>OY720044.1:14158263-14582036 GCA_963082485.1 Eudonia mercurella | reverse complement strand
CTTGGGATAATGGTAGCTTTAAACGATCCGTGCAAATTAAATCAACACTGTCAACGTACTCTGTAAGCCAAAGTGAGCCTTATTTAATGTCAAAAATTACATCATCGACATATCTTAATTTTTTACGAATTTTTAGCTCAGTTTATAAATCTTGCGATTATTTTTATTGCAAACTAATTTTAGTTTAGCAAAAGTGATTCGCCCACTGTCCCACTGCTGGGAGAAGAGCTACATTATGATCGCTATGGTTGATGGATATTGGCTCACCAGCCATGCCAAATATGGCTTGGTGATCACAACCCTGGCTATGAATCGTAAATTTCGAAACACACTTTGCCTGGACTAAGAATTAAACCCAGGACCTTCTATTATTGTCCACCGAGGCGGTTAACTCAATAAGGTGTTAAAATTTGTGCGGATCAAAAACAATCATCATAGCCTTATTTTCAAATGATATTCAAAATGAAATTTGTATGCAATAAAAATTGTGTAACATTTTTATTTATTTTAATTAACTTACAATATAAAAATAACCGGTCCAGTGCCGGTGAGCTACCAAGGCCCCGAGCAGGAGTAAAATTTAATCTTGTGACTATATACTTATATGTTAATGAAAAATTCAAAATAATAAAAAATATTTAATTAACTTGTTACCGGCAAGAAATTCGGCAATGGCATATTTCCTGCCAACTTATGATTTGATTATGCAAAATGATTTTACTAATAATGTCTAAGATTATGGAGATAGTATACAACTTATTAATTATGTGTTCACCTATTACTCTAAAAAATGTACCGTGCATGATCGTAAAAGGGCAATATTTACATTGTATAATTTGTATGAATAGGAGCAAAACAATAAGAAAAGGGAATGTTATTTTATTGCACTTAAAGCTTACGACTGTACTGAAAAGTTAATATTTCGTCTACTGCAGAATTAGGGGTTATAATGGTTTCTTAGTATAACCTAATAACTTTGATTTTGATTATAATCAGTCAGACATGTTCGATTGACTTAAAAGTAGATTTGTAAGATATTATTTAAAACATGTTGACGATTTTGTGATCCCAATTAAAATATATTATTAGAATTAAATTAAGGCATAATAAATAAAGTAGGTGATAACAGTGATAAATTACTCCAAATCACATATTATTTATTAAACGGAAAAGTAATTATTTTAATGCAGCTAATCCATAGTGTAGTTAAGGTAATTGCAACGTTCTGCCGCTAGAGGCGCCACTTACCTGAAACAAAGAGTATGAATAATTCACCGATCAAATTCTCTAATTTTAAACAGGTGTACCTTAGGTATACTAAATCATATAAACGACCATTCATTGTTTTAATAACAATAGGAAAATATTTTTCTGCTGTGTAGTAGTGGCTTAATAGGACAACGACACGTCTTGCAGCGTGATTCAATCATAAATATAAAACGATCATGGGGATACAATGTTACTGTAGTAGAAAAAATACTCTTTAAACTCAGTATTTTAACTAAAGTACAGGGGCTCTGCGCTGCTTTATTTGAGTAGACAATATTATCAATACACTGTTTTTAAGGGAATCATTTTTTCTACTAAAATAGTAGGATGACTGCTGAAGTCAATAACACCCATATAAGAACCTGTAAATTCGTTTCGTCTTTTAATAATAATCAATATGCAAGAAGGATAGTAACAACTTTTCTAATAATATTATATCACTAAACTTAATCAACAAATTAGATATACTTTCAACAAGTTATAGATAACTGCTTATAGTGCGCCAGTAAAATCTAAAATATATATGACTGTGTGTTTAAAGATTCAAAGTAATGATGATAGTGATCATCCTAATTTTCTTATCAAGTAAGTCACTTATAACAACTTTCTAAACATTCTTACCTTTTAATTTTATCGGTTTTTGTTTTTTGCCTATACGAATAATGTCAGAACACGGTTAGTAGAAAAGCTTTAAAAATATTTTAATAAAAAGAACGTTGCGTGTGTGTGCTTCTAATGTATAGAAAAATAGTGTTTAGAATGAATAACACCTGTGATATGTGAACAAATATATTGATGACCAATAAATTGTGTAGATATTTTCTATTAATTTGCTATTTTACAATATTCATAAATTAAGTAGTATTAAATTATAGTTACATTTTAAATTGTAGGTTAGCAAGTATTACTTGTAGATGAATTTATGTTTGATAAATTTTATTGACACATGTTTTTTATTAATATTTTACCCTTTTCATTTTCTGTGCATTATAAACTTATTGACATAAATTCGTATAAATATTCTGTCCATTTGGTGTTTTGAAATAAATACTATAATATACTAGGCTGCTATCTTGCAGTAACAATTGAAACTAACATAAAGGAAAAAATATTCTAAGCAATATTATTTTCTATCTAAAAAGTAATTATTCCATTGTAATAATTCAATACGCATATAATATATTTTAGCACCAAATAATTGAAATAATGTAATACTTTATTATTTTGTGATTGATATTTTTACCTACAATTATATTTTTTGTTTATTTTGCATTCTAGGAAAGATATTGGCAATCTGTCGTTATGTCGCAATGAGGTGGAGGAGATTTAATTTTTATTAATTTATGAATGTTATCAATACGTGTACGTATACAATATGTTTTAATAAAGAACGAATAATTAAATAGAAGAAATAATTTATTATTATTTAAGTAAATTATTTTATAAATATTTACTAATCTCATATAGATAATCGAATATTTAAACATCATATGCATTAAGATAATAATTTTGAAGTACATTAACATTCAGTCATTAAGAAAATCAAAGGTGCTTAGGCTTATTAAAATTAATTATAGTGGGGAAGACACAGACTTGTGGTACAAACAGAAACTGACTTCATATTTCTCTATTAAATAATTGTTTTAATTCGCCCTGCCCCCTGATTCTCTAGCGCATTCGAAGCGCAAACATATTACTGTGACCGATATACGGATTAAAATCTAAAACTTCTCACATGTTAAGGATTCAGTGTGCCTTTATATGTGATCGAAGCAGCGCCATCTAGCGAGAGACTTGTAAAACTAGTAATAGGTGGCGCTGCTTCGAATCAAAACCAAAAGAAATCAGGAACATCAAAAATGAATCCGAATGCTTTGATATTGGACTTGGTAAAGTGGATATTATCTTTAATATTGTCAGTAATTGTGTGTGTTAGTAAAAATGGTGATCAAGTAGTTGAATTTAGACGATACAGGGTTCAATAGTGTTACGTATCGTCGCTATTGTAAATGTATATTATTAGATATTACCACTTGTAATTTAAGTCTACATTTACCTACCAAACTAAGCTATTGCAGTGTTGAGTGCGTGGTTTTTAAACTGTGTGATCTAGTAAAACTACCATGCTATTTGTATGGAATAAAAATAGCGCCATCTAGTGATCAATTTGTGAAAACAACTTGTTAACAAACACAATTATTTTAATAATTAAAAAAACACGCACTCATCACTTAGTTTTACAGAATATTGATGTTTTTCCATAGTTATGATTACGAATTTATGACTTTCCATAATTCCTATTATTATACCTGTACTTACTTTACATGAAACTGTTCATTCCACTTGAGATAATGATCAACTGAATTAATATACTATGTAGTTCGAATCTGTGTAAAATTCAAACTGATTGTTTTATTATAATTACCAGTCATGACGAAACTGTTCTTAATAATTGCTTATTTAAGATTTGGATGATAAATGTGCCTCTAACTTAATCAAACGGTATGTAAGTACTTTGAGCGAGTACTAACCTTTGTATGTACTTATATACCGAATATAATAATAATAATTAAATTCTCATCAAATAAGTCATTATTTTGTTATCATTGCGAAAAGGTTCTTAGTAAAGTCTATTTTTTTATTTCTTTTTTCGCAGATATTAAAGCATCTCTCAATAAAATACATTTTGATTTGAGGTGTCAGTATGTAAATACCAAAAACACCATCACCAAAGGCAAAGCTACGTTGGTGATGAACGGGTGATGGACCTAGTTGTAGTTAGCCATCACCATAGATAAACGAATAAGTTTTTTTTAATAGTCGTATCATTTTTCCTTTGTGTTGTCTTCCATGGTTGTGTTGTGAATAATTTTGATTATATTTAATTAATTAGCTTTTATCATGTACCTAATCTAATATCAGTATTAACTTATGAGTTTCATATTAATTTATTACCACTGTTGTCACATTGTTGATATGCAAATTATTTACATTTAAAACGTTACATGCTTAATTTGTGTAATAAATGCACTTTTGAGAAAAAGCGATTTTTTATTAATTACCAACAGTCTCAGATGTACAGGATGAGGAGGAGGAGAGGTCACAGGTCAGGTGAGATTCCCAGCGAGTAAGAAATAAAAAAATATACTTGACCACACAAACAGCATTGCATAGAAAAAAAAAATTAAGTACACTTTACATTATAAACTTTGTACTTACCTATTCTTCTCGGTTCGTTGGATGTAGGATTTGATCTAAGCGCGCCCGACTAGTTACCACCATCTTGAGTTGGTAAGTGAGGACACAGGGTGCCTAGTGTAAGTTTTGTTTACTATCCGTATTCATTCGATTACGTTTACGTTTACGAAAACTAGTATGCCATTGAAACAGCGCCTCCTGGCGGCATACGAGAATAGTTAACATTTTATAATAATAATAATAAATCTTTATTATCTACAAAGGCATGATCACAAGTAAAATTTGTCCTGCCTCCAAAACTAGGCTAAAAGCCTGTATGTCAGGAGGCAGTTGCTCTCCACATAGGGGACAATACAAGGCAGCTTATGCAGATAATCAAGAAATTATGAAAATAAAAGTAAAAGTATGAAAATAACCATAAAAAATAGTAACCAAATTTTTACGGACAACTTACTTACATAGTTACATACAAACAGTGTAAGTAAGTAAGCTTTTTTAAAGACTTTTTATAATATAAATATGTAAACAAGAACCATTACAACAAGTGAAGGTAGGTGAGGTGGTTTGTTTTGTGTGTGGGTGTGTGGGTGTGAGGGTGTGCGGGTGTATCTGTGTGTGTGTGTGTGTGTGTGTGTGAGGGTGTGAGTGTGTGTTTGGGTGTCAGTGCGTGTGGGTGACTATGTATGAATGTGAGTGTGAATGTGAGTGATATTTTGCCATACATATTCTCGTTTTCATTAACGTGATCGAATAGCGAATGAACACGCACTTAGACCCGACATGTCATGGAGTGCGGGTTCGAATCCCGCACGTGCAATTTTTTCAACACTGTCTTTTTCAAATTGTAATTTGTTCGCAACAATATTTGCGTAAAATTATATGTCGGGTGAAACGGAACGCCTGCACAACATCGACCTATCCAAAACTGTCAAATTTCTTCAATGTATATACAACCATATTCCACATACATAAAGTTCAAAGTCTATTGAGGAAATTTGACAGTTTGTGGTACCAGTCTGATGCGCAGGCGCGTGTACCCGTCAGCCTTAGGGATTGCGCAGACGGCGGAATTTTGTACGCGGATTTTCTTGTTCTTTTAAATAGATCGCTCTGATTCTTCATTGACTAACGCACACGAGCACGAGGGACTAAAAGTAACAAGTCAGGTGAACACGATTCCGTAGTAAGCGTTCTGCTTACTCAGTTAGGCGGGGCCTTAGGTGCCATCACCATTGCCCTGCAAAAATGTCAAATATGGGCTAGATGGGAAGTCGCCCGTGTTGCATTCGAGGTTTCCAGAATAGCGTCCGCCGCCCATCCGGTCACACGGCATTGCAAACATAGCCATGACGCTTTGGTCAATTCTCGCTGGCAGTTTTACTGTCAAACCATTTTAAGCTTTATGTCCGATACATGACGCATAGTATCGCTTGAAAGCAGTCGTCAGCTGTCACTTTGATGGGTTGGTGGTCGGCACGCGACGCCGCGCTTCCAATTTGATTCTATTAAGCGATATTATACGTTATCGGTTAGAGATAAAGCTTAAAATGGTTTGACAGTGATACCGCCAGCCGCTGCTACTTTGGTGTGAATTGATTGTTATTTGCAAGATAGCAACCGGAATGCGCAAGCCACTGCGTCATCTTGCTCCAAATCACATGCCACATTCAATACAAATTTGTCTCGCGCTTCGTTCACATCTTGACACCCCTTCTTCTAACATCATCATCACCAGATCATTTTATATCCCCTCTGTTGTGTCACGAGCCTTCTATGGATGGAAAATACTACAGGAAGAAAGGACCATAAACTACCACGCGGGCCCAGTGCAATTGTTGGTTGTTAACACCTGCTAATGCAGCCGGGACCAACAGCTTTACGTGCCTTCCAAAACACGGAAGACACGTAAAGCAATCTTTTGTAGTATGTCGATGTTTAGAGTTTGACTACAACATAATATATTTTACAAGTGACTGCTACATGAAATAGCTACGTTCGCTTGTATTTGCATCGAAGGAAAGATTTCGTAATCGGGTCAACAAACATTATCTTTAAATGTATTTTACTTAGTTTTAAGACTTTACTTGTGACTATGAACTAATAAACATCTCCGGAGAAATTCTGCTTTCATTCATCTCCTGTAAGACTCATCATATTGGATGGCGACCCTGCCACGCGAACTATGGAGTGGAAATTATGAAGAAATATTTAAACTGACGAATAGAAGATATTTTCAAGACTAACAATACCATGCAGCTTCGAGGTACAATTGTGGCAGTATTAGCTATAATTGTTGTCTTCACGTCGATATTGCTATATGTGCAGTATATTAGCAATTTTAATAACTCCAAATTGCACTAAGAAGAATCATGGGCTCTAAGCAAACTAAAGAAGAGGTGATCATCGCGCAAACCGCCAGTGGAGATGCTCAAGCAACCACAAAGCACACAGAAGGCATCAACCACACAGATATTATGATTTATGTGCTCATCGTTGATGCATCATTAGCCGCTGCTTTCTACATGATGCGAAAATGCAAGGCTAACATAGTGAAGACACTTCGACGCGAAATAACCAGAGGCAACAAAACCGTGTCGACACAAGAGTTGACGTCATCGAGCGTTTAAGAGGAAAGAAGAGTTGGAGCGGCTCACGGAGTCCAGGGTACCTATAGCGCGGCCCAAACAACGAGTCATCGAGGCTGCTGTGCTGCTGCTGCTGCTGCTGCTGCTGCTGCTGCTGCTGCTGCTGCTGCTGCTGCTGCTGCTGCTGCTACTGCTGCCATCAACGGGAGGCGCGCGCAATCTGCTGCGCTGCTGCTTATCAACGTGTCAATACGTCATCGCCAACGCAACTCGGCGTGCATGCCACACGTCATGACCTCATAAATAGTAAGCTAATTTATTAATTACAAATGGACCAATTTCTTTTTAGGTAGTAATTAGTTTGTTGTTTTTAATATATTTCTATAACGATATTAGAAACCCTACATAATATGATATGACTAAGGAATTAATTGAACTACGTAGTAAATTGTCGTATTTAAAAGAATATTTAATTAAGCTAGGACCTGAGCGTCGCTCTTCAAAGTTAGCATATAATAAGTTAATAGAAGCTAAGTCATACTATGGAGGGTTACATAATATTTTGTCTCGAATAAGAGGACAGATTGATGATTCTGAGATAGGCACCTCTGACCTTAATTTAGTAGGAAAAATCGTAGCCGATATAAAATCTTTGTTTAAAAGTATTCAAAGTTTAGTAACGTATCAAAAAGATCTACGTACATCTGATTCGAGTTCAGATTACTCAGAGTGTTCTGGTTTGAAAATGGAAACCAAAATGTCGACTTTCGATATTAAGACAGCAATCGCTTTGCTACCTGTTATGACAGGACAGGAGCATGTTACACTGCAATTGATTGATGGAATTATTTTGTATAGCAAAATGATAAGTGACTCAGTACATTCAAGTTTAATTGAATTCGTTTTGAAAACTAGGTTGTCTCCCAGTGCGAAACTTCGCCTACAGGCTTCCTATGACTCAATAGATAAATTAGTTCAGGATATGAAGTCGCTACTAATACAAAAAAAATCACAAGTAGCGCTTCAAACACAACTTTTTCGCTCTAAACAAGGCAATAGGTCTATAGATAGATTCGGCTCGGAGTTAGAAGAGTTGTTTGTAAATTTGACACTAGCTCAGGCAAATGGGGACGATGATAAATTTACTATACTCCGTCCCATTAATGAAAATATGGCCATTAAACGTTTTGCGGATGGGTTATCTAACCCACAATTAAGTACCATCATCGCGTCTCGAAATTTCGTGTCGCTTCCAGAAGCTATAAGAGCCGCCACAGACGAGCAATCCTTAGCTGTCCCGGAACAAAGTGTGATGAATATTAATCATCAACACAAAAAACATAGTTTTTCCCGAGGTCGGCATAGTTATCAAGGTTTTAACCGTGGTCAAAATAAAGTAAGACCTAATAATTTTTATAATAATTTCAGAAACAATAATAGACCTCATACGAGTCCAAATACAGGTCATAGGTCACCACACGGTCGCACATTTTCACGCCGTGGATCTTTACGTCACGCGAACGCCAATGACCGATATTCGCGGGCTCAGCACTTGAGTGCACAGCAAACTGTGTACAGTGACCCCCAGCGAAACGGTGACAATGCACTCAATGCACCTAATAGCACTCAGTTTTTTCGTTAGCAATATAGAAAATAATTTTATACTTAGTTGTAATACTTGTAATAACGTAACTTTTAATTTAGAAGAAGGAAAATATTTACATTTATTAATAGATAGCGGTGCAAGTTTATGTGTAATTAGATACGAATGGTTAAGCGAACAATGTGAGAGTTTATTAAGTAATATTATTTACGATAGATTAACTATAAAAGGTGTCAGCGGTAAACTTATTTCCGAAGGGTATATTTACTTGAATTTAATTTATGATGGCGTTACTTTCATTGAAAAGTTTTATGTATTTAAAAACATGTCATGTACTGCTAATGGAATATTGGGAGAAAATTTCCTAGCAAAGTATGATGCTGTAATAGATTATAAAAACAGCACCTTACAGTTAACTTGTAATAATACTAAAGTTTCTATGCCAATAAATCATAATAGGTATATATACAAGCATGTTATTCCCGCCCGCTGTGAGGTAATTAGGTACATAAGTAGTAAAGGTTTACGCGAGTGTGTCATGTTAGCGAGAGAATTGCAAGAGGGCGTTTTTCTCGCAGGTGTTATAGCAAATCCACGTAATGGACTTATACCGATTAGAGTGTTAAACACAACGGATAATGATGTAGAAATAGATTTTTCTAATTTGGACATTTTAGATTTGCATGATTTTAATGTTTGCAACTTCACTAAGGAACGTTGTTCGGTAGAAAGAGTAAAAGATTTATTTAATTTGTTGGATTTAAATTATTTAAAAAAAGAGGAACGTTTATGTATTGAACAGATATGTGCGAAATATTCTGACGTATTCCATTTACCAGGGGATCGGTTATCTGTAACTAATTTAATAGACCATTCGATATCCTTAAAAGACAATACACCTGTCTATTCAAAACCTTATAGGATTCCTCATGCTTTAAAAAGCGAAGTACAAAAACATATCAAAGATATGTTAGATAATGATATAATAGAGGAAACAGTGTCAGAGTGGTCTAGTCCAATTTTATTAGTTCCAAAAAAGAGTGATAAAACGAATGAGAAAAAATGGAGACTTGTTATAGACTACAGGCAATTAAATAATAAGCTTGTTGATGATAAGTTTCCCCTCCCGAATATAACTGATATTTTAGACTCTTTATCGGGTAGTATTTATTTTTCTAAGCTTGACTTATCTCAATCTTACTATCAACTTAATTTAAACAAAAGCTCGAGAAAGTATACAGCATTTATCGCGGACAAAATGTATCAAATGAAACGTTGTCCCATGGGTTTGAAAACATCACCTAGTGTTTTTTCAAGGTTGATGACCATTGCTATGTCTGGTATTAACTATCAGGATGCAATAGTTTATTTGGATGACATTATTGTTATAGGTAAATCTATGGAAAACCATGCTCAAAATCTCATAAAAGTGTTAGAACGTCTGAGAGAAGTAAATTTAAAAGTTAATCCAATTAAATGCGAATTTCTTCGCACCGAAATTGTTTATTTAGGGCATCAAATCACATCTAATGGAATATTACCTGATCCAAGCAAAATTCAAACGCTGCAAAATTATCCAGTCCCGCAATGCGCTGACGACGTTAAAAGGTTCGTAGCGTTTGCTAACTATTATAGACGCTTTGTACCACAATTTGCCGGTATTACTCATCCATTAAATAAGTTATGTAAAAAACATAACAATTTTCAATGGACATTAGATTGTGAAAAAGCTTTTCAGAAAATAAAAGAAATACTAATGTCGCCCCCAGTGTTAGTATACCCGGATCTTTCTATTGATAATAGTTTTGTTTTGCAGACAGACGCTTCACGTATAGGTTTAGGCGCTATACTATCTAATAGTGACGGGCAAGTAATAGCATACGCTAGTAGAAATTTAAACTCAGCGGAATCACGTTACCCAATAATAGATCTTGAGTTGTTAGCTATAGTGTGGGCTATTAAACATTTTAGACCGTACTTGTATGGTAGGAAATTTAAAGTTTACACTGACCACAGGCCACTTATCTATCTTTTTGGCTTAAAGGATCCATCTAGTAGGTTAACTAAATTTAGACTGTACTTAGAAGAGTATGACTTTGACGTAGAATATGTGCCAGGAAAAACCAACGCAGCTGCCGATGCGTTAAGTCGAATTATAATAAATTCAAATGACCTAAAAAGTATGCAGGAGCAAGTCGTGTCAGTTATGACTCGCGCTCAATCACGAAAGCAAAAACTAGGCAACGACTTTATAACTCAGAACACTACAATTCATAGGACTGATCACCCTTTAGTTGTAGAAGTTTTGAAAAAACCCAAGGACGTAGTAGAGTTAAGAATTTGTTCATCTATTAATGAACAATTTAATAATTCAGATTGTATTTATTCAGAGTCGAGGCATTGCGCATATGTGTTGAAAGAGTCAACCATTTTTTTAGAATCTCGATCATTATCTACCCTGCCGGTGTTAGTGAGAGATCTAGAATCATTATGTAGCAAACTAAATATCGCTGAATTACTAATTATAAAAAATAAATACAGCGAAAAGTTAATAGAAAAACTTGCAAGTTACCTAAATAGATATTTACAAAATGTAAATAATAATGCGCCTCGTTTACTAATAGCAAAAGATGTTATTAGAATCTCAGATAATGACCAAAAGAGAGTAATTTTAAACGATTTTCATTTACTTCCTACAAGCGGTCACGCAGGGAGTAATAGAATGTTAAATAATATTAGGAAACATTATTTTTGGCCTGGGTTATCAACTGACGTTACTGATTACGTTAAAAAGTGCAAGCAATGCCAGATACAAAAACACACTAATCAGTACATTAAGGAACCTATGGTCATTACTTCGACACCTACAAGTGCATTTGAACGAATTAGTTTAGACATTATGGGACCTTTACACTGCGACGATAACAATAATAAGTACGTTCTTACGCTTCAATGCAATTTATCCAAGTTTGTCGAAGCCTATGGGTTACCGACTAAAGATACGGAAACCGTAGCGAGATCTTTTGTTAATAACTTTATATTGAGGTACGGAGTACCAAAAGAAATAATAACTGACAGGGGCACAGAGTTCATGTCTTCTGTCATGGCCGAGGTTTGTAGTTTATTAAGCATTAAGAAGTTAAATTCTACCTCTTATCATCATGAAACGATTGGAGCTTTAGAAAATACTCACAAGAGCTTGGGTGCTTACCTCAGAATCCAATGTGAACAGAATAAAAGTAATTGGAGTAGCTGGTTACCATACTGGTGTTTCAGTTTTAATACAACTGTTCATACGAAAACAAAATATTCACCATTCGAACTAGTTTTCGGTAAACACTGTGTATTACCAAATACATTGCAAACTGGTATAGATCCTCTGTATAATTTTGATTCTTATCCTAAGGAATTAAAATTTAGGTTGCAAAAGGCGCACATGGACGCCCTAGAAAACCTTTTACATAACAAATGTTTAAGAAAGTTTAATTATGATATAACATGTAATCCTATAGTTTATAAGAAAGGGGATTTAGTATTAATAAAAAACCATATAGGAGATAAATTAGATACTTAGTTTATTCTCAGGTCCATTTGAAGTTTATTTTATTTTATTTTATTTTATTTATTAGATTTAGAAGATTTAGATTTGATTTTATTTTAGTTTTAGAAGATGTAAGTCCTAATCTTAAGATTTTAAAAAATAACTTAGAATATATAATTCATAAGAATAATACAAAACCATATTTTGTCTAAGTGTAATCTATATTGTAAAAGCGTAATTTAAATAAAATTGTATTTTGTAATCATTAAAAATGTAATTAAATTCGTGTATTTTGTAAAAAAAAAAAAAAACGTGAGTTGGTCTGTTAACGTATCTTTCATTCCTTGTCACATTTTTTTATTTATCCCCAGGGAGAGAACCCTGTACTTTTTCGGGGGAGTTGTAGTATGTCGATGTTTAGAGTTTGACTACAACATAATATATTTTACAAGTGACTGCTACATGAAATAGCTACGTTCGCTTGTATTTGCATCGAAGGAAAGATTTCGTAATCGGGTCAACAAACATTATCTTTAAATGTATTTTACTTAGTTTTAAGACTTTACTTGTGACTATGAACTAATAAACATCTCCGGAGAAATTCTGCTTTCATTCATCTCCTGTAAGACTCATCATATTGGACTTTCTTCAAACGTCAAGGTAAAATAAAACATATAATTTTAAAATACTTCATTTATTTCCACATTTATATTTAACTTTCGTAATCTATGATCTATAAATTAGCACCCATAAAATCTACTCTTTGAGCGCATTTTTTATATTGCATAAACAAATTTCGTAAGATTGCGCACAGCAATCATTTTACTTTTTTTTTCTGTAAAAATATTATTCAATCTAATATATGGCTACATTATTGATTTTCAGCCAAAGTTTGTGAAAAATACACACCAATTACTATAATGCGACCTCCAATAACAAAACTAGAAGGTATACATTTTTATAGTAAAAACACATTCCAAAACATTTTGGGAATGTTTATATTAAATATAAAATGGAATAAAATTTACACATTTTTCTAATAACTCAATTGGGCCTTTTTACAGTTTTTATTAATTTACATAAAATATTATCATCATGAACATAAAATATTATGTTTGTGATCATTATATTGCAGATAATTTAAATTGTTATATCTGCAGTATTGTTTCTAAGATCCACTTTCTCATCAACTAACTTAATGATTTTTATTTATCAATTATATTTGTAGTAATTAGAAGAGCCACATTTTGCATTACGCTATATCAATTAATTGCCCTAATTTTGGAATATGTATAAGTACATTTTTGACAACAGACATTTTGATAGTAAGTAGTAGAATTAACTCTAATCTTACAGAATAACCCCATCCGTTTTCTTAGCTCCTATTAACCTACTTTATTGTCATTTCCTGAGAATACACGTCCAACTAAAGTCATAAATTATGTTAAATAAATTTAACATACCTACCATTTTTATGTAAAAATATAATTTATAACACTAGCAGAATATAAATTTAAAAATCAACAGGTTTTTATTGTAAATTGCTATTACCATTCAAAAAGTTTGTTTATGTTGAAAATGATATTTAACCTGGAACTTAAATTAAGATATTTTTAACTGTTTTGAAGCAAAGTTTAGTGATAAAGTCAGGACGTATAAGCCTCACTGTGGCAGGTATTCTTTGAATACCCGTATTTAAACAGCTAAGGAAGGTGGGAAAAAATGTATCTAACTAGTACAGTGAAAAGCACTAATTTATTTAGTACTTCGTACATAAGGTTACTATTATGGCGAAATATATAAAAAAAAATTAGGCCAATTTTCTATTGATCTATACTCTTGAAAAATAAAACTTCTAGTGACGCGTATAATATCAAAGCCTACAAAAAATATTTGACATTGGAACAAACTAACAATAAATAAATATTAACAATTAATTAATACATAATTACACTATTATGTACTATTTTCCATTAAATACTACACTGCAACTGAACTGCCCACAATTATTTTATTTGAAATACAATTATTTATTAATACATACTTTCATAAATAAAATACGTATTAAATACGTATTTTAACGAAATAGCTTTTAAATTGCAAGGGGCAGTAAGTAGAGAACAATATTCTCAACATTTTTAAACTATTGATATAGGTACTTACAAAAAATACCGACTTTTATTTATTTCATGTTATTTAAAAACAAATTATGTTATTATAACAAAAGAAAGGTACCAACATGATTATGTGAATAGTTTCCCCAACATTCTTTAGCAACTTCATAACTATTACAATAAAATACTAAAATTAATTCTGGAAATTATGTTTGGCAAATATCAAATGCCACACATACACATCGACTACATAAGTATAAGACACAAAGCAAACAGTCATTATCGGTACTTAAGTAATCGTCAATACAAGCATTGTTTAATCAATGAACACATTTTACTTCATACACTTACCCATTATTTGGGTCATGTAAGCCACGCTCGCATACAAAACCTGTCTTTGAGGTAGGGTGGTGGCACCAGTAATTGACACTTTAAGCCCAGTCTTCGACACAACAGAAAATAACAAAGATTATTATGCATTCACAATGCTTTATACATAGTTACAAGATAAAATTTTACTAGAAAAAAATCAACCAGCCTCAGCTCAAGTGGGAATCAAACCCACAACCTTTGGATAGCCGGTCCAATGCTTTCATTGCTGAGCAAGTGATTTTTTTCAATAGATTATTATTCAAATTTTACGAGATGACAGCCGGGAAGCAGGTGGTCTTTAATCAACTGTTGCAAAAGAATAAAATTAGTTGCTGGCCCTTACTTTCAATGATTAAAAAAAAACGTCCATCACTGGTTCCTATTCCTACCGACCGCTGTTGCCACTACACTATTCTCATAAACGATTTGCTCAAATCTCACATCCTAGTTCCACATTGAACGAACATGGATCATAAATCATAATAAATAAATCAGTGATAGAAATAGGTAGTGCAATTTTGCAGGATTTCATGACGATATCTTAATATGGACATGCCATACATACAAGGACTATTCTCATAAACAATTTGGTCAAATCTCACATCCTAGTTCCACATTGAACAAACATGAATCAAATATATCATAATAAATAAATCAGTGATAGAAATAGGTAGTACAATTTTGCAGGATTTATGACGATATCTTTATATGGACATGCCGTACATACAAGTACTGCGCGCTAAGACATAGTTAAGTTACATTCAATATTTAAAAAAAAATGTCGTCGTCGTATATGAAATTCAGACTCGGTAGCCGAAGGTACCGGGTTCGATTCCCAGGTCGGGAAGTGTGTTTCGGATTTTTCGATGCATAGCCCGGGTTCGTGATTACCAACCTGCATTAGGCAAGCGTGTTGATTAAGCCATTGCCCATCAATTGTAGTGATGACTTGATTTCAATGATGGAGGCTTTTCCCAGCAGTGGGACAGTTATAGGCTATATACTTACTTACTATATGAAATAATCATTACGAGATTCTTACAAATAAAACAAGACTTGTAGCCATTTGATCGGGGGTCTTATCCCTACTTATACAGCATATAAGATAATCAACCATAAATTGCACTATTTATTTCTATCTCCAATCATAATTATCAATATTGGTAAGCACATTGAAAAATATAGCAAAGCTCATTAACCCTATTTTGATATAAAGCTTTCCACATTCTCTTTAGTCTTTGATATGTCTTTCCGATAGTGCTTTTAAGTAGATCTGATGTGGTTGTCATCCCACAATTTAATACGCACATTTAAATTCTACAGAATACATCTTGCTGTATTATACAATGGGAAACACTAAGCCCTTAAATATTAAGAACATGCTTGTCTTTTTAAATAATGTTGATGGCAATCATGATGGTGGGTAATGAAATTCACTATCATAGCATTCGGTTATGTATTCAGGTGTACGATTTTTGAATTTCACCAATAATCTTGAAACAAAAAATAAAAATTTAAATAAAATATTTTTAGTATTGTTTACAATATCTATTTAGGTACAGACGCCTACACATCAGACTATCCAAAACTGACAAATGTCTTCAATAAATGTTCAATCTTAAGAGTTGGACATAAAGTTCATAGTGTATTGAGGAAATGGGACAGTGTGGTAGTCTGTACGCAGGCGTGTGTACCCCATAGAATGCTGTTCAAGATTTCAGTGCCTAAATACGGTGACTAGTCTGAGGACAGACTAACGTACTTGATAAGATTGTATGTTACGTATTAGACATATCATCCATTGAGAGTATATGCCACCAGTTCTAAAATCGCACCCCTGATTTACCAACAAATAGTTTTTGATTATGAAACTTTTGTAGAGAGTGTTTTCAAAATAACCACTGGGACATAACAGTGAATAGTTTACAAATTTAAAGCTACTTCTGCGAGCCCATGTACAGTCAGCAAAAAATGTCACTGACGACTTTAGCTAAATAACAGCTTCATTTAATTCCGTTCGTCGAACAGAGAATTTCGTACAAGGACGTGCAAAGCTTTTGGTCGAGGGTGACGGCAATGCCAGCAATTTTTTTGTTTTGTCACAATGATTAAGTCTTTATTTTTTCAATTTATTATAAGCCACAGCCATTTGTCTGTTCGTCAATCAAGACAAACGACGAAGCGTCAAAAATTTGCCTTTTGCAATGTATTCCGAGCTTTCAGTGTATACATTTATTTTGAATACATAAATCCTAGAAATAAAAAAGATATACATGAGCGCAACATCTTTTTACTTTTATTCCAATATTTCTTTTGCCAAATTTAGACAGAGTAGATACTAGTGATGTGTATATCCTTGGCTTCAAAGTAAGCTCTTTATATGATTAATGTTAAAAATTGTTGAATACAAAATTGGCTTATGAAACTTTGGTGGCTCTGGCAATGTAAGATGTTTGACAAAAAACTTATAGCCAGTTAAAAGGTCAAATAATAATGTGAATGGTATAGTCATCCTTTTCGGAATCACAACAACACCACTTTAAGCACATCTTCTATCTCACTCCCTCTTCTAGGAATTATATTAAATGCAAATGAATTTGACATCATTTATGATTATTGTTGTTTGAATGTCTTATTTATTGATTACTATCAATTGATGTTACTCCACTGTAAAATCCCAGACACTTTCGCGAAATTAATTATTTGCTAATCAGTCGATATCCAGGTCAGCACACTCCACGTCCGCTAGGAGGGCAATTCGCTTTACCTTTTATAAAAGGAACATTATCGCAGTATTACCCACACTTTATTTTATTCATAGTCAGACCCATATACAGCTGCTTATAAAGCACATCCCTTTACATAGCTAGGAGTTTCTTCTGCTTCTGATTTGTGGGCAAAACAAAAGACACTAGGGTCTGTTCTCTATACCAATTATGCGAACGAACAATATGGCTGGCAAGCTGGCAGTAATTCCTACGCTATTATTTGTCGCCCAAACCCCTTGAAGTACATCCCTTTAACGCATCTATGTCTCACATTTTGATAGTCCCAAACACCGGTTGAAGCACATCCCTTTAATGTATATATGTCCCACACTTTGCTAGTCTCAAACACTCTATGAAGCACATCCATTTAATGCATCTGAAGCATCCCCATAGTTCTTTCATTTCCCGCTTCGCTACTCACTAGCACAACTTGAATCACATACTTTGCTTCTATTTCCTGTTTTGCTAGTCACTAACACCTCTTGAAGCAAATCCTTTGCTTCAATTTTCCGCAAAAACCACTTGAAGCACATACTTTGCTTCTATTTCCTGCTTCGATAGTCACAGACACCACTTGGAGCACATACTTTGCTTCTATTTAATGATCCGCTAGTCACAAGCACTAGTTGAAGCACATCCGTTGCTTCGCTAGGAGGAGAGCGTCCGCTGCCTCTTGTGCGGCTGCGGTCACATCTCGAGCGAGACGCCGGGCCCGCCCAGCCGGGTCTCCGTCACGCGGAACCCCAGCTCTAGCAGTTGGCCCGACAGCCCGTCCACGCAGGAGCGGGGAGTTGACGGCGGGATGAGGACCATGGCATATCTGCAAAAGGATATTCATTCATTCATTGTTATCAATTGAGCTAAGAGCGTGGTATGAGCGTGGCAGTAAGATTATTACGATGACTTTTAAATGACTTTTTTTTAAACCATTGAAAAACGCATTGCCGTGTACCGCCGCGTCTGGGGAGACACGGATGGTTTTTTGGGGCTATCCATCTGGCTCCCACCTCCCCGACCAGGTCCAAAGCCGTCTTCCTCAATATATTGTTACTAGGATTGAAGCGTGACCACCGTCAGATATTCTGCCCGGCAACGGCAACGGCCCGCCAGAGGTCAGCCTGATGGGTTGGGCCATATTTTTTTATATTAAAAGGAGGCAAACGAGCAGGCGGGTCACTTGATAGGAAATAATCAGACACTCGCAAAACCAAAGTAATCGCAGATGCGTTGCCGGCTTTGAGGAGGAAGTAGGAATTGGAAGGGGGGAGGGGTGAGAGATGGGCCTCCGGTACTTTCGCTTACCGAAAGAAACACAACAGCAACGAGTGCCATTGTTTCACGCCGATATTCTATGGTCGGGTGGTATTACGGCCCATTTCGTGATGCAACGCAGCGTGGCTCTACCACTCAGACAGTGCCACTCATCTAGCACCACCCAGGGGTCACGTGTAGGGTTTCAAGGGTAAACCTACGGACGCTACTAACTTTAACCATCGAGGAAATCTCGAGAACAGCAGTATACCAAATTATAGGCTGTCAAAAGCTATACATATTAAAGATTACGTTTCTTGTCCTGTATCTGTTAAAAGCTTAATATAAAGTGCAAAATTTTAATATAAAGTGCGTTTCCAAGTTGGTACAACCACCACGGCATACGGGTGTTCACGCAGGCCGCTTGTCTACAATAAAGGTAAGTGCTCACCCGCCGCCGCCGGCGCCGGTGAGCTTGCAGGCGAGGTGCCGGGCGCGCGCCGCCGCGCGGATGGTCTCCAGCGCGGGGTGCGACACGCCCAGCGCGCTCAGCAGGCAGTGGTTCATGTCCCATAGCTCCTTGAAGACAATAAAGGAGAAAACTTTATAACCTAAAAATGGTAATATGCATTCTGCTGTGCTGTGCACCAATGGATTCCATGCCTTCAGGCAGAAAAGGAATCTGTGTCTCATCAGCAGGGTGTGCTGCAGTATCAATAGCATTCCCAACATCACTGTTGATAAGGTTGATTGCCCTATTTAGGAATACTGGGTGAGGTTAATCATAGGTTAAGTAAATAAATAATTATGATTTAATGCTTTAATAGCATAGTCTATAAAACATATTTATGGATGCTACTTATCTGAAATAAAGTTATTTATTATTAATATGAAAGACAACTAAATGCCCTGCCAACTCGAGAGAAGATCTACATTACTCTATAAAGGAATAATTTGCATAATATATCATATTTTTTTCAATATTAAAACGAAACAGATAATTGAATTATTACAATTCATATAAAATATTTGTTGCCTATATTTAATGTTATAATAACAATAATTTACAAACAAAGAAAATTATGAAAAGTAGTTTTCTAAACATCATCTTAGGAAACTCTTATGTCATCTAGATAATTTCTCGAAAAAAGATTCCTCTAGCCTCGGGTTTTTTTATAACATACACATCAAGTCCATTTTTCTATCCAAACGTATTATTGTATAACATAAAAGTATTCACGTTTAAATAGAAGTAGCTTAAAAACGTCAATATATACTCACTGCTAAGTGCTGGTAGTCCGCATCCATGTCGGAATCGCATTTGCCACTTGACAGTTTTAGTAAAACCTGAAAGCAAAAAGTTATCTATTTAAGAATATTCAATTCAACACATATTTTTATGACATTAATAGGTACGCTTAAGAAAGGCCTTGCTATTTTTGCACGGCAGCATCGTAAATTCATCTAGAAACATTAAATCCTGCCACTTTTTTGCAGACAGTAATAATATAAAGTCAGAGTTAACAGCCCCAGCTGTTGTTGCGGCTGCAAGTTGTGCACTGAGAGAATAAGGGTCGGACCTGCGTAGCGGTGGTGGCGACATGGTCACACGCCTCCAGGATGTGGTCGACTGCGGCGGTGTTCCGCTGCCTTACGGCCGCTACCTTCACCACCAGCGCCCTGGTCTCCCGCGACACCCTGGTGTCCACCAGCAGGATGCGAAGGTCGAGCCGTGCCTCGATGTGCCGCGGCTTGTGGCCCTTCTTGAAGGATACCACTGAGCCGAAGGTGCACGCTGCGTTGTCGATACCTGGAATTTATGGTATGGTGACATATAGTATAGAAGACGTTGATAGCCGTGCCACGCACGGGTACGTGGAAATTGTGGTTCAATCTCCATAGCTCCGGTTAGACTATTGACGTGAACCCATGTTTAACACAAGCTTATTTAATATACTTGTAGCTTCTTGCATGCTTTAACAGAAGAAATATTAATTTCATTCATAATAAAAAAAATCTACTATATGCGCTTGCGCAGCGTGGTTGAATTTTACATACCAAACCAGTTTATTAACTTTTGTGAAATTTTGTAATTTAAAATTAGTATGGAAATAAAGCAGCGTCTCCTGGTGCAAAAAACTAGACAGTTCAAATCGTGCCATACAAATACCCGCTTACATTATTGCGAATGACAAATAAAACTCTCACTCGGCAGTCTCGGCACTCGGATAGACCTAGAGCGACCAATCACATAACCATTGAAAATGGCCGCGCAAACATGAAGTCAAACAAGACGCGGACCAGGTTACAAGTCGCGGTTCAATGTTACGCCGTTACGTAATGTTTGTTACGATTGCGAACCGCCGTAACTCTCGTGCGAGAAATTAAGAGACACATGTGCTGTGATAGGACTACTGACACCTACGCTACATACTCTTATATAGATAATGATACAGGATTGGTTTAATTGCGCAAGCATTTGAAAAAAGTTCGTTATGGAAACTATTTAGTTTAATTTTTTTTTAATTCCACAGATAAGCACTTGGCCTTTATTTCAGCTAAGCTTAAGCTGTGTTTTAAATGATAATAAGATCGCAGAAACACACTTCACCCCGAGTTCACTTCAGTACCTAACTTAGTTCGAATTTTATATACGATTACGAACACGTTAAGGAAAATGTGGATTAGTTATTGGTATTCATACCTATGTATTGTATTATTACCAGCAGCACTAGGTAATCTGACACCCACGTTTGATAGCGATATCTGGCGTAAATGGATAGATGATTATCAACGAACGAAATTGGTTTCGTTAAACAAGCATTTGAAAAAAAAATGTATAAAGATATCTATCTATCTATAATTATTTTTATAATATTATTATTATCTCATTTAAATGAGTCAAGACTATACGAGGTGTTGATTGATATTTACGCCATATCTTAGCAGCATTTATATTATATTGCTTATTCTGATGACTAGTAATGACGAGTATAATATAAAAAAATAAAATGTTCAAATAATTTTTAACGCAAATTTTGTTGCGAACAAATTACAAAAAACACAAATGCTGAAAAAATTTCCACGAGCAGGATTTGTCTTCTGACATAGACGTCAGAAGGGTGCAGGTTCAAATCCTGCTCGTGGAATTTTTTTCAGCATTTGTGTTTTTTATTAAAAAAATAAGATAAAGATTTTTTTACTCTTTGAAAAATTATAGTTACAGTGAGCAGTGTTACAGTAATGGTCGAAGTCGGTCTGCGAATGACTGATAAAATAAGGCATTTCAATTTTCCAGACAAACATAAGCTACGATAAAATGCTATACGGGTGAATAAACTATTTCTTGTTACGATTTGATCAAGTAAGGTTTAAAAAAAATTGTGAAGTTTTAGTAAATATATATGAATATTATGTAGAATTCAATTCAAATTCAATATTTGTATTTTGTGATTGAACGCGTCGTAAGTATTAAGAAAGTAACGATTTTGAGATGAAACTTAAAGTTCACCCTCGATTTGCGTCCCCTGGGTAACCAGTAATAAAATAATAATACTCTTATTTAATTTGACTGTTTTTCTAACCATTAATTCAATATACTTCGAAACTACTTTAAAACAATAAAATATATTTAAAATGACTAATAGTTTGTGTAGAAATAACCAATACATGGTCTCTTGGCTAACTAGGGAATAAAAAACCTTTTATTTTTACTGTTATTTGGATTCCGCTGTTGTGTTTAAAATATGTTGTTCATCATTCGATTATTTCATCACAACTTGTGACTAATTTATAAATAATAATTTAAAAACTTTATTTGGTATTCAGAAAATTTAAAAAGAATATTCTTAAAAAGAGGGACACTGGGTGACCCAAGAGACTAAATAAGTTACTCAAGAGACAATTATATAGGTAGGTATTTAATTATTGTTTCATCGAAGCATGATAAAGCTGTGTAAGCAAGGTGTAGGAACGTATTACATTTCAAATTAAAGACAAAGTTATTTATATATTTTTATTGTTTAGAAAAAGAACAATATTTAACAAAAAACAGTCTTCTTTCCTTATTATTAAGTGAGGTAGGCTTTTAATAAACTTTACTTCTAAAACAGCATGCAAAATGACATCTCAAAAACGATTTTCCCTCAATGTCTTATTATAATTAATGTTACCCACACAACAGATATTTGACTATATTAAACAGCCAACAGTCTCATTTTCTTATTACTAAAGTGAAATAGGTTTTTAATTAACTCTACTCTAAAACTCTACTCTACTTTCTCACTGTGGCCACACAATGCCCAATATCAAAATCAGGCAGTGTGATGTCCGTGCGGCTGCAGTCAATCGATGTCCGGAAATCTAATGGCCCTGATGGCATCCCTCCAATAGTCCTAAAAATGTGTGTAGCGGAGTTTTCCCCCCGTGTTAACGCGCCTTTACCGTTTCTCGCTCTCTTCAGGTTGTGTGCCGGAATCTTGGAGAGAGGCTAATGTGCTACCAGTCCCCAAAAAAGGAGATCGGAGATCAGAGAACTTCAGTTTTGTGCAAAGTAATGGAGCGCATTTAAAATAAACAACTTGTCCACTACCTAGAAGAATACTCCATAATTCACGATCACCAATACGGGTTTCGGCCGAAACGGTCCACGAGTCATCTTCTAGCGAGGTGACAGGCAAGGTGAGTCGGTGGCTGTTAGGTAGCCTTGACATAGCCAAGGCTTTTGATTGGGTCTGGCACAAAGCTCTTCTCTCCCAAGCTCCCGGCATACGGTCTGCCTGCTCAGTTCTGCAACTGGGTCGCTGGCTTCCTGCATGAGCGCAGAATTCGTGTTCTATCTGGTGGATGCGCTTCCCAGCTCATGTCAGTGAACGCTGGTGTCCCTCAAGGCTCCGTTCTGTCCCCCACGCTGTTGCTTCTGCATATCAATGATATGATTCCACTTGGAAATATTCATTGCTATGCAGATGATAGCATGGTTTATGGGGGATATAACGGTCACCCAGTGGCAGGGCGGGTCGAAACCGAAGTGAATCGAGCAACTGCAGAGCAGTATCAACATACTCGGTATAATGATTAGCTGCGATCTGAACCAAAAGGACTACATCGAAGTCGTGATCAAAACAGCCTCACGAAAACTATTCGATATTCTGAACAGAGTGCGGCGATTCTTTACGCCAGACCAGTTGTGCCTTTTTTACAAGACACAGGTACGGTCTCGCGTGGAGTATTGCTCGCACATCTGGGATGGTTCCGCAAAGCTTCTCGATGCCATGGACAGATTGCAGCGTCGCGCTGAACGCATTATCGGCAATGCAGAGGTCGCAAATACTCTCGAATCTCTGCGATGTTGTGTCACTCAGCGCTTTTTACCGCTTATACCATGGCGAGTGCTCTGAAAAGCTCTTTGACCTCATCTCACCTTCTCTCTTCCTTCATAGGAGTAGGTACACGTGCTGCTCTTCGGAGTCATCGCTTCACTGTCTCAAATTTCCCATCGCGCACAAAGAAATTTGGTGACTCGTTTCTTTGTCGTATCTCCTAAAGATGGAATAGTCTACCAGCACACGTTTTCCCTCCTTCCTATGTTATGGGGTCCTTCAAAAGAGGCATGAAGAAGCACCTTGTGGGCCGGCAGAGTGAGGTTAACTGATGCTTCGTTTGTTTTCACGCTGCACCAGTTATCTTCGCGTCTGGATCTGGACTCTATTTCCACTTAACAACATCAGTTTTCTTTTCTTTTTCTTATATTCTTCATACTTGTTGGGATCTTTCTTTAACTTCTCTTTATGACGTCTTTGTTTTTCTTTGTTGCTTAGAGGCATATTCTAGAACAATAAAAATACGTATAGTAAAGCTGAAATTTTACACACATATTACATAATTATACTGATCCAGATTTTCAAAATTATTATTATCAATTTATTTACAGAAACCTTCTTCGTTTATAGCTTTTTTTTATTATTCAAAACCATATCAAAATCCATTTCGTGGTTAGAAGCAAAAAGATACAAATAGCCAGTGGAATCTTATTTTATTTTCTACTACGTTCTAATTTATATTATGTATAATACCCCTACAATGATATAATAACACACTACTGGAAATTTAAATAATATACAAAAAGATAATGATTAGAATTATGATAGTTGTCTTTTGGGTAACCAATAAAGTCTCTTGAGTCACCACTGTAGTGACCCAAGGGACTGGTTATCCAAAAGACATTTGACATAAAATTAGCAATGATTGTATAAAAAACAGAAGAATTTTCACAAAAATCTTTTGTTTTAACATTTCAGACCGGATTTGCTTCTATTAAGATACAAAATAGCTTAAAATTTTAAAAACTTACGACTTTGTTGCGGTTTCCCAGCAGACACACTTCCAACACATTTACCTAACGTGCCGGTCGCGAGCGAACTGGCGGCGTTGCATCGAGGTAAACAGTGACCTTGATTCGATCATACGATACTCAGTCTCTTCTCTGATTAGCTGAGCATGTAGATGTCGTTGGCTCATTCAATATTTACTAACAAAAAGGTGGTTTGCTAGGTGACGGCCGTACGTGGACAATGTTGGGGGACACGGATCATTTCCGACTTATTTTTTTATTGCAAAATTGTGGTTACGAATATTTTGCAGTCATTTAAACAGTAGTTACTCAGTGATATTCTTAACATTTTCCCATTAATAGTTAAGACTTTGTCATACATTTTTTTGATTTAGGACGTATTCGTACTTTGAACACGTGGAAAAGGGACACTAGCTGTTTGTATGGGAGGCATGGTTTCGTCCACAGGAAAACCAATATTTTCAAGAGAAAAATGTCGTATTTTAGCTTTATCAACACTTCAATACAATGCTAGTTTAACTGTTTTTTAACATTACCGACTCAAATTAAAATATCATGTTTTTTTAGAGTGAGTGATTAATATACTCTGTGGACGGCCTTTTAACAAGAAATAGTTTATTGACCCATACAATATATAGTAAATCGTGATGGATTTCTGTACAAAACAATAGACCATCAATATGACTATATACTATAACTTTTCTGTTTTACCTATAAGTTTGTAGCTATTCATTTATTGCATAAGACGATAGTCTTTCTAAGATAATCATCATCATCATCATCTCAGCCAAAAGACGTCCACTGCTGGACAAAGGCCACTGCTGGGGGAGGCCCCAAGATAATTAATAAAATAAAATATATTTTTAATTTTTTACTTTTATTTTTAAGTGTTAATTGCTACACTTAAGCTGAATTAAATATTTATATAAAATACAGTGAAAAAATTAAACGCCCACCGGACCCAGCCAGGAATCGAACCTGGGTCTTCCGCAATCCGGGCGGAACGGTCAGTGCATCCGCTTATTATATTCTTTAGAATATAATAAGCTAGTTTTATTTCAATCAAGCCCATATTGAGAAAGTTATCGTCATTTGTATGTAGTTCCAAACTGAAAAATGCTTCTTCTGAACATTTTGTTAAATGTCAGATACGTCAATTAGTAAAACAAGCGACGAATTATGACTTATGTATGATATTGATAATGAATCATACTTTATTAAAAGATCTATTGTCTGATTTCACAATAAACCTGGCTTTGTGACTTGGCACAAAGACATTTTCAAAGCGATAATAAATGATAGAACTAGAAAGAATTCATTTATAACTTACCGTATATCTACATGTCTCCGATAAGAAAAAATGCGATGCCTACAAACCGAACTACTTTCTAGCTCCTAGCCCCCTTATTCATAAAAACTATTTAAGCATTATTTTGTTTTATCAACGTCACACAAACGTCATTTTAAATTCGAGAAAAAGAGTCAAAACAATGATTAACTAAATTATGCTTGAATAGTTTTTATGAATATGGGGGTAGGTGTCTAGTGCAAGTTTTATTTACGATTCATTAACGTTAACAACAAGAATTTTTAATGACTAACTCTCCTCGTTTGTCATCAGGAGGCGCTGCTTCAATGCCATACAATTATTTATGTTTTCATTCATCTCACCAGCTCATGTTACGTCCCACTGAGCACTGCTAGGGCACGAGCCTTTCCTATGAATGGAAGGGATATACCACTCCGCGGGCCCAGTGCGGTGCGGTGATGGTTAACGAATGCTAATGCAGCCAGGACCAACGGCTTTACGTGCCTTCCGAAGCACGGTCCTCCGTGTCGAGTCGGGTCGAGATGATAAATTTTTGGTCACCCCGATATGTTAGGTCTGATATACCTACTGATAAAAAAATATTCTTATTTTATTTCGCTTATATCAAAGAAGTTAGCAGTTCTATCATAAGTGTGTTACCAGCATCGATTTGATCGTATTAAACAGAAAAATAAATAATAGTTTTCACAATCCACTCAAACCTTACTAACCGTGAACTATGAAAAGGTGATAAACATAATACTTAACATCAAAAGTCAGGGTTAAACATATAACTCTAAATAGCGTCTACAAAGAATAAGATTAAGCGTTAACAAATTAATGTGTCAATAGCCAAAACAATCTTTGATAACAAGCATTGCGAATAGTTAGGGCTGTCGTTCGTCCGGGTTACAAAACACGAGACGCGGCGACGACGTCTCATTATGACGACTATCATTACATCGAAACCAAAAGGACAATCCCATAGCCCCGATATAGGGATATGGGGATTCTACTCTCTAAAAAACCCGGGATACCCTCGCCGTATTATAAGGCCGTGGGAGCAGTTTCATACTGACGTACACCATGGGGTGGGCTGCGAACGTCAGTATGAAACCACCCACCCATCAGTGCCCATCACCCATCCTTGATGTTATGTAAGCTAGGCACCTTATCACCAGCTCATTTTTGTGTCCCCGCTGCTGGGGCACGAACCTTCTCTATGGATGGATAGAGAGAACAGGCCATAAACCACCACGCGGCCCAGAGCGGATTGGTGATCGTTAACGACTGCTAATGCAGCCGGGACCAACGGCTTTACATGCCTTCCGAAGCATGAAGAAAGCTATGCACGAGAGGAGTATTACTTAACCTTCAAAATGTCAACCCTAACGCGTAGAATGTTGTCGTGAACCAAATGTGAGTTCACACAGACAGAGAGACGGTCAAGAACAATTTTTGCGTTATTATTAAATATACTATGGCCGCAGTAGAAAATGAAACTGACCTCTAACGATGTGTGTCAAGGCCGCGCTAGGTCTCGGCTTGTGACTCCGCAAGTATGCGCACACTATGATAAATAATGGAGGCACGTTACCTGCTTCGATTTTATGAATAGAAATTGTTTATGAATTCATTGTATACAAAATAAATTCATATTAGGTGTCAGTCAGCACAAGATGAATTATGAATCATTTGTCAATCACAGCTTTGTATCAATATATTATAGAACTTATGAATGTAAGGTTTATTTATTAGTCATAAATGGTTATTGCTAGCTATTTTAATTGTATTTATATGTCTTTTTGGTTTCATTTTAACAAACTACTCATAACGGCATATACTTCAAAAATTAAAAATTTTATACATATTTTACATCCTAAATACATTTTGCTCGATTTGAAAATTGAATCCAATATAGGATCCTCGGAAGTCCGAATAAAGGACCGAGCGTATTGCCAACCGGCGGCTGAGGCGTCTATTACAATAAATTAAAGAAAGCAGAAGAAAGCTCACCAGATGGCGTCCCATGCATAATCTTCTCACAGTTGTACGCCCATTCCGATATTATCTCCTTCTCCGTCATCGAGAAGTCCTCATCATAATAAGCGTCATAGTTGGAAGAACTCCTCAGTTTCAACAGCTGTATCAGAGCACCGGCTAGACACACGGCAAACGAGGCCGAGCTCCCAGTCCCGGCTCCAATAGTCAACTCGGAGCCAATAGAAATATCCATAGACTTGACAACGAGGTTAGTGCTTCCAAATATCGCCGAGAACATATACAGGAAACCGCGTAAAGAGTTCTTCTGGTTGGTGGCGAGTATATCGAAGTTCGGCTTGACAATATGCAGAAACTCGTCGACCCTTCGCAGGTGGTGGTCGTGGTCCAACTTGTCGGGCAGTCTCCAAGAGAACTTGCCAGAGATGTCTTGCAGCAGACGTGGGCAGAATAGCGCTTTGATTGTCGGCGCTAAAGGTATGGTCTCCTGGAGCTCCACACTCGGCATGTGGATGAAGACCGCTGGTTCCTTCGACGCGTTCACTTCCTGCAAATTCGACGGCAATATTGAAAACGTGTTCAAGTAGAACATTGGTTAAAACTTTATTTGTTTGACAGTTAAAGGCAAATTCGATTTTAGTTTTTATTCATCATCAGCCATATACTAGTTCACTGCTGAACATAGGCCTCTCCAAGTGCACGCCACCGAGCGTTTTTATTATTCAAGTATTATTAAACCGAGAGAAAAAATAAACACTTTAATATCATTTAATGTAATTTAAATTGTCGAGATAATTATTATTTTTTCGAACCACATTCAGTTTGAATGTATTTACTTTGTTATTTGCACAGGCTGTTTGTATAAAAAGGAATTCTGGCCAGCTGTGCAATGTGTAATAAGAAATAAAAACCCATAAAATAGAGACGTAAGTAGTAGTGTTCACATATAAAATTGAAACATATTGAAAAATAAAACAAGCTGGCAACAAATGTGCTTGAGGTAAGCATTATCATTAGTATGCGTCTTAAGGTAGAGAAAACTCTTTCTTCGTCTTTTATATGGCGTGGTCTCAAACGATTGCTAATGAATGAGATATTATATCGGACAGACCCAGCACATTTATCCTGACTACCGCTTAAAAAATATCACAATCGTGGATTTACAACAGCCACCTGAGTAAGCAAAGATGAGAAAAAGCTCGATAAGAAAGAAGTTGTAGAAAAATGAGAAAGATAGAAAATTTCTTCCCCGCTTTAGCATATCGGGCGTATGACCAATTGACCATCCAGACTTATCTACAGACGTAGACGTACGTTTACCATTTTAGTTCAAATTACAGTGCAAATGAACTAAATATGATTGCCCTATCGCTGCATATATTTACTGTTGTGCACACAAATTAGAAGCGTGCAGCGTGGCGACTTCATGCCCAGTAGAGCGTTGAGGCACGCCATGAAGCCAGCCTATCCTTCAAACAAATTGAACACAACAAATGTTACTTGCCCGTCTGCATTCGGTAAGCGTGTGTCGATCAGTGTTGCCAATTATAACTTTGAAATTGAAATAATTGATGGAATTTTGATTAAATTTATTGTTGACATAACGAGGTCACACTAAAATAATTTTGAAAATAGCGCTATCTTCACCCACATTTAGTTCGAAAACTAAACAAAATGTAATTTTTTTTAGTAAGTAACTATATCTAGTTCTTTATCACTATAAGTAGTACTTAACACTTTGTCATTCCGCTAGCAAATCCGTTAGCCGTTTGATGACCAATTTAACCATTTTTAGCTCATTCCAATCCGCTAAATTCGCTATTTGAAGGGAAATCCGTCATGTTGGCAACACTGGTGTCAATTTAGCACATGGTTATGACTTGAATGCCCTGACACGGAATGCTGCAGTACATAAAACTCTGCTAGCCTAGCCACAGAAGTATATTGATTAAATTGATTGTCAATTACGCGATTCTATTTAGATAGTAAATTAAATACCATATAGACGGACAAACTGAATGTTATTTAATACTTTACTGTATTCATGTCCGAAAAAGCGTCGCTAATTTACAGCGGTTACGACAACGCAAAGCTTAAAGATTAGGTTGGATATTAATTATCCCCCAATCTATACTAATATTATAAAGCTGAAGAGTTTGTTTGTTTGGTTGAACGCGCTAATCTCAAGAACTACTGGTTCGAATTGAAAAATTATTTTTGTGTTTAATAGTCCATTTATTGAGGAAGGCTATAGGCTATATTACATCACGCTATGACTAATAGGAGTGGAGCAGAAATGAAAAATGTTGCAAGAACGGGAAAATATTTTTATTGTTCGCTAATTAACGCGGGTGAAACCGCGGGCACAGCTGGTATAATATATGTATGTACAGACTGTTACGTTGGGACTGACATGTAATTACTTACATGAATACATGAAGCCTCTTTCAAAGAAAATAATAAGTAAAAATAAACTATAGGTGCTGTACATGACTTTGTATTTTGCATTGTCTTGTTGTTTTGATCGTTGCACCTTATTTTTTACGATGAAAAAGAGTGAAGGTTAATAAACAAAAATGTTTTTACTTTTATTTTTAAGTGTTAACTACTACACTTAAGCTGAATTAAATATTTATATAAAATATAAAATACAGTGACAAAATTAAACTGGCTGTGTCGGGTGGGCGTTTAATTTTTTCACAGTATTTTATATTTTATATAAACAAAAATGTGTTAGAAAGATAATTATAATATAAATATCACCATGTATAAATTTGGGAGAAATTTAAAAAACGCGATGTATGTGGAATCTTAATCTGACAATATCAACGACGAAACCAAACAGAACTAATTTGCATCAATTAATATTAATTAAAATTCCCAAAGATGAAAAATTGTATTGATTAAAACACTTTAAAAAAGGATAAGAAATACTTTACCGGAAGTTGATGGAGAGATTTAATTTGATAAAACTACAGAACCATTAAGAATTTCCAAAAGCTTCAAGAAAAGAAAATTAAGAAGGACGGAAGACCCCAGTCATCAGCACTAGTGCAGACAGTGGCCCAAGTGAATTTCCCAAACCGCGTTCTAAACCATAAACATGTTAAACAAAAAGACACCTTACCTTTATAACAATAGAGCTCCTCAGACCGAGGCTGACCGCAATAGCCGTCTTCCCGTATACCACGGCATGCTCTCCATGGAGGATCACCTTCCCCGGCGCCGAAACGCTCACGGTATACAGATTGTCCATTCCGTTGAACATTTTGATCACTTGAAAGCGTAGGGTAGAAGAAAAACTACTGGACTTTTATATCATGGTATAATGCACACTAAAACATGTTTTGCTATTGCGCCTTCCACTGTTCCACTGTCAACGTCTTCTGGGTGAACGCGTGAATGCTCTTCAACTCCTCCGCGAGGACTGAATTAACCAACCTGCGGGAACAAATATATATCGTTGTAGTGTTTTGTTATTCTAATGCATACTGATAATATCTGGTCAAGTGTGAGTCGAGTTTTGCAACAGAATTTTAGAGTGTAGGTTCTTTTTGAAATTGGTATTAAAGCTTTTAGCTCATCATCAGCATCATCATTAGAGTATTAACGGTTCACCGAGCGCTTCCCAAAAAGTTGAAATTGGCTAATATCAACTCTAGAGTTTCCCCGCAGTTTTGACCCGCATTAGTCTAGACTAATGCGGGTAAGTAAAAGACTGCCATTTCACGGGAAAAAACGGAAGCAACATTCACGGCTTAACATGCCTTCCGAAGCACGGAGGAGTTGGTGCCCTATAACAGCATTGTAAGAATTATTTAACTTACACGACCGTAACCTGATCGCGCTATCCAACAATGCTCACAAAGTAGATATTTAAAAAACACCAGAACAATAAGTCTATCACTGATATAATTACAACCTATATTTATAAAATAGTAGGAAGTCATTGTGTGCATTTAAAAGTCAAAATGGTATGAGGAAAATGATGGGCTGGCATCTGATACAAACACCTAGTAAAAGCAGTAAGCTCATTGATTCAATTATTTATTACTGCTTGAACATTTTCCTGCTCATCCTCATTTGTATTTATGTCACCAACATTATCATCTAACACTGTTCATCATGATACTATCTGCCTATACAATTCAAATTCACAATTTCACCTCCAGATCTGATACTGTCGCGTTTGCATAACAAAGGCTTTGTTATCAGCAATCTTTATTTTTCTTTTACATGTGTACGCGAGATTTCGACTTCTGACTTCGCATTGGCGTCATATTAGTTTAAACTTTAACATTAGAATATTTTTGGATCCTTTGTTCGTTTGGGTTTTCAGAGTTTTATTTGCTCTCACTTGAGACGCATTAAAAAAAGAGAATTTGTATGGCCACTTTTGAACTCTCTTGGTTTATCAAAAGGAGGCGAAACTGCAATGCCGCCAACCTCCCGTTATCGCTTACGTGACCGAAGAAAAAGAAAACTCGCGTAGGCACATTCTACAGACCATTTTCACCTCTTGTTTATGATGTATCAGTTAGCCTAGAAAAGCTTATGTTTCTGTCAAACGTATTAAAGCACATGGCCTTTATTTATATCACCGGAAGCCTGAAGGTAAGTGTAGCGACGATTAGGCCGAAAGAGGAAGCTCACTAACCCAAGTAATTAAATTCACAGTAATATTGACGTAACAGACAAAATAAATAATTGACAGATGATGGCATAAGCAAAAAGGCATAGGCCATCATCAGCCCCTCAAGGAGGGGCTGTGATGATGACAAATAAATAGAGGTGAACATACCCCTCAATAAAGTAGACGCCCCTAATAACGAACAATGGATCCCAAAATATTCTTATGTTAAAGTGTAAATAAATAAGACGCGAATGCGGAGTCACAAGTCGAAATACCGCTAATACTCGCGCAAATACGAATAAAAGACAAAAAAAATTCAAGAGTTGCTTCCAAATAAAAAGTGGTTCGCAACTATGACATATTTATAGATGTTATCTAACACTATGCGTACCGCGCATTGGAGTGCGCGACGGGTCTCGGGCACGTACGCTGACGCAATTAGCCATCCCTTTGTATGTCATTATCGTCGCAGACACCTTTATGGGGACAACGATTACATTGAACACGAGAACAGTTTATTTTTACATAAACAATTTATTAATGAGTTTAAACGAAACGTAGTTGGAAATCGAGACTCAAGCACAAAAAAAACTTTGTGTTGTGTGACCAAAGTAAAATGTCTCGAACTCATCCGTGTAACGTTAGTCCTATTATTTAGGATAACAGTCGTTGAACCCCACCAACCACAGTCCAGTGTGGTGGATTTAAGGGTTGATATCAGCACGATCATTTTTTTAATAGTGAACTAGATAAATACTGTCTTAATCCGAATAACATTACAAGTACAGCAAATAATGCTCTAATTGCAAATCATTTTGGTATTCCATTAGTATCCCGACCGCCCCGCCCCACAGTGTCCGGCGTAGAACAAGCCAGGTGGACAAAAGTCATTATCAAATTACCGGAAATAGGTACTTTCTACCTGTAAACAACACCCCTAAATTCCTGATTCCAAGAATTGTTTACGTCTAACATTCCATACTGATGAGTCATCGCTTATCAAAGTAAGCTATAAAGGTAAGTGCAATTAAAGAAATGGGTCAGTTGCATTTTAGCGACACTTGCACTAACATCTCATGGTGGCAGTTCCTAATTTTGTGGAAAGTTTAGTGATGGATTTTACTTCTGAAGGTATGTATAATATATTTTTCTTATTACAATCTTTTAATGTGTCATAAATATTCATTAAGTAGACTATCTATGAATACACAAAAAAATACAATGTTTTTCTTTGTTTTCGAACTTATCGAGCTTGGAAAAGCCATGTATCCTCTTGTATCCAGGCTAAATTTTTGATATGCTTTAGCTGCATGGCTATTAATGATTATGACATATATTTTATGTAGCACACTTGAGTACAACCATTTTTTTTTTTTTTTGCAGAAAAGTGTTACTCGGTTAACAAAATAGAGTTTTTCGAAGAGTGGCTTAAGCACGAAAAAGACGTAAGAAATGAACGTCTATTTGAGTTTCTTTCGTCTAAATTTGATTTCTCTGACATCACTGAAGACTGTCAAAGGGAAATTAAGGTGAAATTGGCCAGCATTTCATCGAAAATTGCTACCAAATGGGTGTCCTCGGGAAAGTCGAAAGAGCGTTTCCTTGATAAGAATAAGTTGTGGCTGGAAGGCGAAGATATACAATTCTGCATACGATCGACTCAACCGCAACCTTCTACCTCATCCGCTGACTTTTCTCGACCCGGAAGACCTAAAAAAGTCTTCGAAGAATCGTCTTTTAAAACTAAGAAACGTAGAGTTGAAGATCTAGTTCAATCGCGGAGTGTTGGGGAATTAATGACTGCTGCAGAGGTAGCTGCACGGTCAACTGGGCATAAGAACGTTGCCAGAGTTATAAAAGACATTGCCGAAAATCCAGCTTCTGCAAATGCATGCATTAGCTTCCAACAAGCAAGTGCTGTGCAAAGTGATAGACCGCTAAGTAGTGACGAGGCATTAGCGTATTATATAGATTCAAAATCAACAACTCACACATACAAACAGACTAGGAAGTGGACTATGAAAGTTGGACATCACGTGTTTCCATCATATGAATGCGTTGTAAAATCAAAAAAAGCATGTTATCCATCCGAGGAGCATATTTTTGTGACACAATCTCGAGTAGAAATTGAGCTACAAGCTATTTTAAATAAAACAACAGAACGTTTAGTGGAAGCTCAGAGAGATGTTGTCACAACCCAATTCATCGTTTACTCTTGTAAGTAAATGGGGGTGTGATGGAAGTTCCGGCCATAGCACTTACAAACAGAGATTTGAGAATAGCGAAGACACTGATGAGTTCCTTTTTGTTTATTCGTTTGTTCCTCTTAGGTTAATCGACGAAGGTAATAACATTATCTGGCAAAATCCTCGACCATCATCGACGATGTTTTGCCGTCCAATTAAATTCATTTTTGCCAAAGAAACTACGGAGTTGACAAAAATCGAGACGAATAAGGTTTTGGAACAAATAAACAACTTGGAGCCTACATCTTGTGATCTTGGTGGTTCTGAAATTTCTGTTAAGCACAAGTTACTACTGACAATGACCGATGGAAAAGTATGCAATGCTTTGACAGAGACACATTCATCGCAGAAATGCTATATTTGTGGGGCTACTCCCAGAATGATGAATGATGAAGGAAGGCATGTTGATAGCAACCAGGATAATTTTGGCTTTGGTTTGTCAACATTACATGCTTGGATTCGTTCGTTTGAGTGCTTTTTACACATTAGTTATAAGTTAGATATTAAGAAATGGCAAGCTAGGTCTTCAGAGGAAAAAGAAAGTGTAAAACAACGATCAGACGAAATCAAACAACGATTCAAGAATCAAATGGGATTAATTGTGGACAAGCCAAAGCCAGGATTTGGTTCCACAAATGATGGAAACACAGCTCGACGTTTTTTCGGGAACCCCGAAGTGAGTGCTCAGATCACAGGATTGGATGTTACAATCATCAAAAACTTTGATACATTATTGAGGACATTGTCTTCTGGTTTCGAGATAAATCTTGTTGAATTCAACAAGCTTTGTCTCGAGACAAGAAGACTTTATTTAAGTCTTTACTCGTGGTACTACATGCCTGCTACTGTGCATAAATTGCTTGTTCATAGTACAGAGGTAATTAAGACAGCAATAGTTCCAATAGGGCAGCTTTCAGAGGAAGCGCAAGAAGCGAGAAACAAAGATTGCCGGAGGTTTAGAGAGCACAACACCAGAAAGTGCTCTCGTCTTGCCACGAATAGAGACTTGCTCAATATGTTGATTATAACTTCTGATCCTCTGATCAACAGCCTCCGGGAAGTACCAAAAAAAAAGTCGAATAAATTGAGCGCGGAGGTCTTAAAGCTCATCATAGCTCCCACTATAGAGCCTCGACTCCAACTCCAACCAAGACCTCCACAAGCTCGGGAAGACTATCTTCTATCGGAATCATCGGATTCTGCATCCGATGATTCTGATATTGAGAATTAGTTTAAATGTAAATAGATACCTACCTCTAGCGTTAGATTTATAATTTTTGTATATAATATATTAGTCTAAGGTTGTGTATATATAATTAGCGTCGATATTTGTAGCGATTAAGATAATTATTTTATTCTTATTTTTTTCCTGTACCTTTCATTTCTAATAGAAATCGTGTTTACATGAAATAAAATATTTGTATACAATTTCTTTGCATTTTATTTATAAAAATATATTATAGTACTTTATAATTAACTAATTCATAGATATAGTTCCAAAACCATGAAAATATATTTTTGTCCACCTGGCTTGTTCTACGCCGGACACTGTGCGCCCCCCAACCGCCTAACACTCTCGCTTTCGATCGCTTTGAAAGCTAGGCCCTCGCCTCGCTTTCTAATATAATATCGAAATATAATATCGGATAATATTGAAAGCTATAGCCTATAGCTTTCGATATTGCTTTCATATTGCTTTCGAAATGACAAGATGACGCCTCCTCCTGGCCTCGCCTTCAAAGCGATCGAAAGCGAGAGAGTTAGGCGGTCGACCCTCCGGTCTCTTAAACAACCACGCGGGCCTAGTGCAGCGGGACTTTACATTCCTTCCAAAGGACGGACGAAGGAGCTGATAAATTTTTGGTCATCCATCCAATAACCGGCCTTTGCGAAAGTTAGTAACCACTGCGCCATCATGCTCCTCGGGGCATTAATGACTAATGATGACAAATAAAAAGAATAAAGAAAAATTCAAAATAAATGGTGCGTGGCTTACTTACATAATTTTAGTAATAACTTTGACTTTGAAACAAAGATAACGAATGCTAATATTAAGCATTTTTTAGCAGAGGTTATTATTACACTTGGTGGTTGTAAAGAATTAATTAAAACAAAAAAACACTAACCATTATTTATAAATATGGCTTGTCTATTTTTAACTGAACGGATGTTGATGCATCGTGTTACCGACATTGAAATAGGCTTTTTGGTTTATCAAATAAGATAAGATGGTGTTGATAAAAATTGGTAGCCTTATTGGTAGTGTTATACGATATATTTTATCCGTGGATAACTATAATTGGCTTACGAACTTGTAACATTATCTTTATACAATTATTACTGTAAAATGCTGTTGTTATCCCTAATAAAGAAAAATAAAAATAAAAGACCCTATAATTTTTTTATGTCGGCTATTCATTATATTTGATGTATGTCTCTCTCTGAGGAGGTCGATAGCGCATCGGTTAACGCGCCCGGTCTGCGATCACTAAGGTTAAGTAACTTCCGCAAAGACCGGTCATCGGATGGGTGACCGAAACTTTATCAGCTATTCCGTACAGACACTTAAACCCGTTGGTCCCGGCTGCATTAGCAGTTGTTAACCACCAACTCGTACTGGGCCCGTGTGGTGGTGTATGGGCGGGCAGTAATGGTTCTCTTTGTCTATCAATAGGAAAGGCTCGTGCCCCAGCAGTGAGGATATTAAATGAGCTTATGATGATGATGATGAATTTAGAAGGAAAACCCCGTTCTAAATTGCTGTGCCCAACAGGGTCAAAATTTGTGTCAATAGATATCTACACATAATGCTTAACAAACAAGACAAAATTAATACATTTTGTGGTAAGGTAGTTAGCTACCTTACCACAAAATGTATTAATTTTGTCACAATAATTAGGATTTTTGCACGCCTGCTTGCAGGTTGAATACAATTATACTAAATTTAAAAATGTAACATCCCAATTTACTGTGTTCTAGCAAATAAATTTATTATCTTATCTTATCTTATCTTATAATATTTTGGAATGTAAGTAAATTGAACCAACTACCTATGTAACATGTTGAAATGTAAGTGAATTGAAAATGTAACTAAAATAGGTAGCTGCAGGATTATATTTAACCGCCTCTGTGGTCTAGTGGTTAAGACCACCGGTTTAGACCCAGAGGTCTCGGGTTCGATTCCCAGCGGGGGTAAATGTTTATCGTTTGTGTACTCGGTTTGGTTGGTGGTAGGACTTGTTTGCCCGCCTGGCTAGCTACCACCATCTTACCTAAATATGTCACCATAACATCAATGTTTGTAGCATTGTTGTGTTCTGGCAGCTAGAGATAAGATAGCCAGTGCCTCAGTAGTTGAGGATTCTGGGTGAAGTGTGCTTCCACCAAATTGGCCTTATCATCACTTAACATCAGGTGAGATCAAGGCACTGTGCTAACCCGTAAAACATTTAAAAAAAACCTTTGGTAATAACCTTTTTGTGTATCTTCATTTTTGTAATGGTACGTTACCTGTGGCGAGCGAGAAGAGGCTTTCCTTGGAACTTGTCGGACACAACGACCACTGAGAACTTAGCGCCGCACCCGTCACTCTCGTCGGTCACCTCCTGTGGACAATCACACATTTTTATATCAATAAATCTGCATGATGTAAAGGGATCTAGAAAGTAAGCTTATACCGCGCTCAGAGCCATAGACTATGTATAGCTCAGAGCAGTGAGCGGTGAGGGTTGCTTTGCCACCCGTACTTTAAACCGTAAACGTTTAAACTTTATACTTGACTAGCTGACCTGGCGGACTTCGTACCGCATTTTTTAATATAGCCTATGTTACTCAGCGCTAATGTAGCATTCTACCTAATGGTGAACGATTTTTTTACATCGGTCCAATAGTTTTAGAGTTTATTCGTTGCAAACAAACATATGTACATAAAAAATACAAAGCTTTCCTCTTTATAATATAAGTATAGATGAGGGCAATAATGTTCATAAAAATTCAAAGCATTCTTTGATAAGACATTTTTGATAAGAGTTTGCCATAAGTAACAAAAAATATGTAAGTATGAAAGAAAAAAGCAGGATAAATAAACAGAACTTTATTTTTAACCATACAAAGTAAATTTACTCTATTTGTTTAAAAAAGGTTGCAACCCGTCGGTATATTTTGTGCCTCAAATCTAAAAACTTTATGTAGTAGACGACTGCGACTACTTGTATATAAATGGATGAAATCGATTACCACCATCGCCCTTTTACCACCGAACCTCCAGACGTACTGCAGGATATACGTACTGCACTAAGCGCTTCATGTCATCATTTTTACTGCGCACTGACAGGGAGTGAAATTCTCTGCCATCGTCTGTGTTCCCAAAAACTTATACCCCGAATGCCTTGCGAGAGTTAATATGCATCTTCTGGGGCAGCTTACTCCACCGTAGACCTCTTCTACGCTCACCATCAGGCGAGATCGAGGTCGAGAGCTGTCTTAAAAATCAGTAGTCGATTCAACAAGCAATGGACTAATGAAGGTTGATTATATTATGATGATGCTACGGTTAAAGACTTTATATTCGCAAAAGAATTTACAAAACTTTCCGTTAGTCTGCCAGCAAGCATAGTTATTTTTTACATACACACTCAATTCATAACAATATTTCACAACACAAGTATAATGCAAACATTACTATCGAAATCATTTTAATAGAATTTTCAATGATTTTTATACAAACAAAGTACCTACAAAGTATGATGCTACATGTATCGACTGTTCAATAGTCAATTGTTGGATCCGTACAGCCCTTAAGTCATTCCAGTTAAAAAAGATTCAATAAGCAAAATTCTATTAGGTTATTGAATCTTGATTTTTTTTATTCCTCTACTTGTTATTGTAAGCAACCTAACCTAACCTAACCTTCATATTACCTGGATGTATAAATAGTAGTAGACCTGCTGCGTCAACTCAAGTCTGTGTTATATTTCTTGCAGGGCTTGTCGTTATTCCAATTAATCTTTTTTTTAAACCGTGCCGTTTCAAAGTACAAAACTTACATATTTGTATAAATTCTCACATTTCAATAGGTAGGTAGGTACTGAAGAGTCACGCACGCACAAGCGTCAGCGGCCAGCGCGAGCGCACGCACCGGCATTACAGAGTGGGTGCCTAGATGAGTTTTGTTTACTATTCGTATTCATTCGATTACGTTTACCAAACAAAAAGTATAACAAAATGTTAATTCTTTTTGTATGTCACCAGGAGGCGCTGCTTCAATGCAATACTAATTCCGCTTTCGTTTACGTGATTGAATGTTAAATGAAATTCACACTTGGCACCCCGTACATTGTACAGTACAGTCAACCGCGAATCAAGCGCACCACTATGACCTTGAGATAAGGGATAAGGGCTATCCCGTACGCAATAGAGACAGTCTTTACAATGCCAGTAATGCCACTCGATGCGTGGTCTACTGTACTAGGGCAAATTACAGATTAGCAGGCGACAAGTTGCAATGCCACTGAAGTTTAAATACCTATATGTTATTATTACTGCAGGATATCATCCCCACCTAGTAGAAATTCCACTATGTCGCACTAAGCGCTTCATGTCATTATTTTTACTGCGCACTGGCAAGGAGTGGAATTCTCTGCCATCGTCTGTGTTCCCAAGAACATATAACCTGAATTCCTTAAGGCGAGAGTTAATAGGCATCTTCTGGGGCAGTTCGCTCGATCGTAGACCTCATCTACGCTCACCATCAGGCGAGATCGAGGTCAAGAGCTGTCTTATAAGGGATAAAAAAAAAGAAGCTTTTTCGTAGTTAATGACGTGGGTGGTCCGATTTCCACATTTAGGTAATGTCAAAATAAGTGAGATGTTATTAGAATGCTTTTGCAAATGATACAATACTGTCTTTGTTTAATAATCGATTATAATTAATGATGATAGAGAGGTTAAATCATAAATGATATTCCCTCCACATAGGGTTGCCATCCGTCCAGGTTTCCCCGGATTTGTCCTAGTTTAGAGGGCGTCCAAAGAGCGTCCGGGCGGGGTTTCATTTGTAGCCCGGGTTTTAAAAATTTAAAGCCTAGGGACCCGGCCGCCGCGCCGACACTGGCACTACACTAATGATGGGACTCGAATCGAAAATTACTAGAATCAATTCGAATTCGAGTTTCATAAAAACCTGTTGACATGTCCGGGTTCTGGCTTCCAAAATCCGGGGTTTTCACGCGTCTTGTCCTGGTTGCCAAATTTTAGAGATGGCAACCCTACCTCCAAACACCCTGAGTATCAGTAAAAATGTGGGACTTTAGCGAGACCTCACGCGGTCTTCTCGAAAGAATTTGCTAGTGACGTTGCACCGTTTTCCTTTATGTACCAACACTCATGCATGTTTACAAAGAAACGGTTAATAGTCTACCAGTGTGTAGACTCGTAGACTCGTAGACTGTAGAGTTTACGAGGATGCAGTTTTGAGTAAAAAAATATATAATGTGTTGACATAATAGATTATTTTTCGATTCGATAAGACACATTCAGTAGTTCATTGACAATTTAATAACTGAGCAGAATTAATAAAATATCGTTTTTATGTATGAGTCACACAGCTATCTGACCTGTCAGATGTTATTAATTAGAATGACTTTACAAACGATTGGGGAGTCAGTCAAATGTCATTCATTCAAACTGTAAATTCTCTTGCGCCATAAATCTTAACATTAAGAATATTCGTCCATACAGAACGAAGATTACCTAGACACTTATGTATATACATACACTGGCTGCTCGAGCAGTTAGCCAGCGGCCAAAGTCCAAATACGCGGACCGCTCGTGCAATCATAGTAAGTAAGTAAGTAAGTAAGTAAGTAAGTAAGTAAGTAAGTAAGTAAGTAAGTAAGTAAGTAAGTAAGTAAGTAAGTAAGTAAGTAAGTAAGTAAGTAAGTGAGTAAGTAAATAGCCTATAATCATTGATATCAAGACATCACTACACAATTGTAGTGATGTCTTGATATCAATGATTATAGGCTATCAATATAGACATAAGCTTTATCATCACGCTTGCCAAACGCCGGTTGGTGATCACAAACCCGGGCTATGCATCGAAAAATTGCGACACACACTGTGCCCGACCTGGGAATTGAACCTGGGACCTTCGAGTATCGGGCTGAGTTCTTTGCCACTCGTCCACCAAGGCGTTAATCGTGCAATCATAATCATAGTCACAATCTTGAAGCTGCCATTGATAACTGCTTCAGCAGTCGGTTTCAACTGTTACAGCTAAAGGCGCGAGGCAGAGGTGGAATGAAGAGCGCATGCGCATGAATGAGGGGATAACTTGGCGAGAGCAGTCGACAACTTGAGCTGACAGTGTATGCCTGGCAACTGTTTGACTGCACGATGAAATCTGACCGCCCGGAGTAGTTGCAACTGCTTGAGCTGTTCTATGTATGTAAATAGAAGACTGTAGTTCACTATGCAGTCGCAGCCTGAAGCAGTATCCTGACTGCTTCAAGTCACCCTTATAAATGATTAATTTCAATTTTATAATCTATTTTCAATTTCCAACCGAGAAACTAAGGTAGGAACAGCGCATTTTTCTGTCAACGGTCAGCCGGGCTCAACCCAGGCTCCCCTTTCGAATTGTCCTAAACTTACAGACGACTTCAACTTACAATTGATTTAACAAACTAAAACAACAAGTATTGTATCTACCTTCTCCACGCAGACAGACGCCATTACAATAACTAAATCAGTGGGTCAAATCAGTTCCTCGGAGGAAGGCCCACATTCGCGCATCCTTGAGAGCGCGCCAATCGCTGCCAATTCAGGGCAATTCTGGTGGCGATACATCAATGTCAGGGACTCGCGACATTGCCGTCCCGCGCTGTAGACGGACCTAACTATGAGCTGTTAGCCCTTTAACGGGTACAATAGGTTCAATTGTCTCGATCTTATGTCAAGGTGATTACCAAAACTTCAGTTTTGGTGTCCAATATATTGCTAGAACCCTATGGTGACCAGGGATGCGTGTATAGACGCTACACTCTACACTCGTCTCGTTTTCACGACAGCAACAACACTGGGTGCCTGTGAGTTTTGTTTACTATCCGTACTCATTCGATTACGTTTACGAAAACAAAAATTAGTATGGTATTTTAGCAGCGCCTCCTGGCGACATACCAGAAGAATTCATATTTTGCTATACAAATTCTCGTTTTCGTTAACGTGGTTGAATGTTAAAAATAACTTACACAAGGCCCTCTGATAGTACTGCTACAATACTGTTTTAAAGGCCCCTGGTCTGACTATGTTATTATGCCTCTACTTTCTTTAATTGGTGAAACAAGCGACGGTTGATAGTAAAATTGTGATAATCAAATGGGACCACATCAAGAGAAAACTCTCACGATCAAAACAGTTATCATCAATCAGTGCATGCATAGATGTCGAAGATATACGCGAACATACTTTTGAGAAACTCCCTTTTTTTTGAAGTCTGTTAGAATATGTGCTCTGAGGAATTGTTCTCAGTTGGTGCCTCTCACACGCAAATTTCCCCTACCCATAACACAAGCGTGTTAGCTTTTTAAATAGGTTTAAATGAGTTGATAGCGTATTAGTACAAATCTAAATTAAAAAAGTGGTCCATTCTTAAAATACAACAAACCAGTAAGTGAGTAGCCGTCAACGAGTACAAAAAACTAGAAACCAGCGGAACCTATCAGAGATAAAGAGGTGAATAAACTAGCGCCCGACGCGACGGTGTACCTAATTACGGTGGAAACCTTGTTAGTAGTTTCTAAGAATGTTTCGAAATTGACACATCCCGCCGTTCACAATACAAAGCCATCGAAGCATACAAATATAATATAAAGATATCGAAATGCAACAATTTTATCCTGGCGACCTTATTTTGAACCGATTTCACAGGGTCCTTGGTCAGAGGAAGACTGAAATGTTGGTCACCTCATAATAAATTTGTACCTTGCGTCGTTGGAGGCCTTTGCCCAGCAGTGGAACAGTCATGGGCTATTTAATTACTACGATTTTGCAATAAAATATAGTAAATAAACATGAATTAATATTCAATCCACGCGATCATTTAGACTTCAACGCTGGCTGTTCATGACCTAGATATAAGCAGGCGTCAATTTTAAAACAAAATAAATAACTTTGAACGGCGCTGCGTTTTGTTATCCCATTGTATGTTTTGTTGTTTGTTATATTTAACTTATCGATCACGTTTCCAGCGAATAAATGAATTGATTCATTCGCATCGTGCATACATACAGCTGATTTTTTGTGGCTTGTTTTTATATTCATATTTAACTGCTTTTTTAAAAGCAGTTTTATCTTGTTTTTATATACGGTTTTCCTTATTCCTTTAGTCGATGGAGTTTCTTCTTTATGACAAAAAAGTTTATTATTTAATAACCCATGTTTCAAAGCAATGTTGGCAAAGGGCTCTCCCATTTTTTGTAGTTGCATTGTGAGTTAAATGATTATAATATTTGAAAAAAAAAAGATAGATATAAAAAGATTATAATATATTACCGAACTCCGAAAGTAGCCGTTTTTATCGACAAGCGGGAACTTCTGGCAAGTCTTGGTCCGGCCAAGGGACCCAATTCGTGCAAACTTAGTAAACTTTGCATGCCGCATCAGTGCTTATTCAACACTGGCTAGGCATGCAAAGTTAGTATATTGTGCGCTTCGCAGTATCGCTTTGTCTTTGGTACTTGCTAACCAAAGGTGCAACCAACATTTTTGATGTGTAACATCTTTCCGCTCGCTTTCTATAAAAGCAATTTGTGGGAGTGATTTCGTGAAATGGGACGGAAGTATGTGTAACAGTGTAACAGGAAGTCGAGAAAGCGCAAGCGCGCGCCATTTTGTAAGTTTAAAATCAATATCATGAACATGACATATTATTATTATAATTATGTGACATATTGTGTCATTTGATTATCAAAGGTAATTTTGATATGAGATTGTGAGTATTTACTGCATTTATTTTGTAGTTATAAAATGATGTAATACCTGACCCATTTTTATCAGAATATAATGTTAAAATTGTTTATTACTAAGGTGATATGTTAAATGTTACACATCATAATGCGACTATGTAAGGCTCGCTCGTTTTTTTTTTGGAAAGAGATTGCCTTTTGCCGCCAATGTCTTTTACATACCGCACTTTTGCTGGCGTCGAGACACTACAGGGTACACACACCTGCACAATCAACCTAACACAAACTGTCAATCCTCAAAAGACTTTGAACTTTATTACAGAGTTATTAGAATTGTAATTAGTATTGAATAAATTTGTAATTTTTGGATAAGTTAATGTGCAGCCGTCTGTACCTCAAGCAGTGGTGATCGAACATCCTCAGAGGGTTTCTAGAGGGGATGGCATCATGCAAGCGTATCCCTCACCCCTACTAGATTCTCTGAGGCGTTCGGATAGGATACCTACACTGAACGACTCGTAATCACGATATAAGAAGCCATTCTAGTGGAAGAACCGATTTTACTATCGACTAGAGACGCCCTCGAGTATCATATGAGACTATAATCAATCTCCAATGGGACTGTAAATAGAAGAAGTCACACCTCACGGATAGCCCACGTCATGTTGCTTTAAGTATATGTAGTTACATATCATAGGCAAAGTCACATATTTATATTTATACATATGTGTGATGTATTGTCCTACTAATATTATAAACGCGAAAGTTTGTAAGTATGGATGGATGTTTGTTACTCTTTCACGTAAAAACTGCTGACTGGATTTGGATGGAATTCGGCATACAGATAGTTTGTAACCTGGATTACTACATAGGATAGTTTTTATCCCGATATTCCCACGGGAATTAATGGAAATGGTCAAAGTGGATGTTTGTTACTCTTTCACGTAAAAACTACTGAAAGGATTTGGATGAAATTCGGCATACAGATAGTTTATAACCTGGATTAACACATAGGATAGTTTTTATCCCGATATTCTCACGGGAATGAATGGAAACTGTCGAAGCGGTACGAAGTCCGCCGGGTCCACTAGTAACAAATAACGATATTTTCTATTTCTACAGATGCCAGTTGCAGCCGTAAAGGGTTGTTAAAATTAAGCATCTAATCGTTTCAATGTTTGCATTTATTGTCATGTCGTTTGTTGTGTTCATTTTTAATATACTATAAAATATCGGATCTACTCCATACAATGTAGTATCAATGTAATATTTTATTTGTTTTCTGTTAACTTAACTTAAAATAAATAAATAAGTATTTATTGAAAATGAAAACATACAGTGATGATTAACTGTTAACATATACTAAATTGACACTAAGTATGCACTATTTACATGTTTATAATAATTTTGTATAAGTACTTGTATAGGCCTCTTTGCAACACCTTGACTGGGTTAATTACTTTATGAATGACTGAATGGAATGCATGCAGTATAGTCCATATAGGAAATACTGAGTCTATAACTGTATCTAGCGTATACGTTATTATTATTACGAGTGATCGCCCAGTGGTCGAATTCGACCGTAATTTTATTAAGGCTGCACGGATTATATCCTAAGTATTGAAAAATTAAAAAAGATAAAATGTGAGTTTGGAATTTTAGATTGGCATTGACAGATGTCGGCTGCGTTAAAGACAAACAATACGTGTGTCAAATACATATGCGTGTGTGTCAAATTCATGGTAGTGTGTGTAGTGTTGTTTTTGTTGATTTAATGTATTTTTATGCATAATTTAAAAAAAAAACATTCGGATAACCTTCTCTATATAAACTATAAGTGTGCGAAATTTCATACTTCTCCGTCCCGCGCAAGTTTCGTAAAAACACCCGTTTTTACGAAACTTTAACAAAGTTTTTGCTTCGCGTATTAATATATAGATTACGTTTAGATATCATACAGATGAACAAATATATAACTTCAAAAAAACACGATAATGGTAATAGGCCTTTTTGATAAACTAGGTAATAGCATGCGACGCCGGGTAATGTAGGACTTTTAAAAACAAGCTTTTATTGCGTTTTAATAAAAAAGAACTAAAATGTTAAAATTATTTAATTTAATAATCTTTGCGTTTTTATCACAGACCCAATTTTTTTTATAAATTTTAGCATATTACACCTTCATTATTTGCAATCACAATGTAACACGCTTTTATTTATAAAAAAAATTGGGTGTGTGATAAAAACGCAAAGATTATTAAATTAAATTATTTTTAACTTTTTAGTTCTTTTTTTATTAACAAGCAATAAAAGCTTGTTTTAAAAAAGGTTTTTTTCTTTTAATTTTATTTTTCACTTTTTAGTATTTTTGAATGACCATTCAGCCCTCGGCACGTGCTCACCTTGGCATTGGGTCATCTATTTAATCCAAGGGAGGCCAAACCCAGGCCCGCGGGCCACGAAGTGGCCCGCCAAGGCATTTGAATTTGTCCGCCAGCATTTCGTTTGGCCAGCTAGCATATGCATAATATGGTAAGTATTTGCATAATATACTTTTTGTGTATAATATTATGAATTGATATTTGGCCCGGGCGCTGCCGCAGTCCATGAAATTTTGCCCACCTGGAAAATCTATTGGCCAGCCTTGATTTAATCCATCTAATCAATCTAATCAAAGACAGAATCCACATTCATAACAAACGGAACGATCGAACGAACAAACTTATTTTCCCGAGTTCCTATGACCATTTTCCATCTCCATCATCGGACCCTGGTTACCATCTACCACCAAAGTAACGTCAAGACGAATCATACGAGCCCAAACTCGATGGGGTTGTGTCGTTTAATTACAGAGTCCCTATGGCCATCTTCCAGCTCCATCATCAAACCCAGGTTTACCATCTAGCACCAAAGTACTCGTCAAGACGGAACAAACGAGTCCAAACTCGATGGGGTTGGGTCGTTTAACTACCGAGTTCCTATGGCCACCTTCAGACACTTTATCATCAGACCAGCTCCTTGGTACCATAATAATGCATTGTCATCCAAGTTACATAGATGTACCAAATTTCAGCTCAATTCAACACCGGGAAGTGGGTCAAATTAGGCTTGCAAGATTTGTATGCCACATACAAACAAACATGTGAAGTTAAATAAAAGCTTGTAAAAATGGGTCAGGTATTACATCATTTTATAACTATAAAATAAATGCAGTAAATACTCATTAAAAGACATTTGACATGACCTTTGATAGTCAAATGACACAATATGTCACATCGCATATAATAATAATATTTCATGTTCTTAATATCGATTTTACATTTACAAAAAGGTGGGCGCTTCCCCGACTTCCTGTTACACTCTTACACATACTTCCGTCCCATTTCACGAAATCACTCCCACAAAATTGCTTAAATAGAAAACAAGCGGAAAGATGTTACACATTAAAAAAACACTTTTAACTGCATGAAAATCAATTAAAAGCTATTTGGAACATAATCGAATGCAACTGCCCCATATAACTGGCCAAGTATGAGTTCAGAACAAGCTAGTCCGGTGATAATGATAGCTTACTAAGCAACCTACATAACTACCAAGCTACCGAGCTGATGAACACTTTCTATTTTAAATAGCCGTTTACTTTCGCGGATTTTCTGAATAAGAGTTAGTTTTAGGTAATATTTAAACATTTTTGGTGGTCGTGGCCCATGACTTCAAGTTATGGAAATATATTTTTAAGTCACCCTGACTTAGAGATATATTTCCATAACTTAAGAGTTTGATCTAAATATTTCCATAACTTGAGAGTGCGCTTTTAATATTTCTCCGTAACTTGAAGTGTTCTCCAAATGCTTCTTCAATATATTTGAGACAAGTGGAGACGGCAATTACTGAATGGTAACCGAAAAGCAGAATTCATTCTTTATTTCGAAGAATGCTCTAAATATTTCACATTTTTATAGCCTGGAGACAGGACAGAGTGCCTAGTGTGAGTATTGTTTGCTATCCGTATTCATTCGATTACGTTAACGAAAACGAAAATTTGTATGGCAAAATGTTAACTCTTCTTGTAGGTATGTCGGGCAATGCCATACAAATTGTCGTTTTCGTTAACGTGATCGAATGTCATATGAAACTTACACTAGGCACCTTGGGGAGCTTATCAAGCTCGTACGTCAGCAGTGAGATGGGTAGGCGACAGGGTTTATGATTGTTATGTTGTACATGACTACACATTATGGAATACAATAAATATTATGACATCGTAAAAAAAAAACACAAATGCTGAAAAAAATATTTCACGAGCAGGATTTGAACCTGCACCCTTCTGACATTCCGGGTCAGGTGCTCTTCCAATTGAGCTATCGTGGTTCTAACCAGTCCGCCGAAATTATTCAACACTTTTTACTTTGAAAGCCAATTGGTTCAAATCCTGCTCGTGGAATTTTTTTTCAACATTTGTGTTTTTGTAATTTGTTTGCAAGAAAATTTGCGTTAAAAATTATTTGAACATTATGACATCGCGTTTTGAAATTGACATAAATCTTGAATTGCTTAGAGTAGCACAAAATGTGAAATGCAATAACTGTAAAAGTCCTAAGATATATAGCCCAGTCGAATTAGCAAGCACAAGCAGAACTTTATAAAACCCCTCTCACATAATTACTAGCTTTAAGATTATGTAAAACTGTTTTTTCTTATGTGTGCGATGTGTTTATCGATCTAGGTATCTATTGTTCTACGAAGACTACATCAGCTGATTTTCAATTTGCGTAGTATTGCAAAATTGTGGCGCGGTCATTTCGTGTTGTGACCTTGCCCGCTGATAATCAGGTGACGAGGAAACTTGTTTACCTTGTTCGGAGACCATAGTGAAAGTAATGACGACACGACACAACCGGCATATTTCTCCTACACACAAAAACTGTTATTAAAAATTGATACTTACAAAAAGAGAAATTTTATTTATTCTTGTGACGATGACATCATAAAAATATTCGATAATAAATCGCATACATTATTACTTATAGAAAGAGGCATTAAAATACAAATCAACATAAAAGAAAAACGATCAATAAAACGCACCTGTTGCAAACTTTAAAAGTGAAATAAACTTTAAAATTTTAACACATCACACAGCACAAACTTTTGAAACGAACTAACAATATTACTGGCAAGGTAATAATCGAAACTTTCGAAGGAGATTCACGCACACAAAACTTAAAAAGAAAAGAAGAAAAAATGGCGGACGATCAAAAAAGGCGGCTTACACCGGCGGCGGCGGGCGCGCACACTGATTTCCCGCGCTAGCGTCTAGTCCCGTGAACACAAACCAAAGATGACGGCGTACGTAGCCGTCAGCTAAGTGTGAACGAACATACAATACGAATAGCAATTACATCATGAGCTGCCCAAAAATTCGAATAATACTGAGTCATTTTAGAGAAGTTATTAGCTTTCCTAGAAGGCATCTCGCTGAATTCTCTCTATATAATAATGTGAAAACAAATTTACGAAGAGCACAGCTAAAATGGAAATATTCAGTTGAATTTCTTTCAACATATCTAATAGCTTTATGATAGAAAGAGTATTTTTATATTTTATAAATAAATAAGTTTTAATAAATAAATATAAAAATTCAAGATAGACGAACAAAAATACAATCTACAAAATTGTAGCTCAATATATGAAGAATCTGAATGGTTATTCATGAATGAATTCTAAAGGCGACTAAAAGAGTAGTTTTTGGAAAAGAGCTTCTACAACTTAAATGAAAAAACAGCACTGAACTTCGAAGACGAACGACGAAGTGTTCTCAGAATCAGCTAAATCAGCAATGTTAATGCTCACAATAAATATTGTCCATTCGAATAGGCAAATGTTGGATAATACAGAACTAATTCACGGAAAGGTATACTCTTTATATTAATCAGTTCAGGTAGTTCTGAAACTGAGGGAACCACGTACAAATATGAAGGAAGAACTGGAGAGACCCTAGAACCATACCTATGCTTAGTCAAATTCCGTACAGAGAAGTGTTAAAGGCATTTGCTATGGCACTAACTTAATTTTTCTCTACTTCGTGTCAACTGTTAATATAATATAGGTACATTGTAGCAAGGAATAGTCTTGTGTGTCTTGTACAAAACTATATTTTTTAGTACTTTCAATTCGTTCAACACGTGTATAAATTTTTACAACATAAAATATAAACAAGGCAGTAAATTTCCATTTTATCGTTATTTCAGACGAAATGACGTTCAATGAATGCAAGCCGAGTGAAATTAAGAATCAATTGGATGACATCATTGCGGAATCACACAAAGGCCGCCTCTGTGGTCTAGTGGCTAAGACCACCGGTTTAGACCCAGAGGTCCCGGGTTCGATTCCCAGCAGGGGGTACATGTTGTGTACTCGGTTTGGTTGGTGGTAGGGCTTGTTTGTCCGCCTGGCTAGCTACCACCATTTTTTCTAAATATGTCACCATAACATCAATGTTTGTAGCATTGTTGTGTTCCAGCAGCTAGAGAGCTGCTGGAACACAACAATGCTAATATAGCCATTGCCTCACTAGTTAATCCCGGGTGAAGTGCGCTTCCATCATTGGCCTTATCATCTGAGACCAAGGCACTGTCCTTACCCGTTAATATAAAAAAGGCATACCTAATATGATGACTAAAAGAGAATATTTAATTTAAAGTCGGCCATTTTGGACTGAAAATAAACACTCAAAAAGCTAATTTTGTCCATTGAAATGAATGAACTTTTACGAATCTACTCGCGTTTATTTTACACATTACTTTTAGTTAATGTTTATCCTGACGTTTCGAACACACACAACGTTGGTCACAGGGAGACTGAGGTGTTGGTCGTCTCATAATTATTTTGTAGCTTTGTGTAGTGTTCGCATAAACTTTAGAAAACAATATAATTTTGTCCATTCAAAAATTGTCTGGAAGAGATTACTCTTAGTGACAATACCACCATTTGTACTGTACTTTTATGTACCTAGTTCTCTGTCAAATGTTTTTTTTATTATTTGGTGTACAATACAGTATCTTTATCTCATATTATACCACTAGTGAAGGCTGGGAAAACAATTCTTTTATATCTTTAATTTGAAGGGAATACAACCTATACACGGACAGTTTTTCCATAAATATAATTTACAAAACAAAAAACCAAGCAAACCAGCAAACTCATGAATTAATACAAAATACTAGAGATGGGTCGACTAGTCGCCAACTAGTCGGGAAAGCCGACTATTCGGCATCTTTGGAAGTCGGCGACTAGTCACCGACTATTCGGCAAATTATGCCGATTATAATCGCCACGAGATAAATGAATAAAACAAAAATTACGCATGTTTTATAATTTACTTTAAGAATATCTAAGTTTCATTATTAAAACATTTTCAAAGTAACAATAAGGTACTTAACATAATATAAACTTAGGAATCAATCAGTAATTCAGTCAAAAAAAAATGGCACGTCAAAATAGCAAAACCATAATATTAACCTTGAATATTTTTTAAACTATCATAGAGACATATATTATCTTCAAACATAAATTATTTATCCTTAATTTATTTTTTAGTTAGATTCGTTTAAAGTAGAAAAGATTTTATTCGTTTCAAAGTAACAATAATGTAACATAATAGGAACTTTGAAATCAGTCAGTAGTCCAGTAAAAAAAATATGGAACATATCAAAATGGCAAAGGTATAAATTATAATAACTTCATTCTTACATTTTTGTCCTTAAATATTTATATTGAAAGGAAAACACTAAAAATCAAAATAATTTGCAATGACCAAGTCGAGTGACGAAAGAGCCCGAAGAGCTCCGATAGATGAGTATGAAAATGATCGGCATTGCCGTCTAGTCGACAATTTGAAAACCGATTAGTCGGCTAGTCGGCTAGTCGGCAAATACCATAGTCGGCCCGCCCCTACAAAATACGTAACGTATATCTAAATTCTAGGAGCTTATTTATTTAAACTGACTTCAAAAAGAAGGAAGTTCCCAATTCGTCTGTATATATCATCATCGACTCCACCCGGTGGCGAAGTCGTGGGCGAAAGCCAGTTTACCACACAAACAGGTTGTAAGAAAAAATTATTCCTTTTTCTTTAAGCAATACTTCAGAGATATCCCTGCAAACTCTCCGCTCAAGAGGACAAAGAAATGAAGAAATGAAATCAAAATGAAATGAAACTACGTAGGACACTATACTTGACTATGCTAACATACCTATCTCTATCTACTCGATCACAAATGAACAGGATTTAGCGAAGTGTCTTTGTTTAAAAATGGCTACATTGTTAACTTAGTCCAAAGGCGTAGTTGAAACGCGCAAAAATCAAACATCCTCATGCAAATACACACGGAAAACCTTAGACAGAAATAGATTACAGATTACTATTATTAGTAATCAAATGTTGGATTTTGTTGTTGACAATAAATATTACGACGCTTTGTCATCTCTGCCGCTCCCGTACAAGTGCCTGCCTAGTTCCGAGGTTTATTTGCTATTCGATCACGTTAACGAAAATTAGAATACTTATGGCAATAAGGCAACGACTCCTGATGACAGGACTTAGCAAAAATTTTAAAGGGTTCTTCAAGCCATATTATACGGTTTCCAGAAGACATCACCACGCAATGTGTCCCCGTCCGTTCCGTACTACATACATTCTTCGAGGGGTTGGAATCGGATCGGGAGTGGAGCAACCCGAGGGCACCTATAAAGGCTAGGACTTTGGCTCTGGTTGACCGGATGACAAACGAGGTGAGTCACAATTCTGCCATACAAAAACTCAAGTACGTTAAAGTCATCATCATCATCAACCTATCTCAGTCCACTGCTGGACATAGGTGTCTCCCAAGGCGCGCCACTGAGCCCGATCTTCAGCTCTCAACATCCGCTCTGGCGTTAAAGTGATCAAGTACTACTGTACTGTATTCACTACTGTGAATAACTCGCACTAGGCACTGACCTGATCTTTGCAGTCACTTATGAAAGTGCTCAGCAGACACTATAATACTGATTAGTGACGTCATCTCAATTATCAAGATTATTGTAATAAACCCATGCATCATCGCAGCCAAAAAGTAAATCTTGAACATATGCCTCCTCCAAATATTTCCCTAGCAACCAGTCGTGCGTGACACTTGCAAAGCCAGCGCGTGGCAGCTTCTGGTCCAATCTCCTCATGTGCTTATGTTTTTGTGGTAGGTAAGGCCTGAACTGATTATGATGTTTTGGACCTGATGCTTAGCATCTTTTAATCACAAACCCCTTTTATGGTTCATTCAATATTCTAAGAGTGTTGAAATAACATGTCACTAACTAACTTCATACTACCATAAAATAAGGAGACCCAGAAGGCAAGCTATCAAGCTTGCTTGGTATGTATTAACATACCGCACTCGAGCAACGCTTGGAACAGTCCGAGCGCAGCTGTTGCGAAATTCCGCTTCAGTGAGACAGAGGTTGTCTATCTGGAGTACGCTAGTTCAATTTGGAACCTTCGCTATGATTCGTATATAATTAATATTGAAAAAATTCAGAAAAAATGTACACGTTGATTAAATTATAAATTCAGAATTCCTAAAATGTCTTATCAACAACCGCTAAGTTTCGTTTTTTACCACTTTCTGTTAGACGGAACATTGCAGACATACATTGTACTACTACTTAAGATAATCAGAAGTACACTAGATTATCCTGATTTGCTGAGCAAAATTACTTTTAAAATAGAGCACCCCGAAACAATTCATATAAACCATTTAGCATCCCCTCCACTCACACCAACTAAAGACAGCAGTTTTCTCGTAAGAGCTTGTATGTGTATTAATAATACTAATGCTAATATATACGTATTTTTCGACAGCATCAATAGCATAAAAAAGGCGCTTACCGTTGTTGACGATTCAAAATAAATATTAATATGTAAAGTTTAGTTTTACTATTACTGTAAGTAGATCTTAGATGTGGTAGCTTGGCATTAGCTTATAGTTATAATTTTTGTTGTGATTTTGTTACAATTGCAAGCTGTTAGCTATCCTAAAATAAATAAATAAAAAATCTGTGGCCTGTCGAGTGCGTTTGCATAAAACTTATCTTCTGCAGTCTCCTTATTTTGTGATACTACCAAAGATGTCCGCCGCGCAGTCTGCAAGGTCTCCACAAACTACTTACTAGTTACTATGTTGCAACTAGCCGCAAGAAACACGAAATAATTATAAATTCTTTACTAATACATTTATAATTTGACACTAAAGTGATAAACGATTATGCAGGGAGAAGCAACTGCCTTGTCGAATACGAATAAATGCAATTAAAATTATAACTGTTGCCCTTCTTTGGATTGTATTAAGTAAGGATAAATATTTACCACATCTGTGATCAACTGGTTAAACCTCATAGCTAGATATCCTAGTTTCAATTCCAAGCAAAGCAAGGCAGTACATATTAGTGAACTAGGGTTTGGTTGATGGTGTAGTGTCAAGTCCGCCTGGCAAGCATGCTACCCTACCATATCATAACAGCAATGCATAGTAGCATCGTTGTGTAACCGAATACCGATAGAGAGATAAGCTGAGGTGTGTAGAGAAATTTTAATACAGTCAGTTCCTCAGTTAAAGAGGATGTCGGGTGAAGTGCTTCCACCTTCGGCTGTATATCCATAAAAAGCCCCGAGAAGACCAAGTATTGCACAATATTATCGGAGCTCAGAATTAGTTCCGTAAAATTTTGTTGTTTTTGGTTTGTTCTCTGTAGCCGTGCTTTTTTAATAAATGAATAAATAAACAAATAGCAAAAGCGAAACAACGAAGGCGAAATATATCTTTATCAAGCTAACATAATATGCTAGCTGCTAGCAAAGTCGAATTCCCCTTTTCTTCTCCATCATCCTTACCATACCCTCAGCGGTGGGAGTGTTCTATTTTCTCATTTACCAAACATATATTCTACGCTTGGAATACATTTGGTGTGCAGTGAAGTGATGCTCATGTTCCACGTGCTAGAGCCAGCGTTCGCTATTCTCTTCATCTTGACAGTGTGTAAAAACCAAAAAAACTAAAAGATCGGAAAGATTTTGGTCGGTCTTCTAGTTCGAAGTCTATTTCTCCGGTTTTTTTTACCGACTCGTCTGATAATCGTTTATTTGTTGAAATCTCTATTGCTGGCAAAACCTGTGAAGCTTTGTTTGACTCTGGTGCTCAGGTTTCCTTATCATCTTCTGATTTTCGTCGCACCGTTCATTTTGAAGTTAATGCGGGTAATCTCCCACCTGTCTTTACAGCTGATGGTTCCTCTACATATACTCATTAAAGGTATCGTTTTTTTACCTGTTGCTTTTAACGCTGTTTCTTTAAATGGAGATAACATTTCATCGCTCCAGGATGAATGGCTGGGAAAGAGGTATGAGCCTCCATACCGGCTTCACGAACTTTCTCTTTTGGAAGGACTTAACGCCATGGAGAACCATCCAAAGGGTTGTCGATAGCCATACGACGAAGCAAGATGTCATCTCTGATTGTATACGAAGGAAACATACGGAGTATCACGAGCGCCAATATAAGTTTTGCGAAACCAGTTATGTACACACGGCTTCACATCTGACTACCACAAACTGCCAAATTTCCTCAACAGACTTTGAACTTTATGTCTATGGCATACGGTTGAACATTTATTGAAGAAATTTGACAGTTTTGGATAGATTGCTGTGCTGTCTGTACGTACACGTAGTAACTAGGGTTACCAACCGTACTTTAAAATAACGTATCCTGCGTTATTTTCCATCCCCATCATCATCATCAGCTCATTTATGTCCCCACTGCTGGGGCACGAGCCTTCCCTATGGATGGATAGGGAGAACGGGCCATGAACCACCACGCGGCCTTTGCGAAAGTTGCTTAACCTCTGCACTCGCAGACCGGGCGCGTTAACCGCTGCGCCATGGAGCTCCTCGCCATCGAGCTCCTCATCCCCATACTTTATTCTTTTTAATAAAAATAAAGTATGGAAAATACTTCATTTCCGACGTAATGCGTGCGTTTGTACAGAATATTCCTGTTGACTTAATTTCTAAATTTTAAATAAATAAATTTGAAAAATACTTTATTTTTTCTTCGGATTCTTTTTTTTCTACTAGTTAGTGATAGATTTACTTTGATTTCCTGAAAAATAGTTGGCAACCCTAGTCGTAACTATTATTCAATCTGTGGTATAGTCAGACGATTTTTTTAAAAACGGTCGGCATATTAACTGAATAGTTAGGCCCGTCACACATTTTATCGCGTGACAATAACAGGCCCGTCGCAGCTTGAGACTTTAACATATTATATATTCATTATTCTGTCGTAACATACATAGTAATGCTTAAATATAGATTTATATTAGATTTACATAAAGCGGAATTTGAATTGACATTATCTTAATACGGTATCGCAGGCAAATTAGCTTATTATGGTGATCGGTTGCCCGGTTAAAACTTGGAAAAATGGTCAAGAATGCAAGTAAAAATATATATAGACATTTATATTTCGGAACTCTCGACGCGTACGGTACTTAAAAACCTGGACCAACAACTTGAAGTGCCTTCTGAAGCAGGGTTTGGTCACCCATCCCAACTCTCGACGTCGATGCACATAACCCTTTAAGTAAACCAATCGTATAGTACTTAAAAATCTGGACTAACAACTTAAAGTGCCTTCTGAAGCACAGATTATAAAAATAAATATTTACTTTGAGATATTAATTCGGTCACCCATCCCATCGTCGCATATCCACCCCCCACGCAACTAACCATTCATCATTTCAGATAAAAATCATCCTTAGTTTCTTGTATACAAACTGTTCTTTATATACAAACGAAAGACTCCTTTCAAAAGATGACAGTTATTCGCAAGAAAGCTATTTACGTCCATAATGATGAATCACAAATTATTAATAGACCGGAAACCCAAATAATTGAATTGAGAAATAACAATAACGCATCACATTAACAAAATAGTGAAGGAAAATACTAACGATGTTTATAGTTTACAAATATAACAGTGGCGTTTGCGGTCTAGCACATTAATGAAGTAGCTATTGATGATAAAAACAATTAATTGTGACGACATGCAAAGTGAGCAACGTTGCTATAAGACCGTCACAGTAGTCTTAACCTAATCAATACACATCAGGAACGTCATATCTCCGTTTAGTAAATAATGGTTCGGTTTAAATAATAATAGGAGCTCGATGACGCAGTGGTTAAAGCGCCCGGTCTGCGAGTGCTGAGGTTAAGCAACTTTCGCAAAGGCCGGTCATCGGATGGGTGACCAAAAATGTATCATCTCGAGCTCCTCCGTGCTTCGGAAGGCACGTTAAGCCGTTGGTCCCGGCTGAATTAGCAGTCGTTAACAACCACCAACCCGCACTGGGCCTGTGTGGTGGTTTATGGCCCGTTCTCCCTATCCATTCATAGGGAAGGCTCGTGCCCCAGCAGTGGGGACATAAATGAGCTAATGATGAAATAATGGTTCAAAATTCAAAATTATTTGTTCAGAATTTAGGCTACAAATAGCGCTTATGAACTACGAGTACTTGTAGCCTAAACGCACAAAGAATGATTTGACCTAGGTATAATTTAATTTCGAAGGACTACCGTATTGATATTTTTAATTGTATACAGTACTTATGTTTGATATTGTTTTGATTTATTTAGCTGGCTATATGTAATTATTGGATTTTTATCTTGTTCCGACCTTTTTAGTTGATTTTCTATTTAGTTATTACGAGTATTTTTTACGCAGGCGGGTTTTTTGTTTTTTTTGTATTTTTATTTTATTTATGTGTTCTGACGTCCAATCACTCTCTAATGAGGGTAGGTCTAAGCCCCTGCAGTGGGGCATAATTATTATAATCATAAGACTTATGATGTATTTTTTTTTGTAACACGGTAATGATAATCATTAATACCTTTTTGAAATCCTTGTGTTAAGCCCTCTAATATGAAACCCATAATGTAGTATTAAAAAAAATTGTTTTTCACCAAGTCCAATGGCGTCGCATAGCCGCCATGTTTTTTTAACGTCACCTACATATCTAAGAACACTTGGGCAGCTAAGACGAATCTAACGATACCTCAATTATGTAAATCCGTTCAGCGGTTCTGGAGATATAAGGTAACAAAGAATATTACATACAAGATAGGCGCGAAAAACATATACCCTTCCTTTGCAGTCGGGTAAAAAGTATTGATTTGTAAAATGTTAATAAATACAAGTAAAGCAATATATTTTTTAGTTTTTTCTTAGGTGACATACAGCTAAGATCGCGTAAGGTATATCTGCATCAGTGCCTCAAGTATCGAACAACGATTAACAAATTCCTCCGATGGTGGTCATAAATATTAAGTTCAGGTAAACCACGTTCCGTATGCGTAAATCCAAACAAGTTTTGCAGGATCCAAGTGTATTTCCAAATATATAAAAAACAGCTTTTAAAAGTCAACATTCTCAAAATGAATTGGCCAATACAAAACAAAGGACGACCTTCGTTCATTAAAGATTTAATTTAATGGTGATTGAAAGGTGACGTATCTGCGGCGCCCTACTATCATCCCACACTGAACGAAAACCAAGTGAAAGTAGTAGTATCACATGCTAACCTCGAAACGGAGTGCTCTTAGCTTCTTCCTATCCTTAAAAGACATTACCTCAGACAGACATTAACAAATTGACCGTGTGCATCTCCGGCTCATTTCATAAAAGTTTATGATTACACTGATTACCCACTGGAAACTGAAACATGTTTTCCAAATGAGCAGTAGTAATTGGTATAATAAGGGGGGCATGACAAGGGTCTCAGGACTTTAATTTGCCTGATGGTATTTAACGGCAAACAATAAAAACAATTTATCTTGTGGAATAACTATAGTCACCATGACTTATATAAGTAGTAAAAAAGTTTACTAATTTGCAATTTACATTCAAATCAAAGTTAGGTAGGCAAGAAATCCAATGGTCTTCAGCTCAGTTAACAGTGGCATATCGCGCAAGAACGGATGGCCAAAGATTCGGGCATAATGTCTAGCCAGCAAAATTTTCCTTGTTGTATTAACAAGGCTGTAACTATTGTATGTTTATACAGTTATTGACACTTGTCTCCAGTTCAATGTCGAGGAGTCCTCATCATCTTGAAGCCGCCTATTCATTGGTGGAGCGACGTGACGATACACTTGACTTTCAATTGAAACTCAGCAATTTGTTCTCCACAACTTTCAAGTGCATCACATTCACGTGTAATATCGGTCATTTGATGTGGTTTCATCACGTGTCGTAAGTCTTTTGTAGATGCATCTGACAAATGCTTGCGATTCTTTAAAGAGTCTTGCTGTTTCCTGGTGATGATTTTTTTCCAGATTACGACCACCCTAATACCGCCTAGAGCGAGGAAGATGAAAAGGCATTTCTCTAAATAAATAATTTGTACAAGGTTAAACTTGTATCATATTAATTTAGGCCACCAGTCAGGGCAGGCCTTTGACCCGACTGTTTTTACACGACTTTTTTGACTTTTTGACGTTTTTATCTTCTTAAAGTAGCCCGAATCAACACCTTAAAGTGACTTCCAAAGCACCAAGGACATCATAGATAAGGCTTGGGAAGTCTCGATATTTTCAAAATCTCGAGATACGAGACCAGACGACCTTGGATCAAAGTCCCGGGACTTGATGCACCACCGAGCATCTATGGTGATTCCTCTTCGCATCAGTATCATCTTAATGTAAGATTACGCAACATTTCCATAGTCCAAGTTTATTTGCAGCGAGCATTAGCGCAAACGTGATCTGCGCTGGTCGTTGTGCAAACTGGGCGTTCCGCAACAGACCATTGTTCTCATGACATGCTCACAGAAGTGCGAGCCCATCAAATTCCGTTACGATATCTGTGCGTACCTACACATACAGGGGTCTACTATGACATTTTCAGAGACGAGCTGATTGGTGATGAGAATAGGTAGCTAAAAAAACAATAAAAAGAGAAGATGTAAACCCTTCGCAAAACAATCTTCTATGAAAGAAATATCCTGAGTTCCGGACTGGCAACCCATGGATCTAGTAAACTGTAAGTACAGCGGTTCCCTTCATGATGTAGACAAGGAATAAGGCCGGATTTTTCAACATACCCTCGGGATGACATAATATGGGTTTGTGTGGACGAAGTCTCAAGCGGTAGATAGTGCTAAATATGAGGCATGTGTGTGTATTGCAGCAGTGCAAAGGAAAAAACGTTAAAAGGCTAGTCTTCTTGTCGCGAAACCATGTACTTACGACAAAAATAGGCATGCTAGTTCGACGCGTCGACTATCTTGGTCGACTCCCGTCGTCTTTTCAAGGTTATTATAATTTGATGTTCCTCTATATCTCTTTACCACGAAACCACGAAACACAAGGTCACGTGAACTATCGATCACATTTTCTTGTCGTGTGTCGTAGGTCTTTTGCTTTTTTGCTAACATTATTTACGAGAGAACGTTAAGTTTTGGATAGATAGTGTTCAATAAATCTTTCAAAGAATAAAACCGGTCAAAGAATAAATGTAACATAATAGTTGAAATAATTAAGAGCAGATTTCGTATTTCTTCCAACTTGTAATTTTATATGAATTTAAACTTCCGTAAAATTTATGCATACCCATATTAATGATGCGTACACGTACATATTCTCCGGCTAATGTTGAGTCCAATAGTTCAATACCGCGTCCTACCTATCCAAATTGTAGAATTTAGTATTTGAGTAATTCGTTTATTTTAGGTAAATGTTGTGGTCACCTGTAATGGTATGTAGCGGCGTAAACGTTCTTTGCCATTGTAATAATATAAGTGTTTTGCTGGTATATTTATTTTAATTAAATTAATATGGTAACATTGTTTGTGATTGTCTTAAGATAAATATTTATTAATATCTCCATCATTATCAATAGCCTTTAAACGTCCCACTACTGGGCACACTCCCAATGGACAACAGCACAGAAGATGAGGCCATTACCCACCACGCACGGCAAATGCGGGTCAATAAGTGCTATGCTAATTGCTATCACAAATACAAAGAAATAAGTGACTTAACTCTTACCGTGCTTAACGGAGCAAAGAGGAGCTCTAAATATTTTCAATGCGGTAATTCATCCGAGTACCGGCATTACCAAAAGATGCAGATTAGTTATTAGAATGATCAATAATAACGAGCTCCTATGGCGTATAGGTTATTACTGCAATATTGTGCGTAACGAATGACATTCGCTACTGTAAATGACTGAATTACAGGAGCCTGTTGTGTAGCCGAAGTACTTTTTCCTTACTTTCATTTTGCCGAATGATGAGCCGACCTAAAATAATTCTATATCAGTTTTAGTGGAATATTATATGCGACAATTATTTAACGATTTCATGAGTTTTTATTTCTTTGGTAAAAGTATCACACTACATAAAGTTGACAAGTTTGGTTAGGTTATATAGATCAGTGACCAAAATGTTTGCCGCGGGCTGCATATGACGCGCTGTACGCATTATCGGCAACGCAGACGTCACAAATACTCTTGAAACTCTGCAATTGCGAAGAGATATTGCGTCACTCAGCGTGTTTTACCGCTTATACCATGATGGCGAGTGCTCTGAAGAACTCTTTGACCTCATCCCACCTTCTCCCTTCTTCCATAGGAGTACACGTGCTGCTCTCCGGAGTCACCGCTTCACTGTCTCTAATATTCCATCGCGCACTAAGAAATTTGGTGACTCGTTTTTTTGTCGCACCTCCAAAACATGGAATAGTTTGCCAGCACACGTTTTCCCTCCTTCCTATGATATGGGGTCCTTCAAACGAGGCGTGAAGAGGCACCTTGTGGGCCGGCAAAGTGAGGATAACTGACACTGCGCTGTTCTCACGCTGCACCAGTTATCGTCGCATCTAGATTCCATATTTACTTAACATCAGGTGAATTGGAGTCATTTGACGTGCTACGTATAAAAAAAAAAAAAAAGGTGACAGTAACAAACTGCTCCCGCGTCCCATCCCCAAGATTCGACGAGGGTAGCAAGGCGTTTTAGTGGGTAGAATCTCCAGTCGTACCTCAGCTCTGCGTATACAGAAGGAATTTCACCAGGAAAAAAGTGACCTGAATTCGCGAGCGGGGCAAAGCGTACCGCGGTAAAAGCCGACGAAGCACCAGAAACCAATGTAAGGTTATTAGTCAGAAGTGTTATATAAAATGAGCAAATCAGGGTAATAATAATAATGTGAGAAGGTTATTATATTGGTCTAAGTGTTATGTAAAATAAGCATATCAGTGTAAAGTGACTACCGTGCAGTTGACTTATAATTCGTTGCGAACAGTAGTAGTCAGCGTAACAAAAAGTTGCAATATTAAATATATAGGGAACTTAATTATTTGAGTGAGTTTAAATCATTGTGCAAAATAAAAAAATGGCGAAAGATTTACTGCTAGAATAGAAGAGAATCGGCTAAACATATTTCGGAATTTCGACAGAGAACCTGAAATAATGTAATTGCATCGCACTGAAATGGTTTATGTCCATTTTCGACACGTTGCATAATTTTATTTCGCTAATGGGCAAGTTACTCGGTGTCCTTCGTAGTGAATATCACTTGTTCTTAGTTTCGGCAAGACATCATTTAAAAAGTATTTTATTTCCACAAATATTACAAATGTGAAAGTGTGTTTTTTTGTCCTTCTTTCACACCAAAACAGAACAGATCTACCACCTATAGACAGGTTAAGACTAGTTATCCCGAGCCATCCCTATAGATGGTACTAGATTTTGAGTGGGTATATCTCCCCCCCTTGTCGAGCTTTTAGTAGCTGGACGAAGGAAGGAAGGGGAGGAGACAAAGGATACTTAGCGTTCCTTCATCATCAGCCTATACAACATGTCACAGAATGAACGCACATCCTCAGACACCTCAATTAGAATATTTAATTATAATTAAAAAACATGCAAAATAATTTTACTTTTATTTAATTAAATTGGTTTATTTATTATTAGTTATACTCATCGAGGGCAAACAGTATGGGCATATTAGCGCTTTAGCCTACCGACGTACCGCATTTTAAAAAGCCCATTATTGCATTGACTTACGTTTTATTTTCGTTTGTTTTAACTATTTAACGAAGGAGTGACTGTCATTTCAATAAGTTTTAATAATTTTAGAAAATAAAATTACCTATATTTTAAATATTTTTAATCGATTGCGAAACCGATTTATAACAAACTACTTTCTGGGTGTGCGCTTAACCTGTTACACGTTGTATACGTGTGATTGCTGGTTTCCTCAACTCTTAAGCCTTCCCAGTCTCAGTAGGCGTAGGGAGAAGTTTTCCTTATCTAGCACGCGATAGCATTTGGGTTTGCCACGAGTATACTGTTCCCAGAAATCCACACTGAACTCACATGCTATTCAATTCATATGCCACTAAGACAATGAGGCGCAATTACGTCATAGTACTTGGAAGTGTCGCCGACCGAGTCGATACGTGCATGTATTCAGTATAGTCTGATAACATGATGGTTTTCCCAGAGATTACTCACGGGCGTATGGGAACGAGACAGCCGATTGTTTTGAAGAATCGATTCCTGAAATAGAATTCGAGCAATCGTTTACTTTAAAACTTTAAGATGTTTCAGTGCGCGATGATGACTTGTTCCTTACGGACAATGCATTCGTTGTTCCAATACTAGTTTTTATTTCTGTGTTTGGTTAATTTTTTTCTTTATTAAAGGCTTTAATTGTTGCGACTATGTGAATTAAATGAGAAAATATTTCTACCAGACAGTCATTGTTCTAGTAAAAATGTCCAGATAACTGTTTTTTAATTGTCACTATTACTACTACTGACGACATATATATTATGTTTAAGGGTGCGCCAATTTTTATTTTTAGGTCCTTCGAGCCGGATCCTGGTAGTTTTGTATATATTTACACGTATTCGAATAAAAATTATTGTATTCTCAGAAATTAATCACGAAATGGGGCGTATGGCGTTGGGTATTCGGAGATTGTATTGAAGAATCGATTCCTGAAATAGAATTCGAGTAATCGTTTGCTCTACCAATTAGGGCTGTTTAAGTGGGCGATGTTTGATTATTTCTTAGTAGAATGCGATTTGGGTATTTTGAAGTTTTATAAGAAAATACTTGTATGAAACACGTTTGTTAAATTTTATCTATAGTGTATTACTAACTTCCAAATATTTTGATAAATATTGATTGATTTTATATATTTGGAAGACTTTACTGGTAACGTGACGTTAGAAAACGCAAATAAATAAGTTTAAATTGAAGAGATAACCAAAAATGTACATGTATCAACGTTTTTTAAGAAAAAAATTAGTAATAAGGAGACGGCTGGCGCAGTGAGTTGACACGCATGTGAAATGAGAGCATTGTGATTAAAGCAAGACGTTTAACAATGGTGGTTGGTTGCAGGTGCTTGAAGTCGACGACATGATTGTGTGCTTCGACAGAGTTCATGTTCAAGGTTGTGAATGTGATTTATACTTTTATTTTTATGTGCTAATTTGCTGCACTAAGACTGAAAAAAATATTTATAACATATATAGTGCATACCTACCTGACCAGGAATAGAATCTGGGTCTTCCGCAATCCGGGCGGCTGCACTGACCATTTTGCTACAGGGAAGGCTGACGTAAGCGCTGACGTAAGCACTGAATTTTTTCAATACTTTGATTTTAACTGCTTTTTAGCGGCAGTAGTGCCATCTATCCAACGGTTATTGCAACACCGATTGGCTATGCAGATTCATCTTTATAGATGAAATACCACAAACCCGATAACACAACGCTATGAAATTCAATCAAAGGAAAGGAAAGGAAGGACGGAAGGAGGAAGTAACTGTAGGAAGGAGTACAGAATGATACAATTTATGTATAATGTGTTTTATAATATCGTACATTTCGAGGTTGTCTTTCACCATCCTCAAGTAAAGCATTGATTAGTTACTTTCCAAAAAAGATAAGAGTATAATATATTAAAACTGCCTGTGGTCTAGTGGTTAAGACCATCGTTCTCAGACTCAGAGGTCCCGGGTTCGATTCCCAGTGGGGGGGTGCATGTTTGTGTACTCGATAGTAGTAGTAGTTGAGAGTCCCGGGTGAAGTGTGAATTCACCATCAGGTGAGATGAAGCCAATGTGTTTACCCCTAAAAAATATATATTAAAAACTAGCAGACGCGGCAAACGTTGTTTTGCCATAATTATATACTCCCGGACTCCTAAATCGAGCCACCTTGCATAATGAGTTTGAATCGTCCATAACTTAAAAAATGTATGAATGACCAAAAAAATTGACCAACAGTACATGAGCCTAATGCTGAATATGCTAGCTACAAAACTGCATAAAAACTTTTTGGTCATTCATACATTTTTTTAAAAGTTATGGACGATACAAACTCATTATGCTAGGTGGCTCGATTTAGGAGTCCGGGAGTGTACATTAAAAAAACTCTGGATAGGGACACCGTGACCACCTAGCGAGCGGTATGATATCTACTTTACGACTAATTCTCATACCTACCGAATATATTTCATAAAAATCGATCGAGCCGTTTCGGAGGAGTATAGCAACTAACATTGTGACACGAGAATTTTAGAAATACATATATAGTAGATAAGAGTAGCTTCTGTCAATGTCACGAACCAAATCAAAGAATCGAGTGACAATTGCGGGTAGGGTTGCCAACCGTACTCTAAAATAGAGTATTGTACTCTATATCATGTAGGCGTACTATATAATCTACAACACTAATAGAGTATGCTAAAATACTCTTTTTTACACAATGTTTACTATACTAGTGCCAGTCATATTATGCAAACCCATTATCAGAACCAAAAAAGTCCAAAAGAGCTCTTGATCTATATAACTTTAGAGTTAGAATGTTTGAACTCATGCAATTCTTTTAAAAACCATGAAAAATTGTTATGTGCTGCAAAATGTACAAAAAATACCTTTTTAAAAATATATAACAAATGATACTCTTTTTTGTAAGTCCGTACTCTTTATTTACCTCCTTTGAAATCAGATATACTCTATTTCTTCTAATAAAAGTTGGCAACCCTAATTGCGGGTAGCAATAGGGTATTTGACTACAATGAAAATATAGATCAAACTGTTGTTAACTCAACAGTAAACATTTTTTTAAACCAATTTATCCAGCACATAATTTTAAAATAAGTATATTTTTTATAAAAAATCATTTATAAAATAATTAAATTTTTATGATGGACCACGTGATCGAAAACGCACGGGATTGGTCACGTGATGTCGTGACGTCATTTGCAAGCAAATCAAAGATGTCACTCGAAGTTTTGTACGGTGTGATTTGACAGCTAACAGTTTGTTTACATGCAACTGACTTCACGACATCACGTAACATTTTATTCATTTGAATTTTATGGCGATTTTCATAAAATATAAAGAAATTCACAACGAATTAATCAAATTGCAAATATATTATGCTATAATGAACCATTAGACATATTTTTCTGAAACTTGTCAAATACCCTATCGATGACGTAATAAAATATGGGTCTTACAAATAAACCAAGAATAAGCTTCGAATAGTTATTCCGTCTTTTGTCTCTTTTACTCTAATTTGAAATGACGTTTGCATGACAGGAACAAAACACGGAATAACTATTCCGAGCTTTGTTTATTTGTACGACGATATAAGTTCATCTCGTTCATTTTTACTGTAAAATGTATTTCAATTAAATCATTACATTACATTTCAAAGTAAATCAAAAGCCTGTCAATTATTATGGCGAATAACAGCCATATAGAGGCTTGCTTGGCTAGGCTTTGGTCTTAGAAGTAAGTTCATCAGCATCATGCATATTTAACTCAACACACATGTACGATTGTTTTCTTTTCTGTGATTCATGTAACATTACCATTTCCTATACATAATTAACTCGTTGCGCGTAAGTATGCCCATTTGCCATTTACACATAATTCTACATTTAAAATGGAGAAATTAGTCAAAATCAAAATGGCTTCCATGAAAGTCTTAAGGGGAGCGTTTATAAATCAACGAGTATTCTGAGGTAGAGGGAGTGTTCTGGTAATAAGATTTGGTCATCATCCATTATGTGAGTGATGATAAGGCAGAAGGTAGCGAACTTCGCCTGGTATCTTAAATCACTGAGAAACTGGCATCTCATTGGAACAAACAAATTCAAGCCGAATACTTAACCATCAACTTATCTAAGTATGTCGCAATAAAATCAATGTCAGTACAGTAGCATTTTAAGTTCCCACATCTAGAGATAAGCCAGACTTAGATAGATACGCTATCTAGAGATAAGCAAATCCCAAAACAAAAGAGGATTCAGTGTGAAGTGCTTTTTTGTTACCTTCGCTTGAGGTTAGTTAGTTATCTGAATAGACAAAATAAAACAAAATAAAAAAAACTGCAAAAAATAAATTGTTTTATTTTTTTGCAGTTTTTTTTATTTTGTTAAATAAAAAAAAATAACACAAAAAAAACAACTGCACATAAATAAACAAAAACTCTTAATATTTCCTATGTGCAGTTATATTTTTTTTATACAATCGTCAACCCGACAACTAAACGTGAGTTAGTTATCTGTATAGACAGGAAATATAAAGAGTTTTTGTTTATTTATATGCAGTTATATTTTTTTATACAATCGCCAACCCGACTCTGCCCACAGACAAATACCCATCGAGTCTAGCGGACTTGATTGTAATGATGGAAGAGCCCAACAGTGGAACAGTAGGCTAATTACCAGTGATCAAAATAGGTAGACTATATTTACATAAATTTCACGACGGGACACAACATGGAGCTGATAATACCACTGACATTGATACATTCTGAAATTACAAAAAAAAATCTACTATTAAAAGTGTTTCTATTTTACAATTCAATAATCCAAATCAAATTACCAATAAAATTACCAATTGTACGAAAATACTGGTATCAAATTCGGTGGTATGTACTAACAACTCTATGTTGCGTCCCATCGTAAAGTTTATCGTATAGATAGTCTTAGTCTATCCATAAGATCACTGCTAATTACTATTAAACTCGAGTCGTACCCCAGGCGGACACGACGCGTCCTCCAAGCCAACATACTATGCCAACGATTACATACAGCATACGGCACATCCTCCGCAGTGCGCACGCACGCAGTGAAACCGCGCACTCGCACATATTTATGCAACAGTGAAAACTGCGCATGCGCCGCATTGTTGTAATTTGTCGCTAACTTGGTACAAGGCTGTTATTGGTATGTGCGAATCGGCTGAAGGTTTAGATCATTATAAGTGGAGGGTGGCGGGCGACCCTGGAAAGATTGGGCCGGCATTAGCACGGTGACTGATGCTGCGTTGTTATCACTTATCACCAGTGATCGGAGTAGGTAGAGCTATTTTGTTACATTGACCGCAAACGTTGATGTTAATATGGACATTCCGCGAGATTCTAACTGAAAGTTTTTTTTATAAACATGATAAAAGAAGGCTTGTCTCACGTATCTTACATTAGCGACGATATCAAACTTACATTAGCGACGCGTTGCCAATTACCTGTTTTTGTCTCTTTCTATAGCGTTCAAATTTTTTTATCGACAATATTTCGGGAATGTCCATATTAATACAACGTAACGCAAATATAAAAAATTGCTCTACCTACTCCGATCACTGCTTATCACGCATCAGTTGTCATCGCTTCTGGATATTATTTGCCGGAGTTATTTGCCGTGCAAACTATAAAAAAAAAGCCCTAAATTAAGAACGATGCGCTGGAAGGATTAAGTCAGAAGGGTGGTCGGGTGGCGGAATCGAACTGGATGCAGGTCGCGCAACGCCCGTCAAAGCATTGTTATCACGCACCAATTGTCCTTGCGTCTGGACTCCGTTTCCACTTAAGGCGAAGGGTAAGGCACACTAGCGCCACCAATTGATAATTTGACAAATACTAACATTGCGTACCGTCCGACAACAGGAAAGCATCCATAGTGTTTATTTAATAATTGTGCACTACTTTTTGTTGCGTGGTTTATTCACAAAACGGGCTATCGCATTTATTCACAAACAATGGCCACTGTTGGTGTTAGCGAATGAATACAAAAACAAACCTAAAAGTAGTGCACAATTATTAAATAATAGATAGATGTTTTCGGAAGGTCCGCAATGTTTGAAAAAAGATCCAGTTTAGCAGTTATCAATTTAAATCCATTAGCCGCGCTAGTGTGCCTTACCCTTCGCCTTAACATCAGGTGGAGTGGAGTCATTTGCCGAGCTATGAATAAAAAAAATAAAAATAAAACTTGTGGCGGGCTTTCCTTAGTAAAATAGTAAAAGCATGGGGTCGCACAAAAAATCCCGGTGGGTAGATCTAGAAGAGCCCTTCGTGTTATGTTATCCTCAATGCCGAGGTTCGTGGCTTCCTTCACCTTATAGATAGGATGCCTTGACAATGACATGTCGCTAGTTATAAAAATATAGAAATATAATAACAAAGGCGGTCTTTGAACGAGGATTGAACTTGACACAGTCATGTGCCGATCCAGTCTATTTTCGGACATTTGCTGTTATTAATTAATCATACTAATTACCTATAAAGCTGAAGAGTTTGTTTGGTTGAACGCGCTAATCTCAGGAACTACTGGTTCGAATTGAAAAAGTATTTTTGTGTTGAATAGTCCATTTATTGAGGAAGGCTATAGGCTATATAAAAAAAAATTAAAAATAAAAGTACACCCGTGCGAAGCCGGGGCGAGCCGCTAGTTATTTAGACAACATCACATACATTGTTCTGATTCTAAGATACTCGTTTTATGGAAATCAGAAACAACGACGGTGCCACAACCATCCAGACCCAAGAAAATATAGAGAAAGTTCGTTTTTCTACATTGACCCGACCGGGAATCGAACTTGGGACCTCAAGAGTTAGCGCCACTTAAAGTCCGGCGTACAAGCCACTAGGGTACAGAGGTCGTCAATTATACTACAATTAATTATATAAGTCTAACGTGATCGTCAAAATATGTTTTCAACTCTGAAAAAAAACGTACGAATCAGAGAATCAGAGCTAAAACTAAATGGACCGCTCCCATTTAGTTTTAGCTTCGATTCCTTCAACCAGCCATAATGGCCGAAGCGAACGCAAATTGTCTCGCTTTGATAATTGCCAGTCTCCAAACCTTGAAAATGCATCTGAATGTACTTCTTTAAGATAAAATCGTTGTTTACTTAAATGTTGTGTTGGTTCAGATAAATTGTGAAGAAGCATCTTTTTTAATTTAATTTAATTTTTATATTTTACGGGTAAGCACAGTGCCTTGATCTCACCTGATGTTAAGTGATGATAAGGCCAATGATGAAAGCGCACTTCACCCCGGATCCTCAACTAGTGAGGCACTGGCTATCTTATCTCTAGCTGCCGGAACACATCAATGCTACAAACATTGATGTTATGGCGACATATTTAGATAAGATGGTGGTAGCTAGCCATGGGGACAAACAAGCTCTACCACCAACCAAACCGAGTATACAAACATTTACCCCCCACTGGGAATCGAACCCGGGACCTCTGGGTCTAAACCGGTGGTCTTAACTAGACCACAGAGGTCGTGCGGGTCGACAAGGTGAAAACGGCCATGCAGTGAGGCATAACCCTGGACATCGCATCTGGACTCCGCTTCTGCTTAACATCAGATTGGGCGAGTCATTTCATCATCATCATCATCATCATCATCATAATCAGCCCACATCAGTCATTTGTTTACTAATTATTTAAAAAGATATCTAGTTTCTTTTTGTTTTGTGTTTTTGTAATTTGTTCGCAACAAAATTTGCGTTAAAAATTATTTGAACATTTTAGTTTCTTATTGGTTGAGTATTCCGGTTGGAAATATTACGACTTATCATTGTCGCTTGATTGAGGTATAACTATCTATCAGGGTGCCTAGTGTGAGTTTTATTTACTATCCGTATTCATTCGATTACGAAAACGAAAACGAAAATTAGTATGGCATTGAAGCAGCGCCTCCTGGCGACATACGAGAAAAGTTAAAAATTTGCCATACAAATTCTCGTTTTCGTTAACGTGTTCGAATAACGAATGAAACTCTGACTAGGTGAGATGCGAGTTCAAGTGCTTTACATTTTTAATACGAAAAAGGTGCATAGCCATAATATTTTCTATGACTATAACAAAAAGTTGATATTCGCAAAACGGGTTAACTTGCAATTCGCGCTTTTCGTCGATTTATTAAGAAGCGGGTCAACACTTTCTCTCCGCTTTCTTTCGTGTGATTCTCAGAAATTTATGAAATTAAACTCTCTTATGAAGAAGAGCCTTTGACATCGGAGGTTAAGATCATCAATTGAGTATTATAGTTAGAATCATGTGTCGAGTATAAATTATTACAGTAGGTATTATGTAATTTTATGTTACACTCACCCAGTGGTCGCCCAGTGGTCGAAATTCGAACGTAATTTTATTAAGGCTGCACGGATTGTATCCTAGGCATTGAAAAATTAAAAAAGATAGAATGTGAGAGATTGGCATTGACAGCTATGTCGGCTGCATTAAAGACAAACAATACGTGTGTCAAATACATATACCTACGTGTGTCAAATTCATGGTAGTGTGTGTAGTGTTGTTTTTGTTGATTTAATGTATTTTTTATGCATAATTTAAAAAAAATATTAACATTTGGATAACCTTCTCTATATAAACTATAAGTGTGCGAAATTTCATACTCCTCCGTCCCGCGCAAGTTTCGTAAAAACGGGTACAAAATTTTTGCTTCACGTATTAATATAATAATAATTCAATTTGATGACAGTCTTTTTGTATCCATTTATTATTGGGAATAATCCTGTATAATATAACATATTATTAATGAAATAAATAACCTATCGATATTGGCTAATATTGTTATATTTGTTGTAATTCTTGTTGCATAACATAAGCATGCCTAAAGCCGGTCTGCATAATCCACAATAACATCACTGCCTGTCTAGAGACGTAGAAAGTTTTACTAGATTTAGCTAAGTTTATTAAAAAACCAAATGGAGAGGAGCTCGACGGTCTGCGAGTGCTGAGATTAAGCAACTTTCGCAAAGGCCGGTCATCGGATGGGTGACCAAAAAAGTATGATCTCGAGCTCCTCCGTGCATCGGAAGGCACGTAAAGCCGTTGGTCCTGGCTGCATTAGCAGTCATTAATAACCACCAACCCGCACTGGGCACGAATGGTGGTTTATGGCCCGTTCTCCCTATCCCTCCATAGGGAAGGCTCGTGGCCCAGCAGTGGGGACATAAAATTAGCTGATGATGAACATGTGCATGCCTAAAGCCGGTTGACGTTAACGGTCTGCATAATCCACAATAACATCACTGCCTGCCTACTAGACAGGTCCAGGTTGTGTTGCCAGGTCTTGTGTGACAAATTTCAGGACGGAAGGTAAAAATAATCGGGATTTGGGATTTCAAATCGGGCCAGCTGCAATTGCTAAAAAAATTTAGCTTCTTGCGAATCGTCTTCTATTTAAGAAACGAAAACAATAAAACTAAAACTAGATAAACTTCTAATAATAACAACATGAATTCTGTCTCCTGTCGCGGGAGAGAGAATTTATTTTTCCTGTCCGAATTATCGATCTAAGTACACACTACGCTAAATATGTCCCGATCACGGGTAACTCGGGACAGGTCATCAGACCCCTGCAACCGGGACACCTGGCAACGCTACTGTCTATTGATTTAGCTAAGTTTGCTTAATGTATAAAACAAAAGCGCCTGCTACTGTTGGAAGCTGTTGTTGCTAGTTATTATCGCAAGATGGCAGTTATTCGTCATCATCTCCACCAGCTCTTTTTATATCCCCACTCAGCAGTGCCCCAGCGGGCACGACGCACGAGCCTTCCCTAAAGATAGATGGACAAAGTACAGGGAACAGGGGGTCGACCGCCTAACGCTCTCGCTTTCGATCGCTTTGAAGGCGAGGCGAGGAGGAGGCGTCATCTTGTCATTTCGAAAGCAATATGAAAGCAATATCGAAAGCTATAGGCTATAGCTTTCGATATCATTCGATATTATATTTCGATATTATATTAGAAAGCGAGGCGAGGGCTTCGCCTACAAAGCGATCGAAAGCGAGAGTGTTACGCGGTTGGGGGGCAGGCCATAAATCACCACGCGTGCGCAGTAAGGTCCGGTGGTTGTTAACGACTGCTAATGAAGCCGGGACTACTCGCGTTTGCGTTTCAATTTCAAAGCACCTACTAAAACACCTCGAGCCAGTGCGGAGGGTTATGTACTTATGGCTTAATCTTCTCATGTACCATGTATATTGTCCATTGAGCTCGAGCTTTCCCCGTTTAGCTCCTGATTTGACGGTTCAGTGATGATAAGCTACTACTATACAAACTTATCGTTACAAGGCTTATTCATGTGTACCTTACATAATAATATGCCTTGATATAGATATATCAATACATAAAAGCTGGCTCCAATCAGCGATCGAGTACCCACGTGTTTCTCCTCAACACGCCGCCGCAACCACGGTAATCGCGTCTGTGCAACAACAAACGTGATTCAGAAACAAGCAGGCGCTTCCTTTATCTCGGAAGTTAATTATATTGTTAGTTTAGTTATATTGAACGTTATTAAAATTGGTATCAAAAATAAGTAGAAAAATAAGTTTGCCATACGCAATAAAATGTAGATCTACATAGATACCTAACAGGCACATTTAAATGTTTACTCCACTCCACTTGTTTAAAAATAAAACTCACACTAGTGTCAGTTTTATCTAACATACATAGGCGTGTGATAACACAAAACTCGTCATAAATAAAACTAATTATCCAAAATAATAAAAAAATGGTCATTTTATTAGTTCGCGCCAGAAACGCGACAGTGCACTCATTCAAATAAAAGATACGCCGCACAAGCCGACGGCGGAGCTAGTGTGACGACAGACCGCGCGACCTTCACTCAGCTGCATAGACGTGCAGCGTGCATTCAGTCATTAAATTTTCAACGATCGGCCCACCCGTGACGTCGCGTCGCGGTCAGCACAAGCCGATTCGATCAGCCATCATCATCATCATCATCAGCTCATTTTTATGTCCCCACTGCTGGGGAACGAGCCTTCCCTATAGATGTATAGGGAGAACAGGCCATAAACCACCACGCGGACCCAGTGCGGATTGGTGGTTGTTAACGACTGCTAATGCAGCCGGGACCAACAGCTTAACGTGCCTTCCGAAGCACGGACGAGCTCGAGATGATCATTTTTTGGTCACCCATCCGATGACCGGCCTTTGCGAAAGTTGCTTAACCTCAGCGATCAGCCATAGAGAAATATAATTATACCGATCCAGAACCTTCTAGAACTACTCGTGAAATGCCTACCGGCCGGTACACCCCTTCATAAAGTGCGCGTGCGCGTGTGTGTGAACGCGAAATAAGCGGCTTCTACCAGCATCAGCTCCATCTCCACGACAGTCGTGTCGTGGCCACGCCGTCAGCGTCAGCTCGCCAAGTCTCAAATATCCCATTATTCATCAACCATCCCTCCTCAGCTCCCTATTCCTCCCCAATCTGCCCACTCTGCTGTGTCGGCATTGCCTTCCCGGCAGCCGATACATTATTACTCTCCTTGGTTCTAAATTCCAAAAAGGACCGTCGAATTTGGGGGGGTATACCCCTACCCCTCCCCCAAAGCTCAAAACTCTGAACTTAATACTTTTTTTTTAAATTAACTTTTTAATTTTTTCGAAAAAAAAAAATAATAATAATTCTACTAAGTTACCATAAGGACTTCTTGGCGGGAAAGTGAAGAGTCATGTCTGCGGTTTTGTTTTATTTTCTAAAATTTGTGTTATGTCGAATATTAATGTGAAATAATGGTGGATTATTAACCGTTAAGTGTTCGTGAGTGTGCATGAGTGTTGGCAAATGAAACAAAACAGTGCAACGGCACTTTTCAAATTCTCTCAAGAAGTCCGCCCGAGGACTTAGTAAAGCCCCACATCTTTACTGAGATACTCGAGGGGTTGGGTGGTGTATCGTTTCTCATTTCTATTATCATTCATCATCATCATACAGAAAAGAAATATTGTTTATATATGTATTACTTGTTACAAAAATTACTTTGACACTGGCTAAATGTGCTAATCGCACGAAGCCATCAACAAAATGAAAAAAAAAAAAAAGTTACCATAACCGTACCCCCTTCTTTAGGAGAAGAGGGATGAGGAGGACTACTCCTCCATTGTGGCCTTTTAATATCTACACTTCTATGTTTTAGCTAATCTTTTATCTCTTAAAATGTCAAAATTACATCAGAGCTTAACCAAACCGCTCAGATATGTGACAACTGTAGGTCCGGCGCTGCGGGAAGAGCAGCCCCTCCACCCTTGCGTAGCGAAACGCAGGCATTACAAGCTCGCCTCCGCAGCTTCGGCTTTTTGGTCGCCTGCGGCGACCAGGCTCAGCCGCAGCGGCGAGCTTGGTGCCTGTGTTTTGCTACAGCGGGTGAGGGCTGCTCTCCCTCCGCGCCTCCGGGTTTATAAAAACACTCTAGTGTAGGGCAGACTAGTACCACGTGGAGTCGGGGTAGACTAATTCGGGTCTGTGACTAACTTTGACCTAATGTTACCTTATCGGGTATGATACTTTTTTTTACTATAATATAATACTACTACTGTTAATTAATAATAAACAAATTATAGTAACCTGAGGACACAGTTGCACCAACTGGAGAAATGGCAGTTGAACACCCAGCAATGGGCTCCACATCACCACCTAAGTGCACAAGCGGCTCACTAGAGTCTATCACTTGCACACTAGGCACAGACGAAGAGCACCCAGCAATGGGTTCAACAGCATGCACAAGTGGCTTACTAGAGTCCATCACTTGCACACACAAAGGCACTGAAGAGGAGTTCGACACAAGTGGCTCACTAGAGTCCAAAACTCGCACTACACTCGACTCTTCAGGCGAAGATCCAGCAGAACTCTTTTTTGGGCAATTTAGCAGTGCTGCCAACATTCTTTTGGTGGCTTTCAAAGCGTTTTTACGTTGAAAAGTTGGCAGCAGAGCTGTCACTTCACTATCCGAATAAATGTTAACCATAAAATTTATTATTTTCAATAATTTATTGTGAGAGTCCTAATCAATTCCGAGCAGTAAAAATTCGTGTACGTATTCCTAATTATGAGTTCTTTACGCAAAAAAAAAATCACCTCAAAATTCAGCGGTCCTCTTTGAAATACAGAGGCTTCTCCTTTTTTAAAAAATGTTCAAAATAATTTTTTACGCAAATTTTGTTGCGAACAAATTACAAAAACACAAATGTTGAAAAAATTTCCACGAGCAGGAGCTCTTTTTTTGTTGCCAGGCTCTTTTAATGCGTTTCGCGATCGAATGATGAATCTAATTCGCATAAGGTATTGATTAGAATTTGATAAAACTATGTAGGTATTATACATATTATACTGTAATAGTTTGTATCAAAATAGCAAGTGGTCAAACAAAATTATCTTGACCTAAGTTTAATGGAAAAAAAAAATCCTGTTATGTGGTTATTACAGTTGTTCTGACTAATATTTACTTAAGCAATTAAGCATTGTATTATTTAACTTATTAATTATGTAGTTGTGCCTTTTTAAAATAAATAATAATTTAAATGAGAAACTGTTTTGACCCTTTATTTCGATTATTTAGATTTTATCAGTACAGCAGAGCATGATGCAGCTGATATCCTATTTTAGTAATTTGTATTATTTGCTTCATGTTACTAATTAATAGTTCCATTACAGATAGCTAATTAAAATCAGCATATCTGCAAAATTTATCAAAATAAGTCATAATAGCAGCCAAGGCTAGCAGGATTTTTAGAAATGTTGGAATATTTTCGTATACCTATATTGTTGAAATTAAAAAGCTAACACATAAAACCAATTTTTTATTAATACCATTATTTGTAAGTGTAATTTTTTTTTCAGCTAGGCTCCGGTTTTCTTTATAATTACAGGTACAAACCAAGTGATGACAGGTGTGGGGTTATTTCAAAAGTTGCATGAACTTCCTCACAATTCGGCAGGTATTAAGGATAGCAGCTTTTACTATTATTATTATAAGATGATGAAGATAGTATTTTTTATTTTATTAAATTATATCCTTGCCTAATATTTGCTGATATTGCACATCAACCATTGAATGTTATCAGAAATAATTATCACAAAATTGTAGAAGACAGGAAGTTGCAAATGATTACAATCAAACCTATCAATTGATGATTTAAATATACTAAAGCACTGATTATCACTTAGAAACTTTCAATATAGGAGTTTCATCAAGTTCCAATTTAGGTCAATATAATTGGTAGGAAAAAGAAAGAAACTTGTAAAATCTAAATAACAATTTATTAGGAATGTAAAAAAATTACAGTTTAGTTCTCTACATACAACATTCACACACTAATTAGTTTTAACCTTCGGCACTGGTAAATAATAAGGTATAGCTATTTGTTGATAGTTAAAGTATATAAAGAACATAACAAAATGTGCACAAGAGTACATAGACACTAAAAGTGGAAATAAGTCTGGGTACTGTGGCGGTGGCTCCACGAAAATACATCCAACCGTCAACCAGAACATGGCCAGAAGAGAAAAGAAAAAAGTTGTACTAAGGAGTTTTAACAACACTGAATCCTCTTTTCTTTCTTTTAAAGTTCTGTATACCAAATTAGCACTCATGACTGAGAAAATTGTAGAATTCTTCTGTGACAATCTCAAGCAGATGCTGTAGAAGCAAATATAGATAACATTTGTGGCAACAAACGGCACCACCAGACCGTCCTTGATGAGCAAAGGCAACATACTGAAGTTGGATACAAGCAGAAACCAAAAGCACATAAAGGGGTCATGAGGTAAATGTAACGCCACAGGTATCGCAACTAATAATATAGTTTTTTCATGTACTTGAAAGGAGAATAGGAAAAATGCCAAAGAAACATTGATAAGGCATAATACAAACTTCTTTTTGTTTATTCGGAAGAACATGTCTGCGCATGAGGGCAATGCAGCCACAGCCGTCATTGAGAGGCACATCTGTGCCATTGTCTCGTTTGTGTAATATGTTTTCAACTTAAGAAATACATTAACGAAACACCAGATATTGGAGACTTTGTCCTCGAATACCCCTCTTTTTAATGGGAACAATCTATGGACCACTTGGATTATCTCAGACCATGATCCGGTGAATGGAAACCAAATTATAATAAAGGAAGATATCACAGCAACAGCAAGTTTATTGAAGTTAAGTATGAAATGTAGTAACTTGCTTTTGGGTGGCAGGCCAATGAAGCATTTCCTGAGTAGATAAACAAAAAATGGCAATGCATGATACAACTCCATCTGCTTATAATTTAATGCAAGTGTGAAGAACAAAGTTGCAAGTACATCATTCTCTATTGCTATAATGAAAAAGGTTGCCCACAAAAAAAGCCCTAACGACACACAATTATACTGAAAATGTCCATGATCGATAAGAATCAGCCCGGGGTACAACAACATCAGTATTGTTGACATATCAGTCCTCTTAAACACTATTCTAATGTTTTTCTGTTTCACACGCTCAAGGTCTATACATATGCACAGCACTGCAGTCATATAAAAATACAAGTCACTAAGAAACACTGTCCACCTCATGAACATTTTGTGGGATTCATTTTCATAACCTCTCGACGCGAAAAGTCGTACAGACTCTGGGTCTAGCCAGTCGGCGACTAATCCCATCAGGAGACTGTGGTAAGCAGTCAAAGGGGGGTAGTCCAGCCCCCAATAGTTCAGGTCGTTCTGAGTAGTGTTGTGGTACCATTTCGCTGCAGGCGTGTGCACTGTTATCTCTTGCCAATGTCTCTGCGCCTCATAATCCCCGTACATGGGGGGCTTCTTGTACCCCGAGTAAGGGTATGCCGCAACGCACCATCGCACAAGTAGGGCGAAGAAAACGCCTGGAACCAACGCCTCTTTGGTCACAGCGAATTTATCGGGATCCGCTCTTTTAGTCATTACGGCAATTCACACACTCGTCAAAAATTTATCGACGCGAATACATTTAAAAAAAAGTTAAAAAGACGCGGCGGCATGCAGTGGTCGGGAGAAATTTTGACAGGTACTTACGACGTGAACGGCGTCCAATTCCTTGATCAGCTTCTCCTTCAGATATCCTTCCGTACACACCATATTCGTCAATTAAAAACCATTCAAATAATCACATACAGTCCACAGAACCGATGCACCTCTCACCAGAATTTCCGAAAACTAGTTTGTTGCACTCGGAGGATACGATACTTTTTCGAAAGTGAGAAAATGAGAAAGTGGACCACTCGCGAAAGTGAACTTGAAATTGCGACCATCTGTCAGACGAATTTCATGCCGGATGAGCGAGTTCCATTTCCACGTCACAGCAGCGCGCGCGTGAATCGCGGCTAATTTAAAAATGTGAAAATCTTTTTACGTACTATTTTATTTTAAATATTTAATAATTAGGTTAGGTTGAGTACTTTTAGTTAATATAGGAAGTATCAAAGTAAACTTAATGAAATTACAATTTTATGAATCTTATCATCGATACAATATTCAAAAAGTTCAATTCAGATTTTATGCTTATTAGCATTTTACGGTCAATGCCATAAATTTTTCCTTTAGTTGATGGCTTTGTGCGATTAGCACATTTAGCCCGTGTCAAAGTAATTTTTCTTTTACAAGTAATACATAAATAAACAATATTTCCTTCCTGTATGATTATGATGAATGATAATAGAAATGAGAAGTGAGAAATGATATACTCCCAACCTCTCGAGTATCTCAGTAAAGATGTGGTGCTTTACTAAGTCCTCGGGCGGACTTCTTGAGAGAATTTGAAAAGTGACGTTGCACTGTTTTGTTTCATTTGCCAACACTCATGAACAATCACGAATACTTAACGGTTAATAATCCACCATTATTTCACATTACTAATCGACTTATCACAAATTTTATAAAATAAAACAAAACCGCAGATATGACTCTTCACTTTCCCGCCAAGAAGTCCATGCCATAGATTTTTTTTTCTTTTGCTGATGGCTTTGTGCGATTAGCACATTTAGCCAGTGTCAAAGTAATTTTTCTTACAAGTAATACATAAATAAACAGAATACTTTTCTGTATGATGATGATGAATGATAATAGAAATGAGAAGTGAGAAATTATATACCTCCCAACCCCTCGAGTATCTCAGTAAAGATGTGGGGCTATACTAAGTCCTCGGGCAGACTTCTTGAGAGAATTTGAAAAGTGACGTTGCACTGTGTTGTTTCATTTGCCAACACTCATGCACACTCACGAACACTTAACGGTTAATAATCCACCATTATTTCACATTAATATTCGACATAACACAAATTTTAGAAAATAAAACAAAACCGCAGACATGACCCTTTACTTTTCCGCCAAGAAATCCCATGCCATAGATTTTTTTTTTGTTTATTGATGGCTTGTACGGCTTGTACGGCTTGTACATTTGCCAATGTCAGGTAAAAAATTGGGAAACAAAATTTAAAAGGAATAGGTAAAAGAATATAAAGGAAATTTGGAAGGGATCAGAAAGGCTATTATGTATGGAGATTTAGAAATATATAATTATAGGGATAATATTAGTTTTATATTATTATTACATATAAAGACAACTTCCTTAGATTTTTTTTCTTTTTGTTGATGGCTTCGTGCGATTAGCACATTATGCCATAGATTATTCATATTTTTATTATTAAAAAAAGAACGTCGTGATTATGGTTGCAAACTTTAAATCAAAGAGAATAAAATACTTACTTCGTCTCAGGTCTTTCATATTTTGAAAGAGACGTTTTAAAAATCGAAGTTATTTTTTCAATTTCATATTTTTCAATAAATATAAAAACCTTTCTGTCATCATGAAAATGGAAGGAGAGACCACCACTTTAAAGAGGAATTTAACTGAGTGGAGATTTAACCAATACCCCAAATATATTTTATTACCTATTGACGAGAATCATGATCAAATTAAATCCAACATAAAAAACGTCGTGTTTTCTGAGGTAAGTAACTCTTAATGAAATCTCTGTAGTGTCCCCTAAAACGTAAATAGCAGCTACAATTACTACAAATCTATAAAATTTTGAATTTGAATTTTGGTCAGTGTGGGTCAGTAAATCTGTACAATACTGACTGGCAGTATACCTACCTCAAATCTTGATGAGATGCAATTTTCAGTTGTCTATTATGTAGGTAAAGTGTCTGGTCAATCCTCAATATTTTCATGGAATGACATATTATTTGAAATATCTAAGCATGGTATATTTAAAAAAGTGTTAATTGAATCCAGAAGCGGGATTCGAACCTGCACCCCATGACATGCAGGGTCAGGTGCACTAAAGTATGTTAATTAATATTTTTAAACAGGTGACACCGCGGCCTCTGGAACGCAACATCCGTCTTGTGTGTTACTCAGAAGATGCATTGACCAATATACTAGATATGGATATAGAAATAGTGAATCGGGACGAATTTGCCGATTTTATAGCTGGTCGCAAACTACCCTACGGAGCGTTGCCTGTTGCGCACAGGTATGGATCGCGCCAAACAAACAAGCGCGATTCGCGTCGCAGTAGTAAAAAATAGGCGTCAGTAGGACGAAGGCGGGGACGAGCGGTGAGGCCGGTGAGCCTGACTGTGAACAGCTGCGCGAAGCTACTTCAGAGGGGACTAGAAGTTTGGCGGGATCATTACTAGGAAAACAATTTATTAAATTCTTCTTTTCGTGTCAGCGACAATGACATCATCATATACGTCCTGACCAGACAGCTGCCACCTCAACAGCCTTCCGGTCAGGCTCGATTAAATTGTCCATATTATAAGAAGTAGGGCATAAGGGACAGATGTGCAGGTGTTGCATCGACTGCGGGGAGGCTCCGCGTTCGCATTCATTTGTGCCTGTAAGAAAACTAGTGTAATTTTAAATGTCAAATAATTTTTAACGCAAATTTTGTTGCAAACAAATAACAAAAACACAAATGTTGAAAAAAAAATTCCATTTGTGAATTGATTGAGATTTGAATTTTTTCAACATTTGTGTTTTTGTAATTTGTTCGCTAATACTTGTAAAAATATTATGATCGGATGCTAGTGACGGTAGTTGTTGACAATGAATGGGCGCCTTTGGCTTTCAAAGTAAAAAGTGTTGAATAATTTCTGCGGGCTGGGTAGAACCACGATAGCTCAATTGGAAGAGCACCTGACCCGGTATGTCAGAAGAGCGCAGGGTCAAATCCTGCTCGTGGAAATTTTTTCAACATTTGTGTTACTGTAATTTTATTAAATTACACTAGAGTTTATCACTATCATCATCAACAACATCATCAGCCCGGAGGTACTCACTGCTGATTGCAGACCTCTTCTCGCGCTTTTTCTGCTGCTCCCAAACGTCAAACAGATCCTTGTACCCGCGCCCGAGCGGTTCTTCAGCTAACCTATAGCGTCCACTAAGCGGGCTGACGGGGCGACCAGGGTAGTTTCGCTCGGTTTCAGCAACCACTTTTTATATTAAAAGGAGGCAAACGAGCAGGCGGGTCACCTGATGGAAAGTAATCGCCGCCGCCCATGGACACCTCCGCAAAACCAAAGTAATCGCAGATGCGTTGCCGGCCTTGAGGAAGTTGTTGGATCTTGAGGAGGGAGTAGGAATTGGGAGGGGGGAGGGGTGAGAGATGGGCCTCCGGTACTTTCAGTCACCAGACGAAACATAACAGCAACAAGTACCATTGTTTCATGCCAATATTCTGTGAGAGGGTGGTATTACGCCGGGCGAGCCGGCCCATTTCGTGCTGCAACGCAGCGTAGCTCTACCACTCAGACAAAACCACTCGGGCATGGCCTGCTTTGGCTATTTAGCGTATAGCGTATAGCCTCCTAGTTCTTTCCATTGAGTGCTCAAAGGGTTTTGAAGTTTGTGTGTAATCAAGGACACAAAATAAGAAGACGCAGAAGGTAAGCTTAATACGTATCGCGCTCGAGCAACGCTCGCACACATAGACCCTTTCACGGACAAGGAATCTCGGAATAGCTCGAGACAGTCCGAACGCAGCTGTTGCAAGATTCCTTGTCCATGAAAGGTTGTCCGTGTCCATGAGGAGCTAAATGGCGCAGTGGTCAACAACGCACCCGGTCTGCGAGTGCTGCGGTTAAGCAACTTTCGCAAAGGCCGGTCATTGAATGCACGATCTCCGTCCGTGGAAGGCACGTTAAGCTGTTGGTCCCGGCTGCATTAGCATTCGTTAACAACCACCAATCCGCACGGGGCCCGCGTGGTGGTTTACGGCCCGTTCTCCCTATCCATCCATAGGGAAGGCTCGTGCCCCAGCAGTGGGGACATAAAATGAGCTGATGATGATGTTGATGATGATGATGTCTGTCTATGTGTGCGTTGCTCTAGCGCGTTTGTATGAAGCTCTGCAGTCTCCTTTTTTGTGTCAAGTTCGTATTCAATGTAAAAAAATATATTGTGATTCACAGGTACGGTGGGCACCAGTACGGATTATGGGTCGGACAGCTTGGGGATGGCAGGGCCCATATTCTTGGTGAATATGTGAACAGGTATAAGTAATTCAAAGTTTACTGAAGTTGGTTAAAAACTCGCTGTGAAACCTGTGTGAGTGCACAGTGCGAGTTTTCTTAGCGAACTAACTCAACATTTGTTAAATTAAAACTTTCTTATTCTCAACTTGTAGCCACCTTTTTGTTTGTCAGCCATGGTGATAGATGGCAGGTGCAGCTTAAGGGATCAGGGCAAACCCCCTACGCGAGGGTGCACGATGGTCGGGCGGTGCTCCGATCCATGATCAGAGAGATGATCGCGTCGGAAGCGTGCCATTTCCTTGGAATACCTACCACAAGGGCAGCTGGAGTTGTCGGTAAGACGTACCCAATAACAGCTCCTTAAATTTGAATAGCTGGTAAACATGGGAGTGAGATATCGTAATGATACAACGTATAGCTAGTCATGCGGTTTATTCGAGACTGCCTCACGCACCCGCACGCACACCTGCGCACTTCACGTACATCACAGGGAGGAATTGCGCTTTCAGCTTTGACTTCAGCGACTCTTACTATCAGTTGAAATGAAGCCCAAACCCTATCTAATTGTGGAATTAAACAAAAATGCTTGAACTAGATCTAAAATCTGCCAAATTTTCTGATGATAATATAATTGAAGATTATGAGAATGCCAAAGCGACAGATTCTTGGATACAATGGAGGAATAAATACAAATTGCTTTATTGAAACTTATCAGGACTGAACCTTCAACAAATCAGCGTATCTATACTATAATATTATAAAGCTGAAGAGTTTGTTTGTTTGTTTGTTTGTTTGAACGCGCTAATCTCAGGAACTACTGGTTCGAATTGAAAAATTCTTTTTGTGTTGAATAGTCCATTTATTGAGGAAGGCTATAGGCTATATTACATCACGCTATGACTAATAGGTGTGGAACAGTCGCTAATTAACGCGGGTGAAACCGCAGGGCACAGCTAGTAATTTTATATTAGAGCATTCTGTTGATACATTCAATATTTATTGCCACTGTCAGAATCATCACCAAACCTGCCTGATTGATCATTCGTCATCTTAGTAATCAACTCGCTTTATCCTACAGTGAGTGATGAAACTGTGGTCCGGGATGTGTACTACACAGGGAACCCACGGCGCGAGCGGGCGGCGGTGGTGCTCCGCATGTCGCAATGCTGGTTCCGCTTCGGCTCCCTCGAGATCTTGTCCAGGACGGGAGAGGTTACAGTGTTACGGCAGCTCTCCGATTTCATTATCAAAGTAAAGCACTAGCCCAATTTTCCGTTGTTTTTCAAAACTAGAAACTCTTTGTAATCAAATGTGTTTCAGATTCCATAGGACAGTTTGTTAACTACCCATCTTTCCAGGAACTAATAGCCAGAATCAAAATCAAAAGAGCTATCTTGGTCGCGGTCACGAATAACAAACGGGACTCTAGTATTAGTTTAAGATGCTTGTTAAGGCGATTAGTAACTTTGAAATTTTTTAATAATTTTACTTTTGCAGGAATATTTTCCTGATATCCAACTGACAGACGAAAACCGTTTCATCAGGCTGTTTTCCGAAATAGCGCACCGCACTTTGGATCTTGTTGCTAAATGGCAAGGTAACTTTCCCATTGTCTCTCACCTATCTCATATTGCCAGAAGCTGATTGACATTTGTCATTTACAGGTTTGGGGTTCACACACGGCCTTTTGAATACCGATAATATGAGCCTCTTGGGCCTTACTTTGAACTATGGGCCGTTTGGTTTTGTCGACTCTTACGATGGAGGTTTTGTTGCTAACTGCTTTGACGGAGAAGGACGATATGCTTTAGCCAAGCAACCTGATGTAAGATTGAAGTCACCTTTGAAAGTAGAACAATCAAATTAAATGCTGCATCTTTGAAAATATTTGTACTGGTTGATGCTGACGATAAAGCCATGTACGAGTAATAAGAAATTAGTAGGTACTGCTAATATATTATTTACTCTTCGTTGTCTACCATTTGGTTGGATATTCCAGGTGGTGGTGTGGAATATAGGACAGCTTGCGAACGCTTTGAAGCCACTGCTGACGTCATCGCAACAAGTTCACATGTTGCACATCCTGAAGACATTAGACACTTACTGCAAGAACAAAATCTTGTGAGCTACATTTGCTTTTCTTATCTCCGTCATGTGTAAAACATGTGACTTTAACAGTCATGTCACACGTGTTTTAGGGAGACCTTCCTCATGAAAGTTGGGTTGAAGGAAGAGCGTTGGGGCGACGAGCAGCTAATTGAGAAACTCCTTGATATGATGCAGCAGACTGGAGCGGATTTCACCTCTACGTTTAGACAGCTTGCGGAGGTAAATAGTACCTACCTACATGTTCAATCGTCCCTAAAATGGCTCTATCCCTATGTTTCTGAGTGCTGCTAGTGCTACGAGTTTGTTCACTATTCGATCAATGTATGTAGTCAGCTACAATTTGTATGGGATCGAAATAGCGCCACCTAGTGACAGTTGTTATTACAAGTTCATCACTCATACAAAAAGAAAACTTATCATCAAATAATAAAGAAAAAGAACTCCTACTCAGCACTCGGACCCTAACAATTATAGTTACTTAAAGCCATGTCCTATAGCTGGAGCCAAGCGAAATGGTCAGCGAAGTGAAGTTGGAAGAGAAGTGGTCCCTAAAGCGTCTATCGTCACACTCTTCGTGGGGTTGTTGGCTGGACCAGTACCGCGAGAGGCTGGATAAGGAGGCTGGTGAGTGCAAAAATTATATGTCGCTATGTGATGAGATGAGAGAGCTTCGGTTACAACCGCACTTAGTGGCTTCAAGTTTTCATTACTTTATCATCATCGTCATTTCAGCCCGTAAGCACCCACTGCTGGGAATAAGCGTCCCCTTTAACACGCCAAACCCGGTCTTATGTCTCCTCCACTACCCTCCGGCCACCCCGGTGATATCGTCTGACAATCTGGCATGTGATGTCATATCATCATCATCAGTAATTTCATTACTTACATAGTTCTACCGAAAACTTTTTATTCCAAAACTTTTTAGTAATTTTTGCATGACGTTTAGAATCTTGGGTAATTGGATAACCTGTATTTTGTGATTGTAAACCTTAACATAAAGACACTACATGAATAGCTAAGAATCTACTATATTATCTTTTAGTGACTTGTATCTTTTAATATACCTACTGCTAAACTTTTTGGCAATCTCTTTTGTTATCGCAGTGGACGCGAGCTCCGTTGGCCTATTTGAAGACGAAAGACGTCGTCGCATGCTCAGCGTGAACCCAGTGTACATTCCACGCAACTGGCTGTTGCATGAAGCTATCATTGATGCCGAGCGTGACGACTATCAGAAAGTAAAAATATATAAATTTTTGGCATATTTTATTTTTCTACCTATTAATAATCGCTATATCTATATACTTTTGCGTAGATATTGCATATGCTTGTATGCCCCATATTGTGATACCATCCATACAGTATAATACCATTTTTTGTCCGCCTGGCTAGCTACCACCATCTTATCTAAAACATCAATGTTTGCAGCATTGTTGTATTCCGGCAGCTGGAGATAAGATAGCCAGTCTCTCAATAGATGAGGATTCCGGGTGAAGTGCGCTTCTACCATTAAAATTAAATGAAATAATAATTTATTGGCCATTGGCCTTAAGTTAGATAAAGGCACTGTCACCCGTAAGATATTTAAAAAAACTTAACCACCAACTATTTGTCCATAAAGGAAAAAACATTAGCTTATGCTCTGCTATTGATAGGCTTGATATGCTAGAGAGACTAATTTCTTCTTTTGCAGGTTCGATTCCTTTTAGAAGTCATGCGGCATCCGTATGAAGTACAACCTGAGGCAGAAAAACGTGGCTTCTCTGCGCAGCCACCGCAATGGGCATATGCTTTAAAAATTAGTTGTTCCACGTAAATCTTGAAAATAAACGCTTCTGTTGTTGTATTATTTATATTTTTTATAATGCAAGTATATTATTTTGATAATGGTATAATAGTAGTTTATGCAACTGTCATATAATGAAGGGTATTAAAACACGAGTGTGAGTTTATGAAACGAGCGCAGCGAGTTTCATAATAGTAACGAGTGTTTTAATACCCGTGTTATATGCAGTTGCATACACTACTTTATCTTCACTAATGCAATTAGTCAAACAACAAGAGTAAAAGCTGACAATAGTTTATTTATAATAATTGTTCAAATTTTGGATGGTACAATTTTGAAAGTTAATGTTAATTACCAACCAAACCAATCCATCCACCATCCAATAACCAATGAGAGCGCAGCTGCGCGCGCAGGGCCAATCAGGAGCGAGCGCGCGCTGTTCTTTTTTTATTCAATTGGCACAAGATCTTACCAAAGAGTTTTGTGTATGTAAGTTTAGTAGTTTCGACGAAGTTTTCACGTATAACCCAACTGTTTTCAAAAGCCAGCCTAATATCAAAATTTTATACAACTTGTATGAGGATTTTGACATAAGGCTCGCCAGGTTAATTGGTCGCGTTTTATTGATGTTATAATGAGATTTTACGATATCGATGTGGATATTATACCATCATGTGAAATTGCTTAAATTGAGTGTTTTGTTGTCTGCGCTATAACAGTAGTAATTATAAGTCAAGTATTGGAAACATAAGTAGAATGTTACAACATTAGTGTAGATAATAGTAGTTTATGCAACTGTCATATAATGAAGGGTATTAAAACACGAGTGTGAGTTTATGAAACGAGCGCAGCGAGTTTCATAATAGTAACGAGTGTTTTAATACCCGTGTTATATGCAGTTGCATACACTACTTTATCTTCACTAATGCAATTAGTCAAACAACAAGAGTAAAAGCTGACAATAGTTTATTTATAATAATTGTTCAAATTTTGGATGGTACAATTTTGAAAGTTAATGTTAATTATTGATCCAGCAGCTGTAGCGGTCGCGGGGCAAGCAGTAGAGCTCGTAGACGGAGTCGGAATATTTATAATTACTTCATTCGTCTTGTTTTCTATACTGTTCAAGATCGTATTTGAGACTTAAGTTTTATTCATTAAAGACTCATCAATGTAGCTTTCAGCCACAGTAGAAGACTTCCACCCCCCGTGTCGTTTCAGTGCGGTCAAATCACCACCGCTATCTATGAGAAGGGTCGCCGAGGTGCGCCGGAAGCAATGCCCCGTGTACAACGCTGGGTTAGGCAGATTCAAAAAACTTGCGATAGTTTTTCCCAGAGCACCAAATTTATTAATACCAGTTCTTTGATCGACGCACTTCCCCGATCTATAGCTCAAGAAAAAGGCAGGGTTTCGACAGGAGGTGGGTCGAAGTTCCATGTATTTTTTACATACGGCATAGCAGTTGCCCGTCACAACGAAAGAACGATCTATTTTCGTTTTTGTTTTCGAAACTTTCACCATGATTGTACTGTCGTCTATGTTAGAGACTTCATCGAACTGGATGTTGTATAGCTCTTGCCTTCGGCATGCCCCCATTATGCCGAAGATTAGTGCAACCTGTAACAATAAACGATATAATAAGCTTGAGGTACATAGCCAAGGCAAAAACTATGATTTATGAAGTAGTAAAGTGTAGGTACCTACTACCTAATTTATACACAAAGCGCTTAAACGGAGTGTCTAGATAACTTGCGTGTGTAGTACGTAAGTACTAGGTAGATTAAATAATGTTGGATAGGTCTTTGGAACTTACAACAGAAACTCCACTGTATTTAATAGAAGTTTATTATCCAAATACTGAACACTCAATCACTTCTTACGGTAACACAGTACACGACTTCACTCAACGAATGCTCAGAACAGAATGCCGTGTTCCAACTAACGACCACTGACAAGTTGTCTCATTACATCGTCGGTGACAGATGACAGGTGTAAATACTTAATACTAACCGGAAGTCAATATGGAAACCATAATTAAAGTTATAATAAGTTTGGAACACGGCTAGTAAAACTTAAATGCATGCATGTATTCCTTACTGTTTTAAACAATAATTAATTAAGAATTACTATACAACAAATATTTTATTTGCTAACAGTCGGCCTTTCCTGAAAAGTTTCACGCCTCGTGAAAAAAAAATAGTTTTAACAATACAAATAAAAACAAATCCTGAATAATACATAAACTCATTACTTCATACTTATTACTACATAACCTTTTAACTTATTAGATGTGTAAGTTCTAATCACACAAAGCGAAACTAATTCATCATAACATTTGAGCTTTAACGCTTACAGTGTTTTAAACACAATATAGTAAAAATCAAAAAAATTAATTAAAAAACAAAAAAAACAAAATTTACAATACATTCTAATTGCAACAAAATTGTCCATAATTTTTACATAATTATAAATAACTCAGATCATAGCCCCTTCATGTCTTGATCTTAATAACATTAAATAAAACGCTGTAGCCTCTGCATATCTACAGCGAACAAAAGACTTTAAATTACTGACGTTGTAGCCTCTGCACATCTACAACGTCATAACTAAACTTTATTTTCTTCTTTATACTGAATAGTATATACATACAACATTTTATTACATCTACTAAATATTTACAACAACATCAATATTAAAGCCCCTAATAGCAATATTAATTCAATATTAATATTAATATAATATTGCTATTACATTACAACACTGAAAGATACTCATACTTTTAATGGTTACACTGTAATTTAGTCAAGTAAGACTGTAAGTACACTGTAAGTTATTAAAATTATTTGATTTAATGTTAATTATAATAATAATAATAAAATCTTTATTAAATAATCATTTTACAATATAATAATTAAATACTAAACATACTAATAGACAAAAATAACACGATGATGTGCCTGAACTAGGATTATCCTGTTTTTCAGGCAAAAATAGAAATATAAAGTTCTATCAAAACTATCTTATCTTATCACATGCAAAAATACAATTCTATTCTAAGTACCTAAATAAATAACAAATAAATTTTATTTGTGAACAACAAACATTGTACAATAGTTTTAAAAAGGAAAAAAATCGTATGATGAGACAGAGAACTTATTATTAGCTATTGCATAATTTTAAGACTTGCTTAGAGATCACAAGAACACAGAAATAATAACACAAAAGTAGAACAATTAATGTTATTATAATTTCCATTTCCTTATTTATTATAGTAAGTCATTGATTATTGTTTAAATGTTGACTAAGCACTGACCTACTAAGATGGATAGACAAACGTTTTTGCTTAGCTTAGGTATTACTTAATATATATTATTATAATCTTTAACATTAATTACTTAACATAAGTTCCTATCTAGGTTACGTTTTTAAAGGAGCGCTATTAGGTGCCATCATAATCTATTGAGTTAATGTACCTCTTTTCTGCAATTTTCTTAGCAGGACAGTCAGCATCGCCAGTTTTGTGTTGGAATGGTTTCCTAAAGCGCATGCAAGTGGCGCATTTTGAGGGCTCATCTTTTTTCGTGCAGTCCTTTAATGCGTGACCTGCCTCGCCGCAGTGACCGCAGGTGCTGGCGTCCTCCCGACATGTCTTAGCCGCATGACCGTACTGCTGACACTTGTAGCACCTAGTAACTAAAGTAAAGTCTCTGACAGGGCACGACGACCAATTTACAAAAACTCTATCCTTTGCAATCAGGGCTTTGCGAATGTGTGCTGGGACTTCGATTACATAATTGCAGGTATCAGCGTCCTTCTTCCCTGACTTATGACTTAACTTAATAGAGCTCTTAAATGTTTCCAGTGTCGTATCTTGCAGCTTGTCGGCTAGGTTTTGTTGGAATATGCAGTTGAACACTTCAGATTCTGGCATAGACGCCGGCACTCCTATGACCACAATTCTGGGCTTGCGTTTAAGTGGTTCATCCACAGTAAGGCCAGAGGTCGTCAGTTGCGCCGACTGCCGCAGCTTCTCGATGTCGTCCTTGGTATCGGTGCTGATGATGACACCGCCGTTCTTCGTCTTGCGCAACCCTCTCACATGCAGCTTCATTTGATCAGGTTTGATGATTTTTTGAACGAGGGCTTTTGTGTCCTCGCTCGACTTTTCTTTATCCGTGGGATAAATTGCTACAGAGCTGATACTGCTGGGCTGAATGAAGAGGCTTGCACTTTTTTTAACCATATCGGCAAAAGAAACAGTTCCCGGCGCAAGTTTAGAGGACTCTTCAATACTCTGTTTCAGTTCTAGAAGTTGATGCGAAAGGTCATGGTTATCTTTTAGGGCTTGAAGGGAAGAATGAGCTTGAAAAGCTTTTTGTTTAAGGGACTGGTAAAGCACGGCCATTTGGGATGTTCCGTTGTTTACTTTTCTGCACAAATTATGTATCCTTAATTTTTGGTCTGTATTCAGTTTTCCTTCAGTTGAAATAGCGCATACCTCATTCAAGCACTGTTCGATGGACAACATCCAGTTTTGAAGCTCCGGGGTGGACACAACTTCAGGAGGATCCTCTTTCTGCTGGCTGGGCACGGGCGGGGGCGCAGGCGAGGGCGGCGGGCTGCGGCGCGTTAGTGCGCTCCGGTTAAAGGGGCTGCCTTCCATTTTTAATTTTATCTTACCTATATTTATTAAACATATTCAAGCAGTTACTTATAAAACACGAACACTGAATGAAACAGATAAGTTGCTTCCGCCTAATGTAGAGCTAGGTCACGAGTTTTGCAAGCAATTGTTTATTTTAATACATTAATTAGTTGACACGTCCGACCGCATCGGCGATCGATTAATTGATCAAGCAATTATGATGAACTGTTGAGAAACAAATAAAAACAATAACTTAAACCTAATACTTCTTTTTATTAATTCGACCTACATTACAATAGGCTTATAAGGTAAAAAGTTACACTCACCGATAGTACACTGTGAATGAAATAATGACATTTGATCAATATAATATGTAATGTGTGAAAATTGTTGTTACATAACCAGACATAATAATTTGTCGTTTGTAGATTAATGTAATTAACTATCATTATTATTATTAGCATCTTCATCAGATTCATCCGAAGTTCTATTAAATACTAACCACGGGTGGATCTTATCAACTGAGAAAACCCCTTTAAAAGGGCGGTTACCCTTACGGGATAAGGGAGTGTCCTCAACCATGTATCTGTCGTTATCAAATACTTCTATTATGCGATATGGGCCTCGTAGTTTGGGCACCAATTTTCTACTTTGACCGCAAGAAGGAACTTCCCTTTCAACCCTGACTAAATCACCTATGGCATAGCTTACCCTTTTTCGATGTTTATCAAAGCACTCCTTTTGTTTAGCCTGACTGATAACGATGTGATCTGATACTTCACTACGAATAGTTTTCCTTAATGTGTCATCATGCGACTCAATATTATTGGTATTAAGGCACAGGGAAGAGTCATTAGTTCCAACCAAGTTAGTCCCGAATAGAATTTGAGCTGGAGTTTTTCCTGTGCCCTTATTGACTGTGTTGTTCAATCCCCATTGTATTTCGGACACTGACTCATCCCATAAATTTTCGGGTTTGTTAAATATGCTTGCACTAAGAGCAGAGAGAACGGTGCGGTTATACCGTTCTACCTGCCCATTTGCCCTTGGTGTGGCGACCGCGTTTAATACATGTTTGACTCCCAATTTATCGAGAAACTTTCGAAAATTCTTAGATGTGAAGGATGTTCCCCTGTCAGATATTATTCTCTGAGGTACACCAAAAGTATGAAAATAATTTTTAATTGATTTTATTGTGTGAACACTTTTGGTACTTTTTACGGGAACTAATATAAGATATTTAGTAAATGCATCAATAACTAAAAGGAGATAACAATTCTTTTTCTTGCTACGAACAAAGGGACCAAGATGATCTATGTGTAATGTATGGAACGGTCGATCAACCTTAGGTATTGGATGTAACTCTCCAGCCCTTTTACCAGCAGGGACTTTGGTATGCGCACACTCTAAGCAAGAGTCTACATATTTCTTTATAAACCGTCTCATCTTAGCGAACCAGTAATGTCCCTTTATTTTATCTAATGTTTTTTCAAAACCGAAATGTCCCAGTGAATCATGATTTGCCCTAAGCAAATGCCACCTCACTCCTTTAGGTACGACCCATCGGTCGCCCTCAGTCGTTTTCCTGTACAACAAACCACGTTTCACAGCAAAATTGTTTTTTATTTCAATAATATTATTAGTTTCTTTATCGTTAAGAATATTAATTATTCTTTGGAGCTCGGAGTCATTTTGTTGAGCAGTAGTTATCCAATTTGTATCGATTAATCTAACTTCCGTATAACCATCTTGCGGTACAGGATTTCGACTCAGAGCATCGACATGACACATACGGGACCCCGGTTTATAGATGATATTAAAATCATACTCTTGTAAAATATCCCACCACCTTGCCACTCGTGGTAACATGTCCTTTTTCTCAAAAGTAGCGCGGACTGAATTGCAGTCAGTAACTATTGTAAATTTTAGCCCTAAAAGGTACACTCGAAATTGTTTTACTGACATTACAACGGCTAAAGTCTCTAAATCGTATGAGGTGAAACGAGCCTCTTCGGGAGAAGTTTGACGACTATAGTAAGCAACAGCACCGAATGGTGAATCTTTATTGGATCTCTGTACTAAAATACCAGCAATTCCTGATTTTGATGCGTCCGTGTGTACTTGTGTTTCATATGTTGGATTATAAAATGCGAGAATAGGGCGTTTTATCAATTCTCCTTTTAGATTGTTAAATGCCTGTTCTTCTACATCTCCCCAATGCCATTCAGAATTTTTCTTCAGCAGTTGAGTTAAAGGCCTAGCGATTTTAGAAAACCCTCTTACAAAACGTCGAAAAAAGCTAGCTAGACCAACAAATTGGCGAACTCTGTGTTGATCGCTAGGACGGGGAAACTTTTCTACCGCTTCTATCTTTTTCTTTCCCGGCCTAACTCCACTTTCATTTACTTCGAACCCTAAGTAATCTATGGATTGCTTAAAGAAGTAACATTTTGATAATTTTAAAGTCAACCCTGATGCTCGAAATAAATCTAACGTACTACGCAATTTTTCGAAACCTTCATCTATAGTTTTGGAAGGGATAATTACGTCATCCATATAGGCGAACGCGTCTTTAAACCGTGCATTGCCAAGGATATTGTTAATGGCACGTTGAAAATTAGATGGAGCATTAGCTAAGCCAAATGGCATTTTATTAAATTCAAAGTGGCCATCTGGAGTCACAAAGGCTGTAAGGTGTTTAGAAGACTCTGCCATATTTATCTGATAGTAACCAGAGGCGAGATCGAGTGTGGTAAAATATTTAAAGCCCGATAAATTATCTAATTGGTCATCAATTCTTGGCAATGGATAATGTTCTTTAATTGTTTTTTTATTAAGCGATCGAAAGTCTATGCAGAGTCTGTAATCTCCAGTCTTTTTCTTGACTAACAGAATTGGGGACGCATAGTTTGACGTAGATGGTCGAACTATTCCAGAATCCTCCAATTCTTTAACCATACCTCTAACTACTTCGCGTTCTGAGTGAGCTAATCGGTAAGGCCGATAAACAACTGGAGTACTATCACTTAGATTAATCTCCATTTCGATTTCGTTAATGCACCCAAGGTCTTTGGTTGAGAATGCAAAACAATTCCTATATTCGTTAATTAACTTTAATAATAAAGACTTGTCATTATCATTTAGTTCTTCGTCTACATTTATAAGTGAACTATCTATATCTATAAGGCTTGGCAAGCCCTCACTATAACTGCAAACTCTATTGACACTACATGTGTGAATTTCTGATAAGGGGGTAGCACGCACAAGCAGACTACCATGTTTTAAACTGTGTCCTAATGCACTTAAACCCTTCAAAATGACACGTCCTCTACCATCCGTTAATGTAGTTATGCTTTGAATAACTTCGTATTCTTTATTATATTCCCTACTAAGACTGGGTTCTATGAGTACGTCACAACTAATCTTAGGGTCTGAATAAACATTGACCCACGTACAACCCTCTATATTTGTATCACTAGAAACACGCAATGCTACTTTACCAATCTTTTGAATAGACTTATCACAAATTCTAAGCATCTCGTTAGTCTTAATAACTACTACGTGGTCTTGTTCTGTAAAAGATTGACCCAACAACAGAGGAACCTGCAGTAAGTGATCGGAAACGATAAGGACTGTTACTGTTGCTTTTACGGAATCAACTTCAATTTCAACATCAAATTTACCGAGGCAAGTAACTACAGAATCTCCAAATCCCCTTAGAATAGGTAAGTCAGTAATTGACCATCTGCTAGTTAGATTTCGAGCAACCGATTTTCTTAACATGGTACACTGGCTACCAAAATCAATAAAGCAATCAAGGGTAACACCATTTACTATTGCTGATTTAAAATACTTATGATCATTATTATGTTCTCGTGATACGTGTAAAACCGTTTTAGCAGTTATATCTCTTTTGGTGGGGCAATCATTGACAAAGTGTCCTACTTTATTACAAGTAGTACAACGTTTGATTGGTTGCTTACATTTGTAATATGGATGTCCTTGTTCACCGCAATTGTAACATTTAGATTTAACGTTTGTGTTACTTATAGTCTTAGGTTTAAAATGCTTATTGTCAGTTATGCTTGCCTGTCGCGAAACATTATCTGTCCTTTTATTCAACTTAACCCCTTTCAGATATACTAATAGTTTATCGGGTTCTGTATACTGTGCCGCTTCTGCACTAGTTCTTATAGAACGATCCTCAATACCAAACAATATGCAATCTATAGCATTTTTCTTTGAAATATTACATCTGTTTAGTAAAATCATTTTTTCATAAAAGTATTCTTCTAATGGTTCCCCAAAACGAGCTTTACAGGCAAGCATATCTGTCAACAACTGTGCATAGTTCTCGTCACTAGGAAAGGCTGAACGTAATTTATCTTGCCATTCAGACCAAGAAAACATTAGGCTAGGAAGACCTTGATACCATTTTTGTGCAAGACCCACTAATTTAGGTAAAGAGTAGTGGATGATCTGTCTTTCAGACCATTTATAGATTTGGGCACATTCGTTAACTTTCAGGAGCCACATATCAATTGTTTGGTTGCGCTTTGAGGGATCAAATTCCGGAATGACATTTAGAACAGGAAAACGCTCACTGCCACCGTCAGTTTTCATGGTCTGGACAAGATCTTTTAATATTTGAGCTAGTAACATGTTATTTGAATTGGTTACTTTAGAATCAATTATGGGGCTAGTTGACGGCAAAGGTGTAGGAGTTGTAGTTAAAAAATCCCTTGCCTGAACTGTAGTATTGCCGTCCTGCATTGCCTGGATACCGCTGGTGTACCTCGCAATACTGGATCGGCTCCGGCTCCGTGTCACTGGACTGCGGCTGTGCGTTGCTCGGCTTCGCGTAGCCCGGCTGCCACGGCGCGCTAACTTGCTGCCGCTGGGTACTTGGCTACGACTGGGCGGCCTCTGGCTGCGGCTGCGGCAACGTCCCGCCAAGTGGGAGCTGTTTGCCACCCGACTGCGACTGCGCGTCGCTTGGCTGCTGCGTGCCGCCCTGCTGCCGCTGCGGGCAGCCCTGCTGGTCCTGCTGCGGGCAGCCCTGGTCCTTTTGCGGGCCGCCCTGCTGCTGCTGCGGGCTGCCCTGCTGCTGCGGGCCACCCTGCTGCTGCTGCGGGCAGCCCTGCTGCTGCGGGCCACCCTGCTGCCGCTGCGGGCAGCCCTGGTCCTGCTGCGGGCCGCCCTGCTGCTGCGGGCCACCCTGCTGCTGCGGGCCAGCCTGCTGCTGCTGGCCGCCTTGCTGCTGTTGCGGCTGCGACTACGGCTGCGACTGTGGCTGCGGCCACGTGTCAATTGCGAAATACACAAAACAATTAGGGTAATAGTAGATTAGATTGCACTATACCTTGATGATTTTCTTTCCACTGGGCGTCTGATAACACCAAAGTTTCACAATATTGAGATTTTCTTTAGTGCTATCCCACTTCTGACTTGTTGGATAGGTCTTTGGAACTTACAACAGAAACTCCACTGTATTTAATAGAAGTTTATTATCCAAATACTGAACACTCAATCACTTCTTACGGTAACACAGTACACGACTTCACTCAACGAATGCTCAGAACAGAATGCCGTGTTCCAACTAACGACCACTGACAAGTTGTCTCATTACATCGTCGGTGACAGATGACAGGTGTAAATACTTAATACTAACCGGAAGTCAATATGGAAACCATAATTAAAGTTATAATAAGTTTGGAACACGGCTAGTAAAACTTAAATGCATGCATGTATTCCTTACTGTTTTAAACAATAATTAATTAAGAATTACTATACAACAAATATTTTATTTGCTAACAATAACAGAACTAAAATACACTTACCTTTTCAAAAAGATACAAAATATCTGGTGAATCTTCCAGGAAAATCTTTATTTGACCAAGGACTTTTTTCCTTGTGTCCTTCTGAACTGCGTTTCAGGAAGGCTATGACTTTTGAATACTTCGTGATATCAATATTGTTGTAGATACTCAGTGTGGACTTGAGCATAGAATATTTAGCCCACATAGAAGATGGCTTGAATTTGTCGGAGAGGTCTTTGAGATACACAAGAATGACATTTTCAGAAAATGATGTAGTTTTCTTTTCGATCTTCCATGCCAAAAAGTTATTATATTCTTTTTCATATAATTTTCTAGATTTTTCTGGCAAAAGATTGTGAGTTACTTTTGTTGCCAATTCTAGAATATCCGGAGGCGTACAAATATCATCGTCGCTGTCCATTTTTAACTTTTAATTTGTATTTTAAAAACAAAACACATTGCGAAACATTAAATTCACGCGTATGTGTATTGTCACAGTGAACTTGCCGCCATTAAAATCTAACCAATGAGAGCGCAGCTGCGCGCGCGAAGGCCAATCAGGAGCGAGCGCGCGCTGTTCTTTTTTTATTTAATTGGCACAAGATCTTACCAAAGAGTTTTGTGTATGTAAGTTTAGTAGTTTCGACGAAGTTTTCACGTATAACCCAACTGTTTTCAAAAGCCAGCCTAATATCAAAATTTTATACAACTTGTATGAGGATTTTGACATAAGGCTCGCCAGTTTAATTGGTCGCGTTTTATTGATGTTATAATGAGATTTTACGATATCGATGTGGATATTATACCATCATGTGAAATTGCTTAAATTGAGTGTTTTGTTGTCTGCGCTATACCAGTAGTAATTATAAGTCAAGTATTGGAAACATAAGTAGAATGTTACAACATTAGTGTAGATAAAGAAAGTTTTAAATAAAATAAAATTCAGATTAGTCCATGGTTTAAATAAACAACCATACAAGGTGGTTCAAATGCCATTCATCGTCATTATCATCTTTGCAAGAATACGTTAACTGCTATCTTCTCTTTTAAACAATCTTCTATAATCAGCTCTGTACGTTTTCTTGTCCAAGTACTTCTATTCCTTTTAGCAATTGAAATATGTAGATTTAGCGCCCATCTTTGTTATTCATCTATGAGTTCTACTATACCTAATTGGCATGTCAGACCCACCATACCCCTAGCCATACCCCTGGGGGTAGGGTGGGACTGAACCATACCACCGTAGTGCTGTGCACTATATGCTTTCAGGTTTTGTTTTTCAGAATATTACGTACCTGGTGTTAATAGCATCCCATATGACAAAGTATGAATACTTATAATTAAGTTTTATTTGATTGTTCTCAATGATAATCTTATCATGTATGTATTTCAAGTATCATTATGTCGCTTGTAATAGGTAAGTAAAGGTTTAACCTCACTCCTTTTGATATTAAGACTTCTTGCACAAGTTGATAAACTGTTTATTGAGTGACATTTAAATACAAATTCTTTTTTACATTGTCATTTTATTATCGATGTAAATAATTAAACAAAAATGGCCACAGAAGAACTTGATTTTATTAAAATTAATGGCGGAACGGCTCTACTGTGTGGCAAATACCGTTACCATCGCCACAAAAAATATAAAAATGGATCAGTGGTATGGAGATGTAGCTCATACTTTACCAGTAAATGTTGCGCTACTTTAACTATTGTAGAGGTAAGTATTACTTTCAGTTTAAGTAGGTAGTGTGTTTTATTACCTAGCCGTGAACAGAAAGTCAGTTACAAGTTTATATCAAGGTGTCATTTATTTTCTTCTGTATCCCATTGATATAAATAAATATCGGACAACCTCACACAAATCGATCTAGTCCCAAATTAAGCTCAAGAAGGCTTGTGTTATGGTTACTAGACGACGATATACGTACTTATATACATAAACATATACTTAAATACATAGCACAACCATGACTCAAGCACAAATATTCGAGTTCATCACACAAATATTTGCCCTGGCCGGGATTCGAACCCGGGACCGCCGGCTCAGTAGGCAGGTGTTTACAAACCGAGCCAAACGCTTCGTCCAAGTCATAATATTAATAAGTATAATATTTAATGGTTGTTACTTGAAATAATAAAATACATTTTTTTACATTTTAGGAGAAAACAATAGTTGGAAGAAATTAATAATATTTAATTCGGAATAATGCGATTTCGGAATAGTGCTACTACACCTTGGCAAAGGCCTCTCGTATCCAGCGACTACGCGCGACCTTCACCAGATTATCGGTCCACCTTCTTGGAGGCCAATATCATTAACTTGATAATGTGTATGGTGTAATCCACATATTTGGTCTGTAGTGTAATCCAATCTCTGAATACTATATACTACGGCCTTAGAGCATTAAACCAAATGGAGAGGCCATGCGCACTAATTTCTATGAAAAAAAGTCTGTCATTTTCTGCGGGGGACGAGGTAACGCACACAAATACAGTTTCACACTGATGCATTTTTCAATGACGTCGCTACGCACGCAAACGACAAAATTATTAAACACTAGCATAAACTAGACGCACACTAATAAATTCACACACAAGGATAACCTGTCCGTGCACGAGTCTGACGGCAACTTTATGTAAACGTCGATAGTGCTTGACATTATCGATTTAATTTGTCGATGCCAATAATAATGACATAGCCCGAAAAGTTGCTAAGCTCAAGTACCCCACATTGTTGGCAGGACTGATGGCCGCTGGGGCGGAACAGTCCTCGAGTGGTGACCGCGTACCGGAATGTGCAGTGTCAGCAGGCCTCCAACAAGGTAGACCGATGATCTGGTAAAGGTCGCGGGAAGCCGTTGGATGCGGGCTGCACAAAACCAGTCGTATTGGAGGTCCTTGGGGGAGGCCTTTGTCCAGCAGTGGACGCCTTTTGGCTGAGATGATGATGAATATTAATGTGATTTTTTTTTTGTTTAAATCAGGCTCTTCAGTATGGTTAAATAAGGTAGACACTTTGCTTTTCTTTATCGTTAAAATCGACAGTTATTAATTAGGATAAGTCAAAATCTGCAAAATATACCTATATAATTTTATTCCATTCAATTCAATCAATCCAATTTTATTTCATTGTTTTTAAGAAAAGCTGCACTCTTATTCTTTCATTATGGAAAAATAGTTTGCTACCTATCTAACCGAGACTCTCAAACAGGAGGAACCGAAAAACTGAACAACATGTATACTTTCATGGTTCCATAACGCAGATCAATTATTTTTTGTAGGTAACGTAGGGTCTTAATTTTTCAGATTTCCAAATGCAATTATTCGAGAGATTTTTTCTATTTCTTTATAGGTTTCCAAATAAGGCTGAATTTAAAAGCAACAGACTTAAATTAAAACAAACATATCAATATACAGGTACGTACCGAACTCCAGAATGATATCATACAAACGAACAGCGAAATATACCTAATGCTGTCAAGGTTTATAATACTGCCTTCTGAGGTTAAATCTTTTAATGATGCAAAGTTTTTTAATGCATTAAAGCTACTCGAAGTGTCCATATACTTTAAAAAAAGTTTTGGAATAAAAACGTAATTGTTCGGTACAAGTAGGTAGATGATTTTAATTCTACTCAATTTATGTTAGTAAAATGTGGGTAGTTCAGTCTTGCCAAGATATTCGGTGCTGTCACGTCGCAGTTGAACGCTCCAAAGAAATTTCGGTGTATTTTAATATTTTCGGGATAAATCGGTCGGTAAATTAGGAATATTATATATATTCATCAATTCCAAACTATCTGGTGTTGTGATAAACCAGTGAAGTGTCTGCAAGAAGAGAGGGGCCCCTTACATTGGATGCAGTGCCACATGGACACCAGGTTTTTATTGTGTACTCATTAATTTATTATATCTATTTGTTTTCTCTGGGTTTAAAGCATACTTCGTATAACTCCGCGTATCGCGGATACATATTTTTGGTAGCAGAGCTTGGTTCGGTAGGTTTACGGTTAGGTTCGGTTTTTTGGTTAGAATTCGGCGGAAGTGTGGCTTCGGTGTTGCCAGTTTACAATAATTATCGGAACGGATAGTGTCATGAACGTGTCGGTTATTCACTCATTCATTCGGACGCATACGTCATAGCATAGACTTTGGTGATCTGTGGTATCAATAATTACGACAGGCGCAAGCGCTTATCAGATTTGTTTACCTACTTTCATTTTTTGTTCGGGAGCGCACGCGCACGTGTAAGGGTCGCTCGTGCTAGCTAACGGGATTTTGTTTACGTTTGAAATAGGTAATAATAGCGGATAGCTTGGAACTTGCTTTTGTATTTTTAATTGCATTGAATAATATTTAATAGTGGTTTTAACTCACATTAAATATTATATTCGGTTTATATTTATTAGCGGCTTTCTTTATATAATTGTAAAATGGCTTTAAAGACATTTTGGGCACAATTTAAAGTTAAATTGCAATGGTTAATTGATAGTGCGGATTTAATTGATCGGCCGGATCATGCCAATCGGTTAACTGTACGGCTTATGACGGTTAATACGGAGTTTACGTCTTTGGAAAGGTCTTATCAAAGAATAATAGAACTAGCTGACACAAATATCACAGCCGAGGATGAAATTGTGACTGCGGCTCGTAGGGAGTATACACGGGCTTTAGAAGCGTTTGATAAGCTGATGATAGTGAAGTTACCGTGTGACAGGGACTCGGCCCCATCTTCGGAATCTAAATCGGATACGCATAAAGTTGACTCGGATACTTTGATTTCTCGTTTACCTACACTTCGGTTACCTACATTTTCGGGGGAAATGGACCAATGGGTTGGTTTTAATAATTTGTTTGATAGTTTAGTCGATTCTCGGAGTGATTTGTCGCCGCCGAATATGCTGCACTAAGCACGCGGCTTAGTGCAGCATATTCGGATTTCGGATGAAGGATACCGTACGGCTAGGGACCTACTCTCAAAGAGGTATCAAAACACTCGCCATTTGGCAGATGTTCACGTTGATCAAATAATGAAATTACCTATTGTTTCACAATGGCTTAACGGTTTACGGTCTCAATTTCTTAACCCTTTAATAATGGCGGTTAATTCTTTGGAGCGGCTCGGGTTCCCAGTTTCGGAATGGTCCTTTTTGCTTTTGCATATAGTGCTTGCAAAATTACCCAATACACTTAAAACCCGGTTTGAACAAAAATGTGCGGTAGAACCGGATGTTATACCTACTTATACGGAATTAGTTGACTTTTTGGAAACGGAGTGTAGACTTTTAGAGTGTACTAATACGGACTCAATGGGCATGCACACGGACAATGTAAAATCGGTATCGCGCCCTCCGCGTAGTAGGCCAGTATACGGCTGCGGTAGCCGGTCAGGTTTGTACTTGTTGTGGTGATACCACACACTCGGCGTTAGTAAAATGTCCTCGTTTTAGGTCATTTTCATCTTTCGGGCGTAAGGACTATACGCAACGGAATCGGCTATGCTATTATTGCCTCGGTAACCATAGCTATCGGGATTGTCGGAACACTCCAAATTGTGATGGATGCGGTAGTAGGAAGCATCATCCGATGTTGTGTTTTAACCGGTCGGGTACGGTTCAGCAGCACAATGTTAATCGCGGTTCAACACGACGGTCACCACCGCGCACGGGCGGGGGTTATTCTCCACAACATGGGAGGCAATCGGGTGGCTCTCCACGGGCTTCTCCTCCACGTTATCAGCGTAGGTCACCCGGACCTGATAGCAATCGGTTCAATTCGGACAATCGGCGTTTTAATTCGGACAGTCGGCGTTTCAATTCGGACGGTCGGCGTTATAACTCGGACGGTCGACGCTTTAATGGCGAGCGGTTAAATGACTGGGACCAACAGGCAAATAGGCGTAGACAGGACGTTCGGGAAGATGATCGCCATGGCGACGGTGTCCAAGATCGCGAATAGGATAAGGCTTCTGCCCATCACTTAGACTCACTCGCATTACAAAAAACTATTTTGTTACCTACGGCTATTGTTAAGGTTTTTATCGGTTCGGATACGGGTTCTAATTATATTACGGTTCGGGCGTTACTTGATGCGGGATCTCAAGGATCACTTATTTGTATCGGTTTGGCGCGAAAGCTTGGGTTGTCTTTGCATCCAATAACGGAGCGAGTGAGAGGGGTAGGTGGGTTTGAAGTAGTAGAAACTTTCGGTCGGTTGGTTATTACCTTTGCGCCACTTAACGCGCCGTTTCCCATTATCACCACTCCGGTGGCTTGTTTATCGGATCTGGTCGGTAACCAGCCTGCTTATAACTTATCGGATTCGGTGGCTGATCTGGTCATTGGTTTAGATTTAGCGGATACGGAATTTTATAAATCAAAGCCCGTTGAGTTATTGCTCGGTTCGGATGTTTTCGGTTCCCTCGTAGGTGGGGATAAAATTGAAATAAATACTACGGGTTTTACAGCATATTGGTCGGTTTTCGGATACGTGCTTTTGGGGCCAGTAGAAGGCAGTAAGCCGTCTTACATTAATTCGGGAGATGTTGACTATTTCGGAGTTTCACTTTCGGAAGCGTTACTAAAATTTTGGGAAGTCGAGAACCCCCCATCGGTTTCTTTGCGCACTCCTCAAGACGAAGAGTGTGAATCATTCTACAAAAACAATACGGTTCGGTTAGAAGATGGTCGGTTCATGACTCGGTTACCTTTTCTGTTCACTCGGCCATTACTAGGTCAATCTCGTCCTACCGCCGAGAAACAGTTTTTAGGGATGGAAAGGCGCTTGATGAAAAACTCGGCGCTGAGGGATAAATATATCGAGTTTATGCAAGAATATTTGGCCTTAGGTCATATGTCGGTTTCGAAATTTAATTAATTAAATTTAATTCAGGGGAGGAACATTTTTATATACCTTATCACGGCGTTTTCAAAAATTCGGATGATTCTAAAATTCGGGTCGTTTTTAACGGCAGTTGTCCGTCGTCTTCGGGCGTTTCTTTAAATAAATGTTTACATTCAGGACTAATTATGGAGTCAAACAAACGGTACACCCAAGTGGTGGAGAAGCCGTTCCACATCTCACAAGCTGCCATGGACATATCTACTGGCGACGACGAGCCCTGCCAAGTGATGGTTGTAGTTGATGGCAAAAACTTCCTGGTGTGCACCCTCCAGAAGACTGAGTCCATACAAGTGCCATTGGATCTGTATTTCAAGGCTAAAGACTCCATTGCTTTCTTGACTAATGGAAAATGCAACGTTCACTTGACTGGTTACTGGATCCTGAGTTTGAAGATGAGAATGACGAGGAGGAGGATGATGAGGAAGAGGAAGTGCCTGCACTGGTCCCTGCCAAGAACAAGAGGAAGCTCGAGAACAGCAATGACACTACGGCCAAAAAACTTAAGAAGGAAAAGGCAGCCAGAATAAGGCTGCTGCTGACAGCTCAGATGAATCTGACGATGAAGATGAAGATCAGCTCCAAAAGTTCTTAGACGGTGTAGACATTGACACTGACGAGAATGATGACTCATTCAAAGTGAACACATCTGCGGAGGCTACCGACAGTGATGAAGAGTCTGATGACGATGCTGAGGAAGAGGAGGAAGAAGCAGAAGACTCTTCGGAAGAGGCAGAAACCACTTTGGACACTAGCAAGGAGGAGGCTAAGCAGGACGCTAAGCAGGACTTGTCCAAGCTGAGCAAGTCGCAGCGTCGTCGCCTCAAGAAGAAGCTGCAACAGGCTACTAAAGAGCCCTAAGTCAATGGCGTCGACAAAGCCAAGAAAGAAAAGCCTGAACAGAAGGCTGAAAAAAAGAAGCCCGAAGGCAAGAAAGAGGCTCAGGAAGGAACAGTTGACAAAAAAGAAAAGAAAGCACTCAGTGGTGGAGTGTTCATTGAGGACTTGAAGGTCGGCAACGGGCCTGCTGCCAAGCCGGGCAAAGTTGTTATGGTTTACTATGAGGGAAAGTTGAAACAAAACAATAAGATGTTCGACAACTGCCTTAAGGGCCCTGGATTCAAGTTTAAGCTCGAAGCCAAGGAGGTGATCTCCGGCTGGGATGTCGGCATCACTGGCATGAAGGTCGGAGGCAAGAGGAAGATCGTCTGCCCACCCGCCATGGCGTATGGAGCGAAAGGATCACCACCAGTTATCCCACCCAATTCAACATTAGTATTTGAAGTAGAACTGAAAAATGTCAAATGAAAAGTTGATCTTTGGAGTTGCGATACACTAGTGAGTGAATGTGGACAGATGTTGATTTAGTTTTGATTGTTATCGGAAGGTTGCCCATTCATGTGAATAACGCAGACTAAATGTTTTATGCCAACATGTCGCACCTGCAATTATTTTTACATGACGTATTGGTGAGAGACTAAAAAGTTGTTTTTGTTTTTTAATTTGGTGGTTTACGTAATTTGTCAATGCAGGAGCGCCATATTTGCTATTACCATAAGTTTTATGTGTAAGTTAGTATGTAAGAATTGAACTGGACATATTTGCTAAGAATATTTTTTTCTTATTCTACATGTTGATTAAATTTTTATTTGGTTTGAAAAATTGCAACATTTTGTTAAAAATGTCCCTCCTCTTTACTGGCGACGCGGTCGGATAGTTGAATTGTACCCAGGTTCGGACGGTGTGGTTTAGCCAACCTAACCTAACCTTTTTTTTTTTTTTTTTTTTTTTTTTTTTTTTTTTTTTTTTTTTTTTTTTTTTTTTTTTTTTTTTTTTTTTTTTAAAAAACTAAACCCCTGGAGGACGGCAATCCGAGTACTAAATAAGGCGACAACCACGTTACGCGTCCCGAAGGGATTAAAACCGCGGCTGCCACCCTGCGCCCGTGTACCAACCTACAGCTATCTCCGCACACCTCTTCCCTTGAGGGGAGACATGTGCTTTGACGGCCGCGCGCCAGTACACGGGCACGTACTGATAACACACAGCATTTAGGGTTTAAGACCCACGGCAAAAACAAAAGGCACAAAGCCCACGACAAGGAGCGGCACACCGAAAGTGCACCACCCAACACAGAAGACAAACAACAAACAAACAAACAACACAATGGTCCTCCGACCCTAGGGCTTTTGGGGAGGTATGGTCATACCCACACCAAAGCCCTAACCCACACGCCGCTTGCATCCGCAAGCGCCCTTCTCTGCGGTCCAGCAGGAGACAAAGCTCCGCACCTGCCACGACAAACTTGACACAAGAGGCCACTGTCAGCAGGCATCGACGCCGATGAGCCAACGGCGGTCACCGCCCGGTTCCGGCATACCGGGCTGCTTTCGGGGGGGAGGAACCCCTACTCGCAAACCGGGGAGGCTTCAACCTTTCGGGAGGCCTGCCCCAGCGGCAACCCCAGGCCATACGACGCCTCAGCTCCCTCGCCGATAAACAGCTCGGGAACCCGGGGCGGCCAACAGCAACACTCGAGGTCATACCCCACAACACAAAGACAGACAAGGCGACAAACACACACACCCACACAGGACAAAACAAGACACTTAATCCCAGCACTCGAAGTCGACGCCGACACTCAGAGGCAAAATCCCCTACCCACGGCGCGTCCCCGGCAGCTGACCGGCCGTTCCTAGGACTTTCCCATTCCTCTCAAGGCTGGCTAGGCCGAAAGGTCTGGTACTAGTCTACCAGTACTAGGCTCGGCACTCGCCAGCCGGTTCGTCCGGGACTCGGGTCATCCGCCTCCAACACTCGGCGCTAACTTCAGAGGTGCCGGAATCCCTCAAAAGACGACGCTCAGAAGGAGCGCCGCCAAGACTCCTCTCAAAGCTGCTCAGAAGGAGCAGCGAGTTGTGCGGCCCAGAGTAGGCACGCACATAGGAGAGGCAGGGCCCCAAAGGGGGGCTCCTGCCTGCCAGATGTTAGCCGACTGGGTCCAACTTTCTCCAACGGAGACCGTTGGAACCACTCGTTGCCCAGGATGCACCACGTGGAGGTCATCTGACTCGCACCCCAACCTAACCTAACCTAACCTAACTAGGCTCGCGGATGTTCGTTTAGCTCAGGGTACTATTTTGAAACGGGCTATAAGTAAACTATCGCGTTTGCCTATAGATTAGTTAGATTATCGGTAAGATTAGATTTAATCTTTTCTTTATTTTTTTTATTTTGTATATCCTCGCTCCAACGCTCCAAAGAAATTTCGGTGTATTTTAATATTTTCGGGATAAATCGGTCGGTAAATTAGGAATATTATATATATTCATCAAATCCAAACTATCTGGTGTTGTGATAAACCAGTGAAGTGTCTGCAAGAAGAGAGGGGCCCCTTACATTGGATGCAGTGCCACATGGACACCAGGTTTTTATTGTGTACTCATTAATTTATTATATCTATTTGTTTTCTCTGGGTTTAAAGCATACTTCGTATAACTCCGCGTATCGCGGCTACAGTAATGTTATTGTTTTAAGTAAATTCTATGGTGTAGGTGTTGTTATTTCTGTCCGAAATTAACTATTATTTTGCTGCTTATAATGTTGTATTAATTTAATAGGTTTATTATTTTGATTTTTTTATTTTTTTGTCATCAGTTAAGGGTTTGCGGATCTTTAATTGAAAAGGCGACATAAATCAATAACTTCTTTTAATGCATACAATAGGCCACCACGACTTTTTTGGTATGTTAAACTTTTGTCATTTGGCTCCCCACATGAACACTTTATGCATGTAGGTACTGCATTTAATTTTTTAGTAGAAAATACTACGAAGCCCGCTTTATATTCCACTACCTTTTCTCTAAATGGAGATAAGTGTGTTTCGATCTCTAATAATTTTTTTTTTTATTTATTTTTCTATATTATTATTTTCCTTTAGAATAAACATTATGATGAAGTCGATATCAATATTTTGTTTTTGTAATATCGCAGCTCTAACTTTGTTGCAGTGTGGCCAATGTAATTAAATTAAAATTTCCTATTTTCGGGATAAGTGACGGGACGTAAATATATATATTAATGAAGTAGACCGATCATAAACATACAGTTTCATAATATTGAGATTTTTTAATGCAATTAAGTTAAAAAAAAATCTGGAAAAACAAAATAAGTTATAATTTATAAGTAGTGATCTATCATTAATTAAATAAGCATTTATAGTAAAAATACAGTTTTAATTTTATAGAACGTGAAATATAAAATGTGATTCAATGTTGGCTCATTTAACTTTAAAAGATACGCAAAGTTGCAACTTGACGTTTTAGTGGCAACACTTTTTGATTGACAATATTTTTTCAGTTTTTTGCAAATTTTGTGTATTATTCAATAATATTAAGACACAATAACAGTTACAGAGGAAAAGTAACGTTATCCTTTTGTACAATCGACGTTTCTGATCGCTTTTTACGTAAAAACACGCTGCAATTTGGCATTTTTCTAGTTTTATATAACGAATATGATCGGCGGTCATATACGTTTGGCAGAGAGGAACGCCTGACAGTTGCGTCTCCGGTTGGTTTAATGCTCTAAGACTACGGCCTATATTTGCTCTTTATGCTTACTCGTTAAATTTTTTTCGTAGTTAAGTATCTAAGATTATTATTACATTTTAATCAATGGCCTCGCGTTTGGCATTACGCTCTTTCTAGCAGTATTATTATTATGAACTATGTATTGTACGGTAGATGTACAACAATCTCACAACAAGGTGTTATTACGGAAAGAACTCAGGTAAAACTCACAACTAAGATTCGGAACACGTCATTTTAATGTCACCGACCGACGTCACCGTGACAGCTGATGTGTGCTGTGTGTGACCGTGACAGTAGTAGTGATAGAAGCTTTTTTAATTAACAAGGCAACCTTCGGTTCTTCCCAGCAATGTCATGTCACCTTAATCATTCGATAACAAACTCTATTCCCTTGCCATACAGTATATAAAAAAGCTATCATAAATATTGTCGCCAAACCGCACAGTAATAATGATTACACACTTTGATGGTTTTTTCATCATTAATTTAAACTGCTGTAATCTTGGTGACATAATAAAAACATTGGCCGAAGGTAGCTCAATATATCAGCGTCCATGAGACGGTCATTTTGTTTGTTCGCGGCGTTAATGAGCGACCAAAAGCAAGTGCTCGGAAGTAAGATGAAATTGCTTAGCAACTTCAAAGATTGGAGATTCAAAGAGACTCCTGTGTATTCAGAACTCCCTATCAATAATAATCCAGAGTACAATGTACCAATGGCTGTGAAAGACGCAGTTTTCTCAAAGGTAAGTACCTACTGTTTTGATTGCTTCAAGGCAATAATAAAATATTGATTATAAGTATTAGGATAATAATATTGTTTTTATGGTATACCATTAAATGTAGTATATTGTCTACTGTGAAAGCTGGTGCTTTATTTAGCAAATTAAACTATTATGTTTTCAGAGCATGTTTCCTTTCTTTGCTTAAATATTACCTTGTAAGTTTGTTATTATATTACAATTACTGTTAAATAAGCTATAAGTTGTGTAAATATGTTTTTGTAGTAGATTACCCTCCTACATCTCCAGAGCAACACAAGGATGTCTTTTAGAAGATTATTAAATTAATTATAAGTTATATAATTTAACATGAGCCTTTGAACATCACTAAATAATTTTATATCCCCACTTCTGGGACACGAGGCTTCCCTATGTATGGATAAGAAGAATGTGCCATACGCCAACAGCTTTATTACGTGGCTTCCAAAGGAATCCGAAGGAAAGAGGAAAAAGGAATGGAGGAGCTAAATATGATAAATTTGTGGTCATCTATCTGATGACCGACCTTTGTAAATGTTGACTGAGTGCATTAACCACTAAACAAGTGAACATAATTTTTTTCTATGCTGATGTGAATGTTACAGGTACCAATAGAGCCTCTGCAAGGGCAGCTTCATCTCGTCTGCGAGTCTGACGATTGCCTCACAAGCATTCTTGATTTAGACCCTGCAGTCGCTGACACCGAGGAGTTTGTCAACTTTGTAGCTGGGAAGTACCTGCCTGATGGAGGGTTGAGTGTATCTCATAGGTAATTGGATAAAGTTTTTCATCATTACAGTTTTGTTAAGACGACACCTCGCTTTGTGAACATTCAAAAAGGCTGATCCTTACTGGCTCTATCATAAGGTCTACACGTGCACGTGCAACAATTGAAACCACAAATTAAAACAAATTAAAAAAATCTTTTAAAAAAATTATTGGTTTTAGTTATTAAAATATGCAGCTACTAAATTACGAATATTGATGTCATCACTATATTTAATTGGTTTCCAAGCATATCAATTAAGTAATTCTGTTGTAATTTGAACATCAGTGTTTTTTTTTGGTGTTTTCGAAAATAATTACGATCGAGTCAAAATTATATAATTGTGTATTTGAGCAAGCAAATTCAAGATAAAGACATGAATTTACCTTTATCAATATTTCAGATTCGTGATTCATATTATAGTCCTAAACTATTCACCGAAAGTTGGTGCATTTTTTCAGTGTGTCGCCTTAATCTTGTACTTTTATTTTATTTCTCTGTTACTTAAATAAATAGGTCTATAAGAATATAATTGTTACTATACTGTTATAGGTAATAACCATAATAAATGTAAATAATAATTATTAATTCAAAATTCAAAATTTAAAGTAATTTATTCAAATTAGGCTACAAGTAGCTCTTAAGAATGTCAATCGTTCGGTTCTCCATCGGTTCGTAAGTCAACAAAGGGCGGGAGACTTTGTACTGAGAAGAACCGGCAAGAAACTCAGCAAGGCATTTCTTTTCTCTCTCACATCCTAATAGTAGTAGAATAATTGGATAATGAAAAAGAAACATTTTTAATAATCAAATTAATTCCTTCTGCCATCTAATGGTAAGACCACTGGTCTGAGACCCAGAAATCCTGGGTTTGATTCTCAGCATTTTAAAGTTTTTGATGGTAGCCTACAGTTTTAACCGTGACTGCCGTGAAGCCGATAGCTGTTCCATTAAAAATAAAAACACCACCTAAATTTTTTTTTTTTTTTAACTGAAATGGTTTTTCTGTTTATTTACAATTTACTACGCGGGCGAGCGAAGCGACTAGCGCGTGCGGTTGATCTTACACGTGCGTGTAGTACATGCGAAATGCCGATAGTTCACTTTTTTTAAAACACGTAATAACTCGCGTGTTTTAAAATTTGCTTTAACCTTTTTTAACTAAAAGGGATGTAGATAAGTTACTAGTTTACCTCCTTAAACGCATCCGTCGTCTAACCAGTCACGGTGAAGATAAGAAAAAAAGATATGAAATAATGTTCTACATTTGATTTCCTTGTTTCCAGATATGGTGGTTATCAGTTTGGTTTCTGGTCTGATCAGTTAGGTGATGGGCGAGCGCACATCCTTGGGGAATATGTCAACAGGTATAGTATAAAGTAGTTATTATATATTAATGATTTACCCAATGTTGTGAAAAATTCAAAATGTTTATTATTTGCAGATGACCTTAAGTTGTCGTTGAATATAGGAAGCGTGGGGGATGGTGACAAACTCCAGGAGGACATAGATAGGGTTGTTAAATGGAGCAAAGAAAATATGTTACAATTCAACACATCCAAATGCTCAATAGTAACTTTTACACGCAAACGCACGCCGATAGAATGCTCTTATAACATTGACGGAATACCTTTATGTCGAGTAAAACAAATAAGGGATTTAGGAGTAAAGTTTACAGCTGATTTAACATTTAAGGATCATATCATTGATATTTGTAAAAAGGCTTTTAGAACTCTAGGCTTTACTTTGCGAACGGTCAATAGTTTCACTAATGTACAGGCTATAACAGCTTTATATAATACATTAGTTAGGAGTCACATGGAATGTAACGCGATGATTTGGGCCCCTTTTGAACAAAAGTACAGCCAAATGTTGGAAAAAGTACAAAATAAATTTATACGATATCTGTATTTAAAGTTGTATGGAGTGTACCCATTTTACCCACTGCAGTACCCTACATTATTTGTTCTGGGTATGGTAGGATACAACCAGCTTAGAGTCAGGAGAGAGCTCAGGCTAGTTTCGTATCTTTTTATGGTGCTTAGAGGTAACATATCCAATCCGGAGATGTTAGAGATGATGGGTGTTTATGTTCCGGATAAATACGTATGGCGACGACGACGGCCAAACCTACTGTTCGTCCCTAGAAGTCGAACTAATTTACTGAAAGAGGCGCCACTGACGCGCGCCTTTTGCACAATCAACCTCATCGATAAAGAGACAGATTTATTCATGTGTTCATTGAGCGAATTCACAAAATTAGCTAGTTGGACAATTTGTTATAAATAAATTCAATCGCTTCATCTATCGCATTGGGGATTAAAAAAAAACCTGTAATGATAGTTGTAAGTTTATGTGTAAATAAATAAATAAATAAATAATAATAAATAAATATATTGTACTATAAGTATTTTCCCTATTTTTAAGAGAATTTGCTGATGGCCTCAGACAGCATTTTCAGCTTCACCGAGTTTTTTTGGGGGCGGCGAGAAACTTAAAGGGTTCCTCAAGCCGTGTGTAACGAATCATCTTCGGAGGTTTTCTAGAGGGATCCGCATCACGCACTAGTGTGTGTCGCCATGCCCTACTAGAGTTTTGGTTGGATCGATGTACTATAAGTACATTGTGAAGATAGCTGGAAAAACCTAGAAAAGATTGGCCACAGATAGGGAACATTGAAAAGGGTTGGAGGAGACCTTTGCCAAAGGGCACACAGAAATAGAAAATGAAGATTCACAAAAAGCAATATACAAATTATATTTTATTAGATTTCTTAACTTCTGAATAAAAGCTATAAATAAAGTATATGTTATTGTATACATTATAGTAGAAGCAATGGTTAGCGATGCAAGCAGCACAAAACCGGTCGTTGTGGAGTTCCTCGAGGCAAGCTTTTATCCAGCAGTGGACGTCTTTTGGCTGAGACGATGATATTGATTACGAATGGCTATTCGCCAGAATAAAAAGAACAGTTTCAAATGTATGTATGTTCCTTAGATGATCTTAAGCTGCATTAGCAGTCGTTAACAACCACCAATTAACACTGGGCTCGCGTGGGTGGTGGTTTATGGCCCTATTCATCCCTAGGAAAGGCTCGTGTCCCAGCAGTGGGGACAAAATAAGCTGATGATGATAATGAATCTTTCAGCAAAGGCGAGTCCTGGCAACCCCAGCTGAAGGGTTCCGGGGAGACGCCGTACTCCCGCTTCGGGGACGGGCGCGCGGTGCTGCGCTCCTCCATCAGGGAGATGGTGGCCTCGGAGGCCTGTCACCACCTGGGGATTCCCACCACGAGGGCCGCCGCGCTGGTGGGTAAGAGTTCGATTGTACAGACGCGTGCTCGAACGAAAATGCTCGAAAAAATTTATTCATAACCACTTAAAGTATTAACAACAACATGGACAAAAGACTTAGAACTAGTGGTGTTGAATCGGTCTCCACTCAGCATAATGTCGAGATACCCCGACGCTGAAAGTAAAAATCAGAAAAATAATAATAATAATAACAAAAAAAAAGTTATATTATAGCTGCAATATTGTATTGGGTAACAAAAAACAAACCAGAAATTATGCTTAGATTTAAGTAAAAAAATTGTATATAAATAAATAAATAATTTATTATGTTCAGGATATAATTCTATTTGCACTGAGTTCGATATCTTTCATGGTTCTGCAGCCTCAGCCAAGCACTCTTTAAGAACAATTTATTCGTAGTCGTATTATTGTGCCTAGTTTTTTTTTTTTTTTTTCATTTTTTTAGAGATTTTTTTCTTTTCTTTTATTTTTTAATTCTTATTAGTGTACTTTGTGCAACCGAACTTTAAATGTGTAACATACATTGGAGCAAGATGTGCTTACACCCAGAAGGTTGCAATGTAGCTTAGGTTTTTTTCTACATCACTTATATGTAACACGGATAACGTTGCAACCAGTTCTGTAAGCCAAATAAAAAAAAATAAAAAAAAAGGATTGTAAAAATTTCAACCGGGATTCGTACCCACCCACACCCATAACCTTAATCATATAAAATTTTATACTTTTATAACAATTGTATTGACGATCCCCTCAGTGAGCGACGACCACAAAGTGTGGAGGGACAAATCCTACACGGGGCACAACCGGCAGGAGCGGGCCGCCGTGGTGCTCCGCCTGGCGCCCTGCTGGTACCGCCTGGGCTCCTTCGAGATCCTGGACAAGCGGCAGGAGCCGCACATCATGAGGATGCTGGTGGACCACGCCATACAGGTGAGGGTATGCCATGTGAGAGTCCTACATAACCGTCTTCGTCTCCCCAGGCGCCGCAGCAATAGGAGACTGGCATTATTCTTGCTTTTTATATAGGGGGTTTGGTAATATAGTATGTATAATCCCGAAACATACATAGCTATGCAACCAAGTATAAAGAACACTGTAATAAAATGCAAAATCATATTATGAAAATATACTACATTATTTTTGTTCAACCCTGACATGATTTCATTTCTGTTTCGTTTGTACCCTGAGGTTGACGAACAAGACCAATCAGTTGGGCCTAGGGTTGTCACCTTGCAATTTTACATCATCATCATCATCATCATCAGCTCATTTTATGTCCCCACTGCTTGGGCACGAGCCTTCCTTATGGATGGATAGGGAGAATGGGCCATAAACCACCACGCGGGCCCGGTGCGGTGCGGTGGTTGTTAACGACTGCTAATGCAGCCGGGACCAACGGCTTAACGTGACTTCCGAAGCACGGAGAAGCTCGAGTTGATAAATTTTTGGTCACCCATCCGATGACCGGCCTTTGCGAAAGTTGCTTAACCTCAGCACTCGCAGACCGGGCGCGTTAACCACTGCGCCATCGAGCTCCTCAGAGAATTTTACATAGTAACAGCCAACCCTAATATCTCATATATATATCTAAAAAAAAGAAAATATAAAAAATTAAAAAGAAAATAAACATATAAAGAGTAGAGCTCTTCAAGCTCAAGATCATTTAACCCCAATGTAAAAGAAAAAAAAATATATATATAAAAGATAAAAAAAGTCCTGCAAAAATAGCGGGGAGCAGTTGAAAAAAAAAAAAAAAAAAAAACCTAATATCTCGGCCATATGGTGCTTTTCAGGTATGTTTATAATTCTCTGGGGTTCTACGCCCTGTGCCCTATCAGCCGTATCCAGGATATAACTGCCGCTATGTATATGGCGACGATACAAATGGAGACATTGTGAATGCACTTTTAATAATAAAGGTTATTTTCTTATTATTTTCAAGCATTATTATCCGCATATCGAAGGGAGTGACGAAGACAAGTACGTCAAGTGGTACACCGAAGTTGCCTTAAAGAATCTGGATATGGTGGCCTCATGGCAAGGTATGTTAATGTACAAATAATTTTTAATACAAATTTTGTTGCGAACAAAGTACAAAAACACAAATGTTGAAAAAATTTCCACGAGCAGTTTTTGAACCTGCACCCTTCTGACATTCCGGGTCAGGTGCTCTTCCAATTGAGCCATCGTGGTTCTAACCAGCCCGCCGAAACTATTCAACACTTTTTACTTTGAAAGCCAAAGGCGCCCATTCAATGACAACAACTACCGACACTAACATCCGATCATAATATTTTTACAAATATCCACCAATACCAACATATCTAATGTACCAACATACATACATATAATATACATAATATACCAACTTCCTAACTCGAAAAAAAAATCAGCTGTTCCATACAAAACATCAATATTCATTCGACCAAAATGAATGGAACAAGCTGATTTTTTTTTCGAGTTGGGGAGTTGGTCCAATAGAAAGAGTTGTTCGTTTGTATCACGGGAGTCATCTCAGAAGGTTTGGATGGTGATAAAAAAGTCGACCTGTATACAGGTGTAGGGACACCTGTATACAGGTCGACTTTTTTATCACTAATATTTATCCTGAAGCCAGTGGGCTTCAGGATAAATATTAGCACTACTCATTAATTAAGTTATTTCTGACCAGCATGAGAAGTTTATGTTGTACAGCGGCACGCACCAGAAGGACATACAGAATAAAATGCAAAGCGATTTTAATAATATAATTTACTGGGCGCACGATAATGGCATTATAATTAATATCGATAAAACTAAATGCATGCCGATTTATTCACCATACAGTCCCCATAAAGAATTTTCTATATCTATAATAGGACATACGTATGAATGTCTACATAATAATGCCCGGAACTGTAAATGCAAAAGTATTGATCAGGTCGCATCTTACAGATACTTAGGATTAACAATTGATAGCCATTTTACTTGGAACCTACACATTGATAAAGTATGTACGAAGTTGAGATCGATATTATGTAAATTGTACAATCTAAAGTTCGTAGTCAGTAGAAAAATCATGTTTATGTTATATTTCGCACTTGCTGAGGCTGTGATAACATACGGATTGGGTGCGTATGGACTCACATTTACTACACATCTAAATAAAATTAAGCAATTGCAAATAAGAATGTTAAAAATCCTAGTAAATACAGTCACCAAAAAATCAACGCAAAATAATTATGAAAAGTTATTTAAGTTATCTAAAATATTGCCAATTGAAAAAAAGGTTAATATATTAATTTTAGTTGAACAATATGACAAGGACGATTATAAAGAGACGAGAGTCCACACGTATCCAACCCGCTTGTCTAAGAAAAATAAATTAGTCATACCTAAAATTAAAAATTATTATGGTAAACGTGAGAGGAGATGGCTTGTACCTACACTTATAAATGGATTGCCAGAAAATTTAATCACGAATTCTACCTCCAGAAACAGTCTAAAAATAAGACTTAAAAAACATTACCTCTCCCTTTGTCCATGATGTTTATTACCCTAATGGCTTTGTCTGGAAGTTGAAATTAAAAGATATGTCTACATGAGTATATTTAGTTATATATTGGTGTGGCATGGATTTCGACTTCTAGGTAATACTTATAAATAATACGTAAGAAAATAATTTAGTAATTTATTACGAATATCTATATAAAATACTATATCTAAATATTTATCCTAGGTGCTACATAAATAAGTATAAGTAAGAAAATAATATCTAACATAAATGTTTAAATTAAAGATAATATAGACTAAGACACTTACATTACATGGTGTGTTCATACTTACCTTACATAATAACTAAATTTAAGGAAGTATTATAAAATTAATAGTTAGGTTACATTAAAATATAGTCGTTTTATGGTGATGATGATGTATGACAAAAGGTTAAGTTTAATGTGCGGGCGCCAGTGCATGGAGCTACTACCTGCTACATTTTCAATATTATGTTCAAATAATTGGTCCTCTTTATGTCTAAGTAATGATGAGCTGTAGACCGCACGCATGTAAAAATAGGATTTTGTTATCTAACGAGAACTGCTGCCGATAAACTGCAAGCGCCGTTTGGCAGACTTTTATTATGTTATATTTTAAGTTTTTCTGGAATAAATAAATTAAAAAAAAAAAAAAAAAAAAAAGTATTATAACAATCGGTTAAGTATTCATCAAAAATTATTTTTAAATAATTTCTTTAGAGCAGCCTAAAGCTAAAGTCAAAGTAATTTTTTTTTATTCAAATAAACTTTAAAAAGTGCTTTCGAATCGTCCAAACATTTTTTTTACCTACTACCAACACACGCACACACCTTTATGGCATTGTCATGTTTGTGTCATTGCAGCTTAATGTGCCACTCCACTCATGTTATCATTGTCATTGATAGATACAGTATGTTATTATTTGTTATTGTTAAGTTGCGGAAAAAATGTTTTTTTTTTACCCGATAAATTAAAAAAATATTTCCTAACAGCATTTTTCCAGAGCGTAAGGTCACGTTGTATAGCTACTGTACGGTCTGTTAACCTTACATATACGGATTGTTACCGATGTTTTGATAAAATGATAAGAAGGTGTTGCTTCAATGAGTAATTTATTGTCACTGTTTCACGTTACATATCGATACGTAAATCGGGCAGCGCGCGGCGCTTACGCCAACGTCAGCCAAATATGTTAACATACAAAATTGTACGGGTTTGCTCGTACATATTCCCGGGCAACAGGAATACAGTAAAAGGATCTAATGTCACATGTTCTATATAGTAATCTAGGTAATTATGATTCAATTATTAACAAAATATAATGCACTAATTCATTATAATCTTAATTATTTCATTTAGTTAGTAACAATATTCTTAGTGTTCTAGGTTAGTTATGAAATTAAAGTTAATATGAATTTACTATGAACTCTTATCTTGCATTTTATTGTTTACATTTAAATTTATTAAGATTGATTGATAAAGATGAGATGAGATGATAACTTATAAAAATAAAAGAGTTTTTATTAGTCTTGTTGTTTTGTCTTAAAAACGAGCACGTAATTCTGGAGACGTAGCCTTGTTAACTAAACGCGCACTATGCACAGAATTTCCACTCTCACTGTTGACACTCACTAATCCCGCACTATGCGCAGCACTTACACTCACACTCTCTGGTACTGTTGAGGAGGGAGGCGGCCGGGCCGCCAGCTCCAGCTGGGGCTGGCCCGCCTCCGGCGCGCGCGGCACATTCCAGCGGCAGCGCACGCGACGAACCACCACGACGAAAGCTATGACGCCTATTACCGCGACGATTCCATAAATCATGCTGTAATGGTGTATGTCGTGAAAAGACATACTTTCTGATGCTATCTCTTCAGCTTCTTCTTTCATTCCTTTGATCTTCTCACCTAATTCTGATATATCTTTATCGGTTTCCAATCCCGTTATGTTCAAGGGAATTTGTGGAAGTGAGATATTTAAAATATGATTAATAGGTGCGATTATGGGTGAGTAGACTTCTGGGCGAATATTAATTTTGTTCCATTGTTCTTTATATGCTAATACCGTAAAGTTATCTGTTTTTACAATACAATCATGATCTATACTTAATACACCGGCACTCGACAGCTGTTGTGCGGTAACTTGATCTGCGCATATTTCTCGCAACTGACACCGGTCGCAACAGAAATATATATAATTGTTAATCGTATGACTTGTTAGCCAAAGATTTTGACATTTGTTTATAATAGTTTTGCATTTAGAATTTTCCATCTCACAAAATTGTGTTTCCATCTTCAATTGATATATAGGTTTCAAAATATGACATAGGTTGGTTTTTTCCAATTGTTTACATGATCTTACCTCGTTGTCAGTCATGCTAATGAAACTATCTTTTTTCAAACTAATCGCAATGTATTCGGAAATAGGTACTATATTAAGCATGGTATCGCTTTTTTGCTGTGGGATCGAGATGATTTGATAGATTTCAAAAGTGTCTCGACTAATAAGTGGCAGCTGTACTTCAAAAATTAAATAATCTTGTAACATGCGTGCTTTAACTTTCAATAATTCGTAGAACCTTTGTATATTCAGGTGCACGTTGTCAACCGCCAACATTTGATCTTTAGTGAGCTGACTAGCAATCGTACTTAATTCGTTTCTTATCTGTTCGGGAGTAAGTAAATGGGGATTGAAACGCCCATGAAAAATGTCAGTTATAGTGTCGATGAGCGTGTTTTGAATAGTTTTTAAGTTATTTAGCAGATTGCTTGCTACAATCGACCCTAACGTGAACTCGTTTATGATAGATGTAGTTTCTGTCTTTTTTGCCAATACGTTCAGTGCCCTTTCTAATTTATTTATATGCTGGTTTATCATTTTATGTTGTTTATTTATAGAGTCTGCAGTTCGTTTTAAAAGATTGTTCTCAGCCTCAATTATTGATGTTTGATTTTTCCAAAATAAAGTGATATGTTTTTGGTTGTCACGTAATTGTTGAATGTCCTTTTTATAGTTTTCTGCAAACCTTTGATCTAATACGCCGAATAATGAGTTGGCTACATAACCGACCCCGTCAATGAGCCCGCGCCGCCGTCTGGTAGCGCTGGCGCGCGCTCCCGACTGCTGACCGAGCAGCATACCGTTGTAGTACTCAAGGTCGGAGATCCCGTGCTTTAATTGTGTAATAACGATATCACAATGACTTTGTTCTCGTATTGCATTGCATGTTTTATCTAAGTTGTTTGAATAATGATTCAGAGCTGCAATGCCATTCCAATAAGGTTCCATTTCGTAGTAGATAATAATTTTCCATTGATCTCTTACCAATCGCATGTCACACACCTTATCAAAATATAGCCCTTGATTCTGTCTAAATGGGGTTGTTTGCAAAGCTTCCGTGTTCGAAAACATTGTTATAAAAAATAATAAAAATGATATAGCCATGCTAGTGAAGTTAAATCGCTGAGTTTTGTTTCTCTTGCGAAGAGACTTCTTATTCGATAGATGCGGTTCGTTAACTTCCTCGTATTTTCTGTCATTTTGTTGATTTGATGTTTCAGGTGCGTGGTTACTGGTTTCAATGTCTACCGGTAATTTTGATAATTTTAATATAGGGCGTTTAATGAAGCCGTTTTTTGTTTTCAGTTTGACTACTCTCACATATCCGTCGGCTCCAGGAAATAGTTCAACAATTTTTCCCATTACCCATTTTCCAGGAGGTAAGTTGTCTTCGTTAATTAAAACGACATCGTTTAATTTCATGTTGTTTTCAGGTTGCTGCCATTTCCCTCTGGTTGTTAGTTTTGACAAGTACTCAGTGCGCCATCTCTTCCAAATATCATTAAAAATACGCTGGGTTAGCTGCCACCGAGTTCTCAAGTCCCGTTCAGTTTCCACTATAGTCAGAACTGGGCCGGAAGCCAAAAAATGAGCAGGCGTTAGAAAATCCAGGTCGTCAGGATCTTCAGATATAGGACAGAGGGGCCTTGAGTTAAGACAGGCCTCTATCTGACTTAACACGGTTGTCATCTCCTCATAGGTTAACTTCTGTTCGCCTATGACCCTTTTCAAATGATTTTTCATGCTCTTTACAGCAGCTTCCCATAGGCCTCCTGCTGAAGGCCATGAGGGCGCATTAAAATGCCAACTGATCTCCATATCAGATACAGCTGACGTAAATTCATTGTTAAATATGTTTTCTAGTTCTCTATATTCCAAGGTTAGTATTTTATTGGCTCCCGCAAAATTTCTTCCGTTGTCGCTGTACAGATGCTGAGGAGTGCCTCTTCTTGAAGCCATTCTTCGGAGCGCCGCAATAAAGGCTGATGCGGTCAGGTCTGACACCACTTCTAGGTGAACCGCCTTTGTAGTCATGCAAACAAAGACGGCCACGTACCCTTTCGTGGTTTTTGTGCCCCGACCTCTGTTTGTTTTGATATAAATGTGACCTGTGAAGTCCACTCCTGTGTGGGCAAATGGTCGTGATCGATTCACTCGAGCACTGGGTAAATCTCCCATAATTTGGTGGTGTTTGTTATGATTATATTTTCTACAAGTTACACAGCGGCGCAACAACTTTTTAATTATTTGATTGCCGCTGACTATCCAGTACCTTTTCCTGATGAAACTCAAGGTCAGCCGAGCTCCACCGTGGTAAGTATTTTCATGTGCTTCATTTATTATTAATTCGGTAAGTCTACTGCTTTTAGGTAACACGATAGGATATTTCATGTCATCACTGATATTCGCATGCTTTAACCTTCCACCCACGCGTAAAATTCCTTTATTATCCAAAAATGGATTTAAAGATAAAAGTTTGCTTTTTGTGCTTAGTTTGCTTTCGTTTTGTAAATTAATTATATCTTCCGAAAATGCTTCTTGCTGTGTGTGCTTGATAATGCTTATTTTTGCTTTTCTTACCTCTTCTATATTAATGTAGCTATTTTTATTTATACTTTTCTTGCTCGCATTAGATATAAAACGATAACACCACGCTATTATGTGTGTTATGTCTCTTAACGAACTATAGTTACTTAACAATGTTTTAATAATATTCTGATTGTTTGCTAGCTGTTGCAGAGTTACGGTAACATGATTACTTTTTCTTACTTCTTCATTTGTTAAATAAATTGGAAGATTGTTACTTTCATCCTTTTTATAAGATGTCAGCCATGATGGGCCCTGCCACCATAGTGAAAATTCCAGCAGCTGTGCTATTGATAAGCCACGGCTAGCACAATCCGCAGGGTTGTCGCTCGATTTTACATATTTCCATTGAACTGGAGGTATGATTTTGGTGACTTCTTGTACCCGGTTGGCTACAAACGTCTTCCACCGACCGGGGTCCCCTTGTAACCAACCCAAAACTGCTGTTGAATCGGTCCAACCATGTGTTTCTATGTTACATTCCGCGAGACAGTTTTTAACATTGATCATAAGTTTAGATAACAAAACTGCTCCGCACAATTCCAACCTTGGTAGTGATACGTTTTTGCTTTTTGGTACTAATCTTGACTTTGCCGTAACTAACTTGATATTTACTTGATGATCTTCCTTAATTTTTGCGTAAATAACACATGCGTACGCTTTTGTAGAAGCATCGCAAAAGCCATGCAATTCGATATTAATGTTTGGTTTAGTTCCTATCCATCGTGGTATTTTTATTAAGTTTAAATTGATTATGTCATTTTGCAAAGCAGTCCACTCTTTTGCTATATTTTCTGGGATTTCGTCATCCCATTGTAAGTCTAGTGTCCATAATTTCTGAAATAATATTTTAAATTTTGTTGTAGTAGGTGCTATCCAACCCAGAGGGTCAAAAATTTTTGATATTTCTGAAAGAACGAATCTTTTTGTTATCTTTTTTGATGACAACTCAGTTTTAAATTTATATGTAAATTCATCTTGCTTTGGATCCCATATAAGGCCGAGAGTTTTTGTTGACTCTGGTGTATTAAAATTCTTATTTTGCTGATTATTTTGCGTTAGATCTATGCTTTCTAATAATTCAGGGCAATTCGATGACCATTTTCGTAAATTAAAACCACCACATTTTAATAATGCTATCAGATCACGTTGTAGTTTTATGGCAGCCTCCAAACTGTGTGTTCCGTGTATCAAATCATCAGTATAAAACGAATTTTCCAAGACCTCAGCTGCCTTTCCATAATTATTTCGCTCGTCACTGGCTAGTTGCCTTAAGGTCATCATGGCCAAAAATGGCGCGGCCTTAGTGCCGTATGTAACCGTGCATAATTTATATTCTTCTAATAGATTATTTTCATCGTTTTTCCACATAATTTTCTGTAAATTTTGATCCTTTTCTTGAACCCAAATTTGGCGAAACATTTTTTCTATGTCCGCTGTAAATGCTATTTGATATTGTCGAAACTTTAAAATGAGGCACTGTAAATCATTTTGTAAGTTCGGACCCTTGAACATGAGGTCATTCAAACTTTTTCCAGATGTCGTTTTTGAGGAAGCATTGAACACCACACGTAATGAGGTTGTAATGGAATCTTCCCGCAACACACAGTGGTGTGGTAGGTAACACTCCGGTTCCAAATTGCTGTGACACGGTTGCAAGTGCTTTAATTCCTTATATTCGTCAATAAATTGTTTATAATCTAATGCGATTTTTTGATTTTTCCAGAATTTTCTCTCTAACTGCTTGTATTGCGCTATCGCGATAGATTTCGATTTTCCTAACTGTTCTTCAAAATCACTTGTTAGAGGAAGGCACACTTCATATCTACCATCTTGTAATCTTTTTGTTGTAGCTTTGTAAAACTGGATGCATTCATAATCTTCTGATGATAAGGATGAATGCTCCTGAGAAACATCTTCAATTTCCCAAAATCGTTGTATAGAATCAGTGTTGATTTGAACTACGTTGCAATGAAAACTTTTCATATTTCCACACAGAATCCAGCCTAAACGTGTTTCTTGCGCAATAGGCATGTTATAACTTAAGCGGCAGATTCCTCCTAACATAACTTGTGAGTAAATGTCAGCCCCTAATAAAATATCAATATGGCGACTTATGTAAAATTGAGGGTCTGCTAATTCAATGTTGTTTAAGTACGACCAATCGGGTTTTGGAAACGTAAAACTAGGTAGATTTTTAGTGAGATTTTTCATGATATAAGCATTCGTGTTAAACGAAAAAGTTCCGTTCATCGAAAAACAATTTAAGTTAATCGTCCAACTACAATTGTTATCTTTGGCACCTATGCCGGTAATTAAACCTTTGCATTTACTCCGCGGTAAGCTTAATAGTTGTTCAGCGTTTTCTGATATTAATGTCACTTGTGACCCCTGATCAATAAGAGCGCGTAGTGTTAGATAAGAGCCATCATGCTTTTGGACTTTGATTAGAGCCGTAGACAGTAATGTTTCTGCCATTTCTCCAGCTTGGGCCACGTGTGAATTGCTATTGCTATACTTCCTGTTTAATTTCCCAATAGTAGTGTCATGCGACGCGATCTTGTTCGAGTTCGACACCCCAGGTGCTGAGTTGGATCCTTGCTTAACATAAGCTTCGTGGAGTATCGTATTATGCCACCCATTACAATCGCGGCATCGTTTGTTTGAAGTGCATTTGTTCCCGTAATGATCGAACAAACAGTTTGCGCAATAATGCAACCTTTCGATTGTTTGCCGCTTACCGACGGGTGTCATTTCTTGAAATTGTTTACAATAAAATATGCGATGTTCGCCGGTATTGCATACGAGGCAGTTTTTGTTTAAGCGGAAACTCGGTTTATTAAAAGACTGAGGTATTGTTTTGTTTCCCGAGTATGCTTGTTTATAATGATATGTTTTTTGATAATTGTTGTTGGGCTGATTTGGTAAATAATTTTTGTTCTGTTGATTACTTTCTTTGCGCTTCGATGATTCCATTGTTGTAAATTTGCTTTCCATAAAAGACAAAAAATGTTCTAAAATAGGCAACTCTCGTGGTTGCTTAAGAGAAGCCATGTACTCGTTGTGTGTTTCGGAATCTAATTTTTGACTCAATATATAAACCAATAATGGGTCCCATGTACTGATATTGATACCCATAGTTTTGATAGCATTCAAGCACTCCATTGTTGTGTCATGAATACGTTTGATAATGTTAATAGTAGGTTGTGACATGCTAGGTAAATTCATCAATATACTGATATGTGAATTAAATATAAGTTTTTGATTGTTAAAACGGTGATTAAGTATCTCCCAGCATACGTTGTAGTTATCGGAACTGATCTGCAGGTGCTGTACTAAACGCTCAGCTTCACCTCTAAGTTTTGTTTTCAGAAACTGCATTTTTTGGGCATTAGAAAGTGAACGATTGCCATGTATTATCTCCGTAAAAAGGTCCTTGAACGATACCCATTGATGATAATTTCCGCTAAAAATAGGGATATCGATTAGAGGGGTTGATTGTTCTCTATGTTTTTCGGACCATAATTTGCTGTTAATTTGTTTCTTTATGCTATTATATGTTGATTCATGAAAGGAAAATGTTTGATCATATCTATCGTCTTTACCTTCGAGTTCACTGTCTAACTCCCAGTGCAACGCATCTATAACTGTCCACCGAGACTCTATTGTTTTTAAAGCATCTTGGAATTCCCATTTTTCTGATAAATAATTAATATTGATGTTAGAAATAGTGCGAGAAAATGCTCTAAAATTGCTAGTTTGCTTTCTTAGCATTTCATCGAGCTTACTATTAGTACCTTGCGATTTAAATTTCGGAATACTGTGTAAAATTTCATGTTTAGTTGTTGGCATCGGTAAATTAAGGTGCTCCACCGAGACCGACGGCGATGGTACCGGGGAAGCCATCGGCGTAGCTGGTTTCAATATAGGTCTGGGTTGATTCAAAATGTAGTCTCGAGTAGTTTTATAAAATTCATGAGCTTTTTGATAATGATTACCCGTAAAATAATCATGCGACTCGTCACCTACGCTACATAATAGTAAATGATTTTTCTGGAACTCCTTCCAATAGTCATCTAAAAGATTAACTCTTTTCTTGATATAATCGGACGTCTTTCGATCAGCACCGTCCTTTTTGAAATTGCTTAAGAGCTGCTCCATAGCTCCATACGTCTGGCATTGATTTGCTAACAGGTCTTCCATCTTTTCGTTGCGATTGTTACGTAAGCGATAATATGGAAAGATCTTACTTGGTGACACCACTTAACTGCGACTGTTCAGGCTACCGCTCCTCCAACACACGTTCCCAGGTATGCTTTGCTGCTGCTGTTTCAGCGGAAAACCTTTACACGAAACGTCCTTGTTCACACACGCGTCGCGTAACTGATCCCGCTTTTCGAAGCTCGAAGGACCATTAATTATGTACGGTCTGTTAACCTTACATATACGGATTGTTACCGATGTTTTGATAAAATGATAAGAAGGTGTTGCTTCAATGAGTAATTTATTGTCACTGTTTCACGTTACATATCGATACGTAAATCGGGCAGCGCGCGGCGCTTACGCCAACGTCAGCCAAATATGTTAACATACAAAAATGTACGGGTTTGCTCGTACAGCTACTATGTTCGGTAATTTTGTAAAGATAATGAAGACTGATTAGAAAAAAACAGAAACTAGAAAACATATTACTTGCTACGGGACTGTAGTAATACAATGAAAAAAGTTTTTTTATACCAAATTTTTGATGTCAAAATATTTTAAAAGATTTTGATTTTCTTGTAACATATTTAACTACAGAAATGTAAACTATACATTAATACTTTTTGTTAAATACAATGCAGTGTTTCCCTTTTCATCTATAAGTTATAAGGTATAACATTTATTAGCTTATATTTAGTAATTTTGACATAATGACAGATTCTGTATAGAAAATTCATATTCATATATAATACATACATACATACATACAAAAGTAATTATTAAAAGAACAATGAACTTAAAACTAAAAACCTTAAAAAATATAATACAATAATAATAATATAGTTATAAGTGATATATTTCTCATTTCCCATTGTTACAGGCTTCGGTTTCACGCACGGCGTTTTGAACACAGACAACGTGAGCGTGCTCGGCCTGACCATAGACTACGGCCCGTTCGGATTCATAGACCACTACAATGAGCATTATGTGCCCAACAGCTCGGACGATATGGGCAGATATGCGTTCAAGAAACAGCCTGAGGTAAGTTCATTGTGTCTACTTAATTAATTATCTATCATCATCATCATCATCATCAGCTCATTGTATGTCCCCACTGCTGGGGCACGATCCTTCCCTATGGATGGATAGGGCGAACGGGCCATAAACCACCACGCGGGCCCAGTGCGGATTGGTGGTTGTTAACGACTGCTAATGCAGCCGGGACCAACGGCTTTACGTGCCTTCCGAAGCACGGAGGAGCTCGTGATGATAAATTTTTGGTCACCCATCCGATGACCGGCCTTTGTGAAAGTTGCTTAATCTCAGCACTCGCAGATCGGGCGCGTTAACCACTGCGCCATCGAGCTCCTCAATTAATTATCTATACTAATATTATAAAGCTGAAGAGTTTGTTTGTTTGGTTGAACGCGCTAACCTCAGGAACTACTGGTTCGAATTGAAAAAATATTTTTGTGTTGAATAGTCCATTTATTGAGGAAGGCTATAGGCTATATTACATCACGCTATTACTAATAGATTGATCGCTAATTAACGCGGGGAAACCGCGGGGCACAGCTAGTTTATTTATGTATTGACGATTATTTCATCAGATAATGCTATGGAACCTGGAGAAGTTTGCGGCGGCCCTGGAGCCAGTACTGTCGGAAGCAGACAAACTGAAGATAGCTGAGTTCAGGAGTACGCTCGAGGAGTATGTCAACCAAAAAGTGCTGTGAGTGGGTTCTTTAATCAGTTGCCTTTGAAAATTGTATCAATAACAAAATATATCGATATTTATTGCAAAACCATAATGTACAGTTACGAGCATTAATATATAAACATTCAAACTCTTAATACAATGGAATAAGAGTCAAAACTAATCAAAAGTGTGTACATGTTAATGCTCGCGACTGTACATAGCGATGGTAAAAAATAAAACAAATTTTAAACCCGGTCGGGCACGCAATTAAACGGAGGGAGAGAGGACGCGTCTTTATATTTTACTTACTTTATATTTTTCATGTAAGTAGATAGTTCTCTCACTAAAGAGACCTAGCCAATTATTTAAGTATTTATTTTCTCTTATAACTACCATTACAGGTAAATCCCAATGCGATAGTAAGGCCTTGTTACAATACAAAACCAACAATTTCCATCATACATTAAATATTTATAAAATACAGGGAAAAAATTAAACGCTCACCCGATTCAGCCAGGAATCGAACCTGGGTCTTCTGCAATCCGGGCGGTTGCACTGACCGCTATGCTACCGGGAAGGCTGACGTAAGCGCTGAATTTTGTCACTGCTTTTTAATTTTTGAGTGCTTATTGCACAGTTTTTTCCACTGTATTTTAGAAATAATTCAGCTTTAGTGCAGCAATTAGCACTTAAAAATAAAATGTTAAAAATACGTTAAATTACACTCTCCCGCTTTTTTTAATTTATGTTGTAAATAAACACAGATAATTATTCATTCAAAAGTATTGCAATATTACAATTCATTAAATCCATTCTATCATTCTATAAGTAAATTAAGTTAAATAAAATTAAAATGAAATATTAATTAAAAACACGACAATATAAACATGTGAAGAGCACAAAGAAAGAACGACCAAAGTCACCATAAAACTGCTTTTTAGTTAATAACGCCATCTGGTTCGTAACACGCTAAGCTTGCTTGTCGCTAAACATGAAAGAAAAAAACGTACAAAGTCCCGTAGTCCCGTAACGTACAAAATCACGTTATATTTTTTTACATAAAAGTTATTAGTGATCATAGTGGTGAAAGTTAAAAACGATCAGTCCTAAGTCTTTGATCATCCTTTTTTTTTCGAACGAATAATCAAAACGTCAAGTTGACGGTATCAATATATATCTCTGTGACATTTCTAAAAGTGACATTCGTTTTTCTATGATTTTGCTGTTGTTTACGCCGGTAAATCAGTTAATTTTAATTATTTAAATTATTATAAAAAATAATTTTATAAGTAAATTTTAAATTATTTTATTTTAATGTTTTTTTTCTTTTTCATTCTTTAAATATTTGATCATTTATACGATTTATGTTCGGGTCTGAACTTGAAAAATATTAAATAATATAATTATATACATAAAGTATTTTTATTTTTTTAGTAAAGTATATAACCAAAGTATTAGCAGTGATTTTAAGTCCGAAATTATTATTATTGTGAGAATAGTATAACATTATTTAGTAGATGTACAAAAATGACAGATTGATAGTTTCTCTTAACTTTATTATCACATAAACAATGGCTTCGAAATTGAGCAGCAACCATAAAAAAAAATTACTTAAAACTTTTCTTTGGACAAGTTAGGCTTGTTCAACACATCTGAGGCCCACCTACCTCCGGTGTCAGTGTGACGTCCTAATTTTGGGACACCCTGTATATTGTCTCGTTCGGGCCGAACAGGTAGGCTACTCTTGACGCAAACTCAATCTCAATACAATTCCAATGCGATTAATATGTATCGATATTGGGATAAGTTTCGCAATTTCGGAACGCCCCATCTCGATAATAACCTAACTAACCGCCTCTGTGGTCTAGTGGTTAAGACCACCGGTATAGACCCAGAGGTCCCGAGTTCGATTCCCAGCGGGGGGTACATCTTTGTGTACTCGGTTTGGTTGGTGGTAGGGCTTGTTTGTCCGCCTGGCTAGCTACCCACCATCTTATCTAAATATGTCGCCATAACATCAATGTTTGCATTGTTGTGTTCCGGCAGCTAGAGATAAGATAGCCAGTGCCTCACTAGTTGAGGGTCCCGGGTGAAGTGCGCTTCCACCAAATGGCCTTATCATCACTTAACATCAGGTGAGATTAAGGCACTGCGCTTACCCGTAAATATTAAAAAAAATAAAAAAAAATTCACTAAATTTCCACGCAATTTAATTGCAATGTAGCGCTATCATCGCTTTTAACAGTGCCATTTGAATTTTTTAGATTTGGGATTGGAATTGTATTGAGATTGAGTTTGCGTCAAGAGTAGCCTACCTGCTCTGTAGTAAACGCAGTCTTACTCTGTAAAAGCTAAATGCACAATCAAAAGCAGCGTTTACAGCTATACGAATGTTTACAGACAGACCTATATACAAAAGCTGGGATTACACAACATCCAAGATGGCGACGAAGAGCTGGTGCAGGAACTGTTGCGGCTGATGCAGACCAGCATGGCCGACTACACCGCCACCTTTCGGCAACTCGCGGAGGTAGGCTGTCAACTAGCATCTTGACACGTCATCAGCTCATTTATGTCCCCACTGCTGAAGCACGAGCCTTCCCTATGGATGGATAGGGAGAACGGGCCATAAACCACCACGCGGGCCCAGTGCGGTGCGGTGGTCGTTAACGACTGCTAATGCAGCCGGGACCAACGGCTTACCTGCCTTCCGAAGCACGGAGGAGCGAGAGATAATAAATTTTTTGGTCATCATTCCGATGACCAATCGCAGACCAAGCGCGTTAACTACTGTGCCATCGAGCTCCTTGGCATCTTAACACGTCGGAAGCAAAACGGATAGATCATCATCAGCTCATTTTTTGTCCCCACTGCTGGGACACAACCCTTCCCTGTGAATGTACTACCATAGGGAGTAGTGGCCACTACATAAACAACTACGCGATCCCAGTGCGACGAGATCAACGGCTTTAACTACCTTCCGAAGCACGGAGAAGCTAGAGATGATACATTTTTGGTCACCCATCCGATGACCGGCCTTTGCGAAAGTTGCTTTACTTCGGCACTCGCAGACCGGGCGCGTTAACTGCTGTACCATCGAGCTCTTCGAAACCCCATTTTCCTAGAACTGAATTGCGATTTGAAACTTTCCTTAAAATAAGAATAATAATTTAATAATAAAATGCGAACATTTCAGGTGGAACCCAAAGATCTGTTAGACAACGCCTTATTAGAAGGAAAATGGTCTTTGATCAAAGTATCAGAGACGAAGCAGTGGGCCGCTTGGGCTAGAAGTTACCAAGAGAGGCTGCTCAAAGAGAACGGTATGTATTCTAAGTATGTTGTATGTATATAACAATGACGTCATAGGTCACTGTTCCTAAGCAGTTGCTATGAAAGTCAGTAATACAAAAAAGAAGACGAAATACACAGAAGAAAGACAATTAACTTGTTATGAAATATCCGGCTCGAAGGACCATAAACTAGTAGTCATACAGAAGAATTTATTTTACATAATAATGTAGCGTCAGCTCGGACTTTGTATCTAGAGCACACACACTCGCTGTTTCCAGCTGACGCACATACTTAAGCATTAGCAATAATTAGTATATAACATGTAAACTCAAAATAAACAATCTCTTAGCGCTCAGCTCACGAAGCTACAGACAACATACTGGCTGTTTGATTTATCTCCCATGCTAGGAGCTAAATTGGTGACCCCGACGTGATTCTGCAAGATTTCTCCGTGAATGCATATTTCAATCGGCCTTCCACAAGCGGATCTCACCGATTGAAATTTCAAGAGGCATTATATACGGAGGTTCCTCGTCCTTACGGGAGATAAACAGATTGCAGCCTCCCAGTGAGTCAAACAACCCAGAGCAACTGAGGAATCAAGCATAGATACGCAGCTTTAAACTGTTTACGTCGTTCGTTTATATAGCGAATCGGTTTTGCGGGTCTCACCAGTCAGATTGAGAAATTGCATATAGATTAACGAATACCTCACGTTCACAACAACTGGTATAAGTCGCGTCATGTAAAAAGAACGCTGGCGGTCAAGCTGCGCATTAGGCGATTTATCGGTCTATTTGGTGGAATGAGGTGCGGCGCGGGGAGGGGGGTCACACGCCGCATGCTTGCCAGCGCGCTATTGGTTCGTCAGTCGACATTTGCTTTTCGCGCTGTGTCTACGTTACTTTCTTTCTCAAAATAACATCGCGCACAGAAGTTTTTAATTACGAAATGGTTTTACAAAAGTGAGAAAAATTATTTATGACGTATATTGTTTTATGAAGAGAGAGGCTGATAATAATGCAGTTGACGTCACCCTGGACGACTTAATGGAAGGAGTTTCAACATTGCTTTAATATTTTGTAATTAGCTTAAAAACTTATATACATTGAAAAAAACGTCTTTTTTATTATTATTACTTTTTTACTTTCACTTTTTTAAAGATCATTTGTTTAATAATCAATATACGAAGCCGCGACCGAAAGGCTAATCCAAAAATAAAACAATAGGTCTAGTACTTTCGTGCGCGAATGTACCCATGCGCAGACCCACCCACTTTCTTCCTCCACTTTCTTCCAGCGTTCTTTTTACATGACGCGACCTATACAACAGTATTTACAAATCTCTGAGCGCTTACTAAAGAAAAATACGTAAAAGAAACGAAAACTAAAGCTATAGTAAATTAGACCATTTTTATAAGAAAGAGAATAATGTTGCCAAGTTACGAAATATAAAAAAAATTAAATTGTTGCCACACCAGAATTATATTAAACTGGTGGAGTTACCAACAATAAAAATAAATTATTATTAACGGGATTATTGCCATGTTTTTGTGAGTATCCGATATTTCGGCTCAGTTGTAGTTGCCTTAAGTGGCCATAACTAAGTAAGTAAAGTAAAAAGCCTATAATTGTCCCACCGCTGGGCAAAGGCCTCCGTCATTGGAATCAAGTTATCGCTACAATTGATGGGTAACGGCTTTATCACCACGCTTGCCAAGTGCGGGTTGGTGATTACAAACCCGGGCTATGCATCGAATAATGGACCTGGGATTTGAACCCGGACCTTCGGGCAGCGGGCCGAGTCCGAGATCTTTGTCACTCGGTCACCGAGGCGTGTAACAATTAAATGTAATTTAAAATATTTTATTGTTATCATTGTCTTCATCATAATTATGATCTTATTTATTACTAGTGGACCCGGCGGACTTCATACCGCTTTGGCAGTTTCCATCATTGAGTTAAATATATATATCAATGGTTTCCATGACAACAAAACAAACAAATCATTTTGTATTGAAAATTAAATTGTCGTTTTTTATATAGCATATGTTACTCAGCGCTAATGTAGCATTCTAATGGTGAAAGATTTTTTAAATCGGTTTAGTGATTTTTGAGTTTATTCGTTGCAAACATACATACATACATACAAACATACAAAAATACAAAGGTTTCCGCTTTATAATATTAGTATAGACTAGTGGATCCGACGGATTTCGTACCCCTTTGACAGTTTCAAAAGTCTGTCAAAATTTCAATAAAAAAGTAAAAAAAACTACGAAATAAGTTCTATTCCCAACATTAAATCCAAGATCTAAGTAGTAAATTATGAGTTTCATTCCTGTGGGAATATCGGGATAAAAACTATCCTATGTGTTAATCCAGGTTATAAACTATCTGTATGCCGAATTTCATCCAAATCCATCCATCCGTTGCAGCGTGAAGAAGCAACAAATATACACACACACAAACTTTCGCATTTATAATAAGTATTAGTGTGATTTTTTAGTATAAAAGTGTAATTTTAATTTGTTATTTTTAAGTGCTAATTGCTGCACTGAAGCTGAATTAAATATTTATAAAATACAGTAAAAATAATTAAATGCCTACCCGACCCAGCCAGGAATCGAACCTGGGTCTTCCGCAATCGGCGGGCGGCTGCACTGACCATTATGCTACCGGGAAGGCTGACGTAAACAAAGCACTGAGTTTTTTCACTGTTTTTTATTTTATTTTTGCCTGCTTTTTAGCGGCAGAGTGCCATCTATCCAACGGTTATTGCAACCGATGGCTATGCAGATTCATCTTTACAGATGAAATACCACAATGTAATGTTAAGTAAATGTATAGAGGTTAGCATTATTTGTAATTCCGGGCTCTTGAAAGTTTTTAATTGTAAATATTGTATGATTTGGTAACTCCATTCTTTTTTTTTTAAGTTTGCATGGTAATGTACATCATGTATTTTTTTTAGTTTTATCATTCCCTTATTTTAGAAGTTACCCCTGTAACACACATTTTACCACTTTGGAAGTGTCTCTCGCTTAAACTATTCAGTTTAGAAAAAAATGATATTAGAAACCTCAATATCATCATCATCATCATCATCTCAGCCAAATGCCACCCTCAAGGATCTCCACAACAACGGCAACAACCGTTTGGTATTGTTGTATTTACCAGCATTTGTTTTTTTCCAATATTTTTGACGCTGTAAGGGAGAAAAGAGCTGGACACTTGCTGAGTTTCTTGCCGGTTCTTCTCAGTACAAGATCTCCCGCCCAGAGTAGACTTACGAACCGATGGCATAGTGACATTCATAAGAGCTACTTGTAGCCTAAACTGAATAAATGATTTTGAATTTTGAATTTTGAATTTTATTGACATTGCAGTGAGTGAGGAAGATCGCCGCTTGCGCATGACCAGAGTGAACCCGGTCTACGTGCCCAGGAACTGGATAATGCAAGAGGCCATAATCGATGCGGAGAACAACGATTTTGAAAAGGTATTTGTTTTGTCATTGATTACAATTTTTTGCCCCATTGTAATAACTTTTTAGGTTACAGAAATTCATGCTTTAGATCAAATAAAAAATAGGTCAATGTTTTAAAGAGCTGTCACGTGATTTCATTTATATGTTTAATGTTCTGGAAATAATTCATAATATACTTAAATTCAAAATTGAAAACTTAATCTATACTAATATTATAAAGAGGAAACCTTTGTATTTTTGTGTGAATGTATGTATGTATGTATATTTGCAACGAATAATCTTAAAAACTATTGGACCGATTTAAAAAATCTTTCACCTTTAGAATGCTACATTAGCGCTGAGTAACATAGGCTATATTTAAAAAAAATGTTCACCCGTGCAAAGCAGGGACGGGCCGCTAGTTAAATATATAACAAGAAACTTATACATTACTAGCTGACCCGACGGACTTCGTACCGCATTTTTTTTAAATATAGCCTATGTTACTCAGCGCTAATGTACCATTCTAATGGTGATTCAATTTTTGAAATCGGTCCAGTAGTTTTTGAGTTTACTCGTTGCAAACATACATACATACGTACAAAAATACAAAGGTTGAATCCTTATAATATTAGTATAGATGTAATTTATAATCTGTTGAATATAATTTGTAGGTAAGATTCCTGCTCAAGATTTTGGAAAATCCTTTCGAAGTAAACGAAGAAGCCGAGAAGCGCGGATACTCCTCACAGCCGCCTAGCTGGTCGTACGGACTTAAATTAAGCTGTTCAAGTTAATATAATAAACAACTCGCGTCACAAAAAAGGCACTTGGCGTAAAATGCAAGCTTCTTTCTCTGACTACTGCAATTGTATAGGTTAGTGTCGCCATCTAGTGTAATGTTACACAAGTAATTCAACAGATGGCTAACAAATTTTTGAAGTAAAAACTTCTTTAGCGGCGTTGTATGGGTAAAAAATGTTAAACTCGCGTCAGGACACGTGACCGTCAGGGACACGTGACACTGTGAAATTGTTTCAAACAACGTTTGAAAGATGGCGCTGCTAGTTCTCCAAGCTTTACTGTGCTTCTACAAATCTTATAAGGTTATCCCAGCTGCCGACAGATGACTCTAAACTTCAATTATTTTTATCTCTTGTACGAACAAAACTATTACAATTTCTGATATTATAGAAAATATACAAAAAATTAATGACAGGGTTTGTATGTACGATCAAAGAGAACTTTTTTATTTTGATAGCTATAGAAATGCCAAAACGACTTCTTCTTTGGTGTGCATGAATCTTTGAAATGTCTACTGTATACCTACTATTTAGAAAGGACTATATTATACTACTGTAGGCATATATGAATATATTACCGAAAAAAGCAACGCGACTTATAGTTGCGGATGATAAAATAGAATAGAATATTTTATTTGCTAAGAATATGGTTGGTATTACAAAAAGTTGGTCATATTTTTATAGTTTCACATATTCTGCCATGTAGACATGCAAAGTTTATAATAATAACTTTTTAATGTAATATAAATTGTCATGTTTGTGTACGATAGCCCAATAAATAAATATTGTATTCTACCACATAAATGAGAGTACTTTTATACTGATAATTAAAGCAATTCGTGCAAAATTATTCCCTAACCATTCCAAAATATCAAAAATGCACAACATTAATATTCAAGTTTTCACTTCTGCCGGCACTCTTAGAGTGCAACCAGTCGGTTTTTTTATTTATTCATATTACTAGTAAATAAAAATTGATGCACATAGAGACGAAATTCAAAATTAATGATTATTTGGTGCCTATGAAATTTTATTGTAAGATGGTCTGTAAAATAGAAGTCAAAACTTCGAAATTCAAAATTTTAAAAAATTACTTTTTTTGTGAAACATGTTAGTAAAAGGAACTGTTTCGGATTAAATATTTTTTGGTACAAATTAATAATAAACTTTAATAATTTTTACTTTTTATTTTTAAGTGCTGATTGCTGCACTGAATATGATCCGTGTAGCCGCCCGGATTGCGGAAGACTTAAGTTCGATTCGTGGCTGGGTCGGGTAGGCATTTAATTTTTTGGGTCTGACGCAGAATGTGCACTTCGCAAAATGTACACTCGACAAAAAATATGCATTTCGCATTTGGTGCACTTCTCAAAATGAGCAATTCGCAGAATGAGCACTTCGCAGAATGAGCATTTCGCAAAATGAGCACTTCGCAGAATGCACACTTCGCAGAATAAGCACTTTTGTGGAAGTTGTTAATTAATAAAAAAGATATGGGTACTGGGTATTTAAAATAAAATAAACACTTTTACAAAGTAATCATTTATTTAAAAAGTAATCCACTAGGTTTTGATTGTCAATTAAATATTTCTATGTATAATGTAACAGATACGAAAAACTAAATGATTATCTTTCTGTACATACAAAAAAATATGACAATTTTGTCTTCTGCACCATTCTCACAAAGAAAAATTTTTTGTCCTAAAGCTTCTGGTATATGTACACTCGCAGGTGTACTGTGATGTAATAGGTTAGTGTTTAAAATTTTTTTGCGCGCCCTGTACAATGTGTCTTTAACAGAATTAAAATATGTTGATCTATTCTAATTTTTATATCTTGCTCGTCACACGAATGTTGAGATTTTCTAGTAATCATTTTCCTAGTTTCATCATATGTCACAGAAGCACTGCACGTTTTCCTGTTTACACATTGCCACAACGTATTCCCGTTTTTATAACTACGCCTCTGGTTCGTGCAATGGTGCATCTGAATGCGCTTCTGGCAGTGGCACCACAGTGTGATGTATTTGCCGGAAGATTGACGGATGTACTTAAGGATTGCATGGAGTTCTGTGAGCGAGATGATTGAATGGTCTGTCCTTTGTTATATGTTTTTCATTGTTTATTAGTCTATGTTACATATTGTTCAGTGCATTAGTGTATACTGTAATGCTGGCAATGTTTTGTTGTTGAATAAATAAATAAATAAATAAATTTGTTTTCTTTTTATTGTATCTTTTGTCACCACAAACAAGAGTTACAGCACCTTTTTGATTAGAGTATAATTGAATATTTTCTTGACTCATTATTATAATTAATCCCACATTTAACACAAAGTACTTGGAATAAAATTGTTTGCAACTAGTACAGCAAATCAACAATTCTACGCCACTAACGCCTTTTTAAAAACTACCGTCCCAGTAATTTAATCTTGTCAGTTATTTTTTTACCTACCCTCATATTAGAACTGTTTTAGCATAATAATGTTGCCAATGCAAAAAAGTAAAATAATTGGTAGTAAAACAATATAATAATTTTTTGTATGTACAGAAAGATAATCATTTAGTTTTTCGTATCTATTATATCATACATAGAAATATTTAATTGACAATCAAAACCTAGTGGATTACTTTTTAAATAAATAATTACTTTGTAAAAGTGTTTATTTTATTTTAAATACCCAGTACCCATATCTTTTTTATTAATTAACAACTTCCACAAAAAGTGCTCATTCTGCGAAGTGCTCATTTGAGAAGTGCACCAAATGCGAAATGCGCATTTTTTGTCGAGTGTACATTTTGCGAAGTGCACATTCTGCGTCAGAACCATATATAGGAATATGGAGACTTCCTTGTGCTATCCAAAAATAAGAATTTAACACTTACCTGATAGATAACACATTCCTGACCTGACCTGGTGATAGGAACAGAGAATAATTGACTAAATGAAACGTCTCAATTTTCTTTTCTAACTAATAAAAGTAGGTAGTCGTAACTTATGTTCTTAGTGGAAAAAATAACAAAACGGAACCCTTAAAATTTTATCAATAATAATTAGTTAAAAGCGGGTGGAGTCAGCACAATAGGCACAAAAATACTAGGTTCACAGCAGAGGCAAACGAGGTGAACTTTAGGTAGTAACACTAGACAGAGTTCATTACTCCAATCAGCTGATTGTTTAATGTTGTCATAATGTCGATAAACTCGTATTATTTTCAAAAGTATGTAGGTACTTCCACAATGATCGAGATATCAAGAAATGTTAACCTCAGCAATCGCAGACAGGGCGCGTTAACAGCTGCGTTACAAATGATTGTGTTAAAAGGATTTCTGAACAAAAAGTAATGATTCTAATCGCACCTTATGGTCTAGTAATTTAGACCGCCGGCGCCGGTCCGGCCAGATCTGAGATCCCGGGTAAGATGTTAGTACTCGGTTTGTTTGTTTTGAGTCCGCCTAGCTAGCTAACACCATCTTATCTAAATATTTCGCCATAACATTCAATCCTAACAGCATTGTTGTGTTCTGAGTTCCGACAGATAAGATACTCTGAAGAAACAGCTCCTCAAGTAGTAAGCCTTCTGGCTTATTGTCACTTTACATCAGTTTTGTCCATCTATACTAATATTATAAAGCTGAAGAGTTTGTTTGTTTGTTTGGCTATGGTTCTAATTGCTCTCTTTTGTATAAGATTAATTATTCTTAACGTACTTATTATTTTTGAGTACATGGTAAGAATCCCGTTAATAATAACTGTAATGCAAGTGACCAACGCCTCGGCGGCGGCCGAGTGGCGCTCGGCCCTATATCCGAAGGTCCCGCGGTTCAATTCCCAGGTCGGCCAAAGTGTGTTTCGGATTTTTCGATGCATAGCCCGCGTTTGGAATTACCAACCCGCATTTGGCAAGCGTGGTGAATAAACCATCACCCATTAATTGTAGTGATGACTTGACTTCAATGATGGAGGCCTTTGCCCAGCAGTGGGACAGTATGACAGACCATGATAGTTTTAAAAGTTTTATTCTGTGTTGTAAGATTGCTTTTAATCTCAAATTAGAACTAATTAAATCCTTTCTAAAACATTATTTTTTCTCTATTTTTTTTTTCCTTTAGTTGATGGCTTCGTGCGGTTAGCACATTTAGCCAGTGTCAAAGTAATTTTTCTTACAAGTTATAAATAAATAAACAATATTTCCATCTTGTATGATGATGATGAATGATAATAGAAATGAGAAGTGAGAAATGATATACCCCCCAACCCCTCGAGTATCTTAGTAAAGATGTGGAGCTTTACTAAGTCCTCGGGCGGACTTCTTGAGAGAATTTGAAAAGTGACGTTGCACTGTTTTGTTTCATTTGCCAACAATCATGCACACTCACGAACACTTAACGGTTAATAATCCACCATTACTTCACATTAATATTCGACATAACACAAATTTTAGAAAATAAAACAAAACCGCAGACATGACTCTTCACTTTCCCGCCAAGAAGTCCTTTTCTCTATTATCTTCAAACAACTGTGTCACTTTCAGATTAAATAATTTAGTAAACGAGCTAAGACTTCAGTTACTAGGTAAGGCGCCGACAATTTGCGAACAAAACAATGAGCAGCTCCAAGAAGACTTGGAAAGGGAGAAATATAGGTATGCTGAACTATTGAAGAAGCACAAACAGATGACGGAGCATCCAAGTAACATGCTAATGAGCGATTTTTCGCATAAATTCGTGTTATCGATTGGATTCGATTGGAAAACACGAATTTATGCGAAAAATCGCTCTTAGCGGAGGCCGCAAAGGACAAAATCGAACGGAAGCTCAACGAACTCGTTCTCTATCGTCTGATTGCATTGCTCATTCAACTAAATGAATCAACGACACTAGACTTCCGTGCTTTAAACTACCAGAGATTTTATCCTGTGATGTTTTAACTTCGTCTTCATTTCCTTCAAATAACCAACGACACTAAAAGCACGGAAGTCGTTGATTACTTGAAGGAAATGAAGACGAAGTTGGAAGACCTTCAGTCGGTGAACTTGAAGACCAATGAGGAGTTGAAAGACCATGAGATCGAGTTTTCGTTTGTGAAGGAGGAGAATGAGAATGATAAGGTTGATGATGATGATGTGCTGATGAATGAGGATGAAGCAGTTTTGGAGGAGGAGAAGAGAGGTATGGGACAGGTATGTTCAGTATTTCATGTTTAGACTTTAGACACAACGTCGCTTTTCTAACTAAAGTATGTAGTGTATATATTATTTATTTATTTATTTATTAATAAGGCTTACCAACTAAATACATATGGTTCTTTTCAGAAAACATAGTTGGACAAACAGTTATACTTATATGTATTTAAATTATAGGTATGCACAACATTTACATTCTTATCCATATTTAAAAAAAAATAAAAAAAACAGTGGAGAAAAACTGAAAAACTATTTCTAATCTAATTATAATATTAATTAATATTGATGTTATATATGTGGGTAAGTATACAAATTAAATTTTAGCTTGTTCTTTTAAGTAATCAAAAGCAACAAGCACTTTTTATCGCGTAAATTAAAAAAACGTGAACATAAAAACATTCATTTGATAGTTTTGATACCCTACTGATGATGATGGATGACTATTTCTACATTTCTTATTTTTTATTTTATGTCTGACATACAATATTCATTTTATGAAAGAGACAAATCTATATTTACCTACCTTTATTTAAAGTATCTTTATGTCAGTGCAACATATAATTGAAAGACAATTTAAACTTTTTATTTTAATACAGCTAAACCAGTAGGTATGTAATTATAAATTAAGTATATTGATTTCAATAAACTAAAAACATCTATGGTAGGTTAAAACATAAAAACTAAATGTTATGTTAATTCAACCTATTTTTAACAATTTAAAGTTACACTAAAATATAATACAAGCGTATAAAATCCACAATTAAGAAAAATTAAGAGCAGATTGTTTAATAACAATTTTATTTATTTATTGAGAAACAAACGGTCATACAACTAAATACTTTTTGCAGTTAACATTTATATAAAAAGACCTTAGATTAATAACAACACTAAAAATTATTTTACTGTTAAGTAATATTATACTACACAAAAACATAAAACAGTTTAAGCATACATAAAAAATTAAATTTAACTTAAAAATATGAAAAATATGACCTTAACCAGAATCCAAATATTCCAAACATATTCAAAACAACATATAACATATTCCAAACAGCAATGAACTAGTCCTTTTCTTTACTTACAACTTTTAATTGGCTTTACTTTATTCATTATATTTATAGTGCATTAGCTATAAGTTTCTGCATTGTGAAATAAAACAAAATACAAGAAATTACTTAAGTGCTAATGTGACACAGTTACAAGTACGTCAATTTATCTACCCCTTACAAAATGCTTCTTTTATGTTAGCTATCAACATTTGTCAAACTTATACTTAAACCACCAGAGATTTTATCCTGTGATGTTTTAACGATTCTTCATAGCCCATTTAATCTTGCCCAGTTCTATAGTTGAGAGCCTTAATAATTTCTTTCTGAATTTTTTCTAGCCTTTGAATATGTACTTTATATTATAATAAGTCTTCCAAACAGCACAGGCAAATTCAAGTCTACTTAGAATGAAACTTTTAAATGAAATTTTGTATGAAATGAAATGAAATGAAAATGAAATGAAATGAAAAACAACTAACAGATGGTGGTTATTTTTTTTAAAGTTGTACAAGCTCAAGTAGAGCTTTCGCCTGTACTTGAGCAGCCTCAGCTTGGATCATTGCAGCTTCGGCGTTACTTTTAGAGGCCTCTGCAATGATTTTAATGGCTTGGCTTAAATTTTCTTCAGCTGCTATTCGCCGCCTCTCTAAATCTATGACCCATGATGAGTCATCAGTTCTTCTTGTTCCTGAAATAATCAGATATTCGAGTTTTTATTTTAACCTAGGTCCCACATATTAATATTACTAGAACTTGAAATATGGACAAATATAAATTTAAATGTAAGTACCTACATGGGTCTAATTATTCGTCCAACGTCTAATGTTATACTACAATGTAATATTAGTCCATAAATGGTTTAATGTTTACTACTGAATGAATTTTGTTACTTACTAAGATTTGATCTTGGTCTATTTTGAGAGTGTGAGGGCCTGGCCTGGGTCTGGGAACTATCTGCAAAGAGAATTAGAATAAACTTATTAATAAGAAAATCTCATTAAAAGCAATTTATTATAAAAAAAAACTTAACTTTATTGCAACAAAAATTATTAAATATCAATTTACCTGTTGGAAGATTTGTAAACTGACTTTCACCATCTGGTATGTTGACAATTTGGGTGTCTCTGGATTCTGTAATCAAATATGAAATATTTGATTACAGAATCCAGTCGTAGTCTGCATGGCTCCTATAATTTATAATAAAATACCTAAAAACTTGAAGGAACTAAATACTAACTTATTTAAAATAAAACTTAAAAAGTTATAGGTGGAGAAATGTTACTACAGTGTTGAGGAATTCCTAAATGATAAATTTATATAATATTTTAAATGTAATTTTAGTGTAGTTCTTAATGTATTTTAATATTACTTTCAATGTAATTTTTAATGTAATCAAATTAATTATACAAGATGCATGCCACCTTCTCAATTTTTGCACACCTTCAATGGTAAAACATGTTGAGTCACACCCCCATTTTGTCACCCTAATTGTACACATGTTTATGCAAATAAATGTTTATTTGTCTTGAATTTCGAGGTTGTTTTATTAGGCAACAGAAATCTAGCTCCATACAAAAATTGTTGGTGGGCAGATGCGATAAAATAGATGATGATTAGATTTGAAGTCGCAGCATTATTTTGGTGTATCTGTATTATTATTTATTATTAATGATTATGTGTATTAGCGAAATAATTAATTAATTAATACTTTATTGTTATAATTTTGCACGCCAAATTGTGGCAAAACATGCTGGTTTTATTTAAGTCACGATCTGTACTTTACCATGTTTTATGCAAATAAATTCTATTCTTCTATTCTATTCTTTAAAGAATCTTGACATTGTTAAATTGAATATTTGTATAGAATGATATTGTTATAAATTTGAATATAGTAGTTCCATGTATAACATAATTATTAAGAACTGTTATTAAGTACACATTTTTAATGACATAAATAAGTAATTAATTAATCGAAATTGACATATTGACTGTACCATAATTTTAAAATAATATTATTAATGTTCCTAATTTATTGTGCTAATGATTTGTTATTATTAATACTAATTTTATAAAATATTTGCATGCCTACATTTATAAGGTATAATACTATTTGTTACTGCGGAACATAAATAAAATGTGGCCAATGAATTTAACAGTTTTTTATTTTCGTGTATTTCGGTACGTGCGTATCGAGACGCGGTCGATGGGCCACTGCTGGGACCGGAGCTCGGCGTCTACCGCGCGGCCATGGCGGCGGCGGCGGCGGCTCGTGGCGGTGAAACCTCTCCCCTCCCGCCTCTCGCCCCGCGCGCAGTGGAGCATGGAACGGCGCGAACATACTCCGGGCCATTGAAAGCTGTTAGCTTTCAACTATTTTCAGATGAGAGTAGTGGGCATATTCTGTTAAGCGCCCGTCTAATTAGTCCTTTAGCTGTCAGTATATCGGCTACACGGGGGACTTCATCGGGACCTGGGTACAATTTTGACACGCGTCCCATGGGCCAATTCAGCGGCTTCAGGCCATCCTCTTTGATGAGGACGAGTTCTCCCAATGTCAGGTCTTTGCAACGCTTCCGCTACTTGAGGCGCTGTTGTAGTTCGGACACGTATTCTGATGACCATCTGCGCCAGAAGTGTTGACGAATCTGCTCCAGTCTTCGGTAGCGGTCCAGTCGGTTAGGGTTGCAGTCGTGGAGCGGTGGAGCCGGTGGCGACATCAGAGGCCTGCCAACAAGAAAGTGCCCTGGTGTGAGCGGGGAAAAATCATTGGGGGAGGGAGAGAGAGGGCAGAGTGGTCTGCTATTTAAAATAGCTTCAAACTGACTAAACAGTGAGGACAGCTCCTCAAATGTGAGATGTGCGTTCCCCATGATGCGTTTGAGATAATATTTTGCGGATTTTATGCTTGCTTCCACATAGCCGTTAAAGTTAGGAGCGTAAGCCGGAGAGAATACAAAATGAATTTCTTGGTCAGCTGCAAACTCACTTATAGTGTTAGCGTTACGTTTTACAAATTGACTAATTTACTTGCGGCTGCTACAAAATTGCGACCGTTATCACAAAACAGTTCGGTAGGTTTACCGCGTCTCGCGATAAACCTACGTAGCGTTAGTATGAAAGCGTCTTTAGAGAGTTCGCTTACTGCTTCTAAGTGAACACATTTGTACCTTAAACATATAAAAAGACACAATAACATTTGGTTATCTTACAGCCGCGCCCACGCCTGTCTGTTATTAAATAAGGACCTGCAAAATCAACTGCGGTTGCTATAAAAGGGAAATCGGTATTTAGGCGTTGCGACGGTAAGTCACCCATAATGTTTTTCATAGTTTCACCCTTTGTGCGTTTGCACGTGACACAATGGCGGATCGTGGATCGTGCTAGGTTTCTTCCTCCCACCGGCCACACCGTCTGCCTTAGGGAAGATAAGAGATGCTGCGGTCCTGTGTGTAAGAGACGTAAGTGTTCGCGTTCGAAAAGTAATTTAGTGAGTGGGTGTTTAGAGTCGAGTAACATGGGGTGCTTCATGTCGTAAGGATATGCGGAAGCATCTAGCCTCCCCCCTACTCTCAGGATGCCCTGAGGGTCTCTAAAAGGTGTTACAGAAGAAAGTGATTTTGAATTTAAATGTTTATTGTTTTGCAAAGTCGTGAGTACATCACTGAATGTTTTGTGTTGTGAAAGTTTGACTAGTAAAGTGAAAGCGGTGTTTAGTTCATTTGCACTAAATATTCCTGATAGTTTTGTATGATTTGGTTTGCAATTTTTTATGAATCTAAGTATAAATGCAACGGTATACTGTAAGTTTTTGAACTTAAAATCTACTAAAATTCAAGTTAAGTTGATTGTGTTTTGTAGTAGTGAGCATGGTAGTATGTCTAGTTTCTGGTAGGTTTTCATATGTGTCGCATTGGAGGGAAGGCCATTTTGATTCGTGCTGAAGCAGGAAATTAGGACCATGCCACCACAATGCGGCGTTTGATACGTGCTGTGGGTCTACACCTCGCGAAGCTAAGTCGGCAGGGTTGTTAGTGGTCGGCACATGTCTCCCGGTACAATTTTTTGTGAGATCTGATATGATGGCAACCCTGTTGGCGACATATACACTAAGTTTGGGTATATCAGTTCTAAGCCACGCCAAGACGACTGTGGAATCAGTCCAAAATATAGTTCGTGATACGGGCTTTCTCAGAGCCTTTGTGACAGCTGAGTAAGCTTTGGCTGCTAAGACGGCTCCACAAAGCTCCAAACGAGGTATACTGGTAGGCTGCATTGGGGCTACTCTGTCCTTGGCACACAATAAATTGACAGATTGCTCATCAGAGCCAGAAATTGATTTTACATAAATACAAACAGCGAATGCTGCTTGGGAGGCATCACAGAAACAATGAATTTCTAAAGTCGTAGGTAGTGTGTCTGTAAGTAGGTATCTGGGAATAGATAGTTGTTTAATATGGTGTAAATTATTATAGAAACGTGACCAAGCACGCTTAACCTCTGGTGGGACAGGATCATCCCATCCTGCCTTGGCTGCCCAGAGCTTTTGCATTAGGATTTTTGGCTTTATTGTGCACAAGCACAACAAACCCAGAGGGTTAAATATACCAAATGTGATTGATAAAATGCTTCTTTTAGTGACTGTTTCATTGTGAAGGTCGGTAATGTTGAAATGTAATGTGTCGTGGTTTGGATTCCATCCTAAACCGAGAGTTTTACAAGATTGGCTTAAGGCAAGATTATCTGTGAGATTTATAGTATCTGATTGCAGGAGCTCCTTTGAATTGGATCTATACTTGCGTAAATTGAAGCCACCGGCGTTCAGTGCCTTTGACACGGCCGATTGTAGGTGAAGTCAGGGGGTCGACACTTCATATAAAAAATATATTGTATGGAATTATGAACGTACTTTGTGCCAACATTAAATTACGAAATAATCCTACCAATGAACAAAGTTAATAAAACGTTCTGTCTTATTGTACCAGCCACAACACGCTAATTTAGTCGCATTATACGGTATGGTCATGTTGGCTAGCATGTAACGCGCCATTCAAAGTTTCTTTATGGTGCCATTGTAGTTCTGTTTAAATATTTGTGTGTTTTGTACAGCTCGGAAGTTTAAAAACTGTAAAAAACGTGGTAAAATTACATTATGGATGGCAAATCTTTGCGTAAGTGTGAAATTTGTGGTATTCAAAGATTGAGAAAGTTGAGTAAGGATATATTATTGGCTAGATTCCCGCTTGACCCAAACAGGTAAGTTTTGTAGTGTATTCCAAGTTTTAAGTCAATTTGAGTAAAAACAGTGTTATTAATAAGTGGTAATATCGGTAAATATATGTGTCTAAGTAACAATTAGAAGAAAATTCGGGTTATTTTTTAGTTCCTTATTTATAAACTTTACATTGTCCTAGTGCTGTGCTTATCGATATTTTTATTTATTTTAGATGTCTACTGTGGGTATATACAAAAATATACAGGTAATGAGGATTTGGTCTATATACCCATAAAGAAGTTAAATGTTAATAAGTTTATGTATGGCGATCACTTTCCTCGTAAAATGTTCAACAAAAAGGGTAATAGATTGAAAAGAAATGCCTATCCTACATTAAAGGTAAACACAGCTTTCTGATGAAATTCTTGCAAATTTCTCTATATGTAAGCTGGAGAAGAAAAGGTAATTTTGCGTTTTATATACCTGCACGAAATTCGCAGTACACCATCAGGTGTACTGTGTGGTCATTTGCCGTACATAAAATGAAATTGTTATACTTTCTAGCAAGTATTTTGCTTAATTTTCCGGCATCTAGTTCTAAAGCAGAAGCTCAGAGTGGCACGCCACAGCACATAATTTAAAAAAACGCAAAATAGGAACATTTTGAACACTTTAAGCTATTTACAAGTTGGTTTTTCGATGACGCTGACAGTCTTAACATCTGATATTTATTATATTTTATTTGTAGATATATCACTCGATTGTCTGCCATCTACTTCTAAATCAAGAACGCCTCATGAAAATGTGACACAATTTGAGGAAAGACTGCACGCGTTTAAAAAGCATAAAATAGGTACCTAAATAACAATTGATTCAAACTTTCTTACTTTAGTAAGTGACTTTCCAATGACACTAATATTTGGTCTTAATATTGCTATTCATTTCTTGCAGATATTTCAATGAATGGTCCAGCATCGACTTCTAAAACAAGTACTCATTATGAAAACATGCCAGGAGGTGATTTTAGTTTCCCAAGTTCACCAAGTACTTTGCCAAGTTTCGTTCTATGAATTTGATATTTTCATTACTTTTTTACAGATGATATGGGTAATAGGTAAAAATGTTTGGACGATTCAAAAGCACTTTTCTAAAGTTTATTTAAATAAAAAATATTTGACTTTGACTGACTTTTTTATTTAAAAAAATACAAGCGGTAATTCTTTCATTGCATGTCATCAGGAGAAAAGTTTTAGATTGTTTTTAGATAAATATATATTTTGCTGGCATGTTGTGATGGGATTTATCGCCTGCTTTTATTCCAACGTATGAAATATTTGAGGTTAATGGGTATAGACGCTACGAAGTTTTTTTTATCGATATCGATATTATGCTCAGTTTGCAAAGTACCTACTTCACTATTCTTTTGACATTTCCTGCTTATGTTGGTAGTACGATTTTATTTATTAGGTTGGTAGAAACTACGTACATAATTGTGAAAACGGCTAGTTATGAAGTGCCGACTCTTATAACGTAGTGATTACTTGCTCAGTGGGTGAAGTAAGGAGGATTCACTGTCAGCTCCTGTCAGTAAATCATCACAGTACATATCAGATTGTAAAATAGTTTGGATTTGAGAGTCGTTGCAGTCTTCCCCTAGCTGCCACAAACATCTAGCGGCTAAAAAGCTCGCACTAGCAAAGCCGGGTCTGACGCAGAATGTGCACTTCGCAAAATGTACACTCGACAAAAAATGCGCATTTCGCATTTGGTGCACTTCTCAAAATGAGCAATTCGCAGAATGAGCACTTCGCAGAATGAGCATTTCGCAAAATGAGCACTTCGCAGAATGAACACTTCGCAGAATGAGCACTTTTGTGGAAGTTGTTAATTAATAAAAAAGATATGGGTACTGGGTATTTAAAATAAAATAAACACTTTTACAAAGTAATCATTTATTTAAAAAGTAACCCACTAGGTTTTGATTGTCAATTAAATATTTCTATGTATAATGTAACAGATACGAAAAACTAAATGATTATATTTCTGTACATACAAAAAAATATGACAATTTTGTCTTCTGCACCATTCTCACAAAGAAAAATTTTTTGTCCTAAAGCTTCTGGTATACAGGGTGACTGGAAATTAGTGGCGGAGCCGTTAAGGGGAGGTAGTCTAGGGTTATTCCGACAGATATCACTACGAGACCTACCGTCCTTACTTAACCCTTTCCAAGATATTCCTACTTAAAGAGTGTAACCCAAAAAATCGTACAAAAATTTTTCAAATAGTAATAAATCCAAAAAAAAACGTGATTTTGGCCTACTTTTTTTTGTTTTGAAACAAAGATATTCTAAATAAGTAATATTAATTGTTAAATCTCCGTAACTGTCGTTATTTTATGCAAAAACTGCTAAACAAAAACGGAAAATGTAAAAAAAATACTTTGATGGCTGATAAAACTTCAATTTATTAAAAAAAGTCACTCTATATTATTACGTACAAAATAATTAAAAAACTTCTACGTTTCGTACCCTTTCGAATGAGATATTAAAGTCCAAAATCGGGTAAGGAACAATGAAGATATGGTCAATGGAAAAAACCCGTAGAGCCCGTGTAGAGCACTTTGTTCCGAAAACAAAGGACTCGGTCGACGCGCACGAGTCGAGATTGCCCCTCCCTCTTGCTCAGTCCGCTCTTACGGTTTACTGTGTACGGATGTGCTTACTTTCTCTCAGTTTTGATTTTTCTAACGACTTGGTTTTTTCCTGGACTTTTGTATTTGATTCTCTTCCCGACAACTTGGACTGTTCCCTGTTTTCTGTGACTCCTTACGATTTGGCTGTGTGGTTTATCGGACCAATAATGGCAGAAAGAACATCGTTTAGTAACGAAGAATACGCAGATATTCTTTTTTATTACGGAGCTGCCAGAGGAAACGCTGAACAAGCTCGTCGTGAATATGGCGAAGTATTCCCTAATCGTCGACTGCCTGATGCCCGCGTATTCTCCCGAACCTTCCAGCGGGTGCGAGAGCGCGGAACCGTCGTAAGATACCAAGGTAAGAGAAAGTTATTATTATTAAAGCATGTTCAAACCAGAGATTTCTCCATACAAAATGTAGTTCCTTCTTGTACAGGCCACTCTACATTACTGCGCCGCCGCTAGTTTCCATACATGCGCTATAACAATGTTTTGTTCTAGCGTTCGATAATTGTCCAGCTATAAAAATAAACCTTTCCTATCACTCTTATTAACGTGCCCTTTAAATTGTAAGATTGCAAAATGAATGTCGCTGTCCAAATTAGTCAGTGCAAAGACTCGCAGAGATGGGTGCCATAAATCATACAAGTAAGATAACGGATATCACTTCACACTGAAGCGCGCTATTATTGTTTACTATTTTTTGTCGAAGTCGATGGATTTTGGTAGAGCTTTTGTAAGAATTTGTATTGTGCGGTCATTGTTGACGCAAATTGCACTATGTCGACAGACGCATTCCTACTAGAGAAGTGATTCATGTTATGGTCCAACCGACGTGAGTCTTTGCGCGGAGCCACATCAACCTAAACAATAGCCATGGTAGTAACACTTAATTAAAAAAACTTTTTTGTTTTTAGGTGACGCAGGTAGACCTCGACTGGATGTCGGGGACGACGAAGAGGAAATTTTAAATTATTTCCAAAGAGACCCTACGCTGTCTACACGAATGATAGCTCGCCGTATGGGACGCTCTCAATGGAAGGTGTGGTACGCTCTTCACGAAAATGACCTCCATCCTTACTATTACACACCTGTTCAGGCCATAGAAGAAGGGGACCCTTTAAGAAGAATGCAGTTTTGCAGATTTTTAATAAATGCGGACGTTGAAGATAGAAATTATCTCAGAAGAATTTTATGGACTGACGAGTTCAAGTTTGATAAGGACGGCATTACGAATTATCATAATGCTTATTACTGGAGTGAACGAGCCATGGGTAATCCATACCTAAAAAGACAAAAAGGTTCACAGAGAAGGTTTAATCTAAATGTGTGGATGGGTATAATTAATAACCGCTTGATTGGACCACATTTCTTACCGCAAAACCTCGATGGGGTTGAATATGAAAATTTTCTGAGGAATGTATTTTTTGAATTAATGGGAGATGTGCCGCTAGACACGAGGCAAAACATGATATTCATGCATGATGGCTGTCCGGCGCATTTTAGGCTAGCTGTGAGAAGTTGGCTAGACCAACACTTCCCCGACCGATGGATAGGTAGAGGTGGTCCAATACGTGAGGTCGGGGCTACGTGCCGGCCATGGTATTGGACCACCTCTACCTATCCATCGGTCGGGGAAATGTTGGTCTAGCCAACTTCTCACAGCTAGCCTAAAATGCGCCGGACAGCCATCATGCATGAATATCATGTTTTGCCTCGTTTCTAGCGGCACATCTCCCATTAATTCAAAAAATACATGGACCCATGGACTTCTTCGTGTGGGGTCGAATGAAAACTTTGGTTTATGCCACTGACGTCCCTGTACCAAACGTTGAAGACTTGCGCAACAGAATAATCAACGCAGCGCAGGAAATACAAAGGGAGCTTACAGACTCAAGGGTTGTAAAAACGGGTGTCGTAAGAAGAGCACGAGCTTGTATTAGAAATAATGGTGGGCACTTCGAAAATGAACTGTAGACAGTTTTTTATTTAATAAATTTTTATTCTTCAGTAGTTTGGTTTTTTCTTTCATTTTTATTATTAGTCTTATCTTGATGGTTCCTTAATCGATTTTAGACTTTAATATCTCATTTGAAAGGGAACGAAACGTAGAAGTTTTTTAATTATTTTGTACGTAATAATAAAGGGTGACTTTTTAAAGAAAATTGATGTTTTATCAGCCATCAAAGTATTTTTTTTACATTTTCCGTTTTTGTTTAGCAGTTTTTGCATAAAATAATGACACTTGCGGAGATTTAACAATTAATATTACTTATTTAGAATATCTTTGTTGCAAAACAAAAAAAAGTAGGCCAAAATCACTTTTTTTTTAGGATTTATTACTATTTGAAAATTTTTTGTACAATTTTTTGGGTTACACTCTTTAAGTAGGAATATCTTGGAAAGGGTTAAGTAAGGACGGTAGGTCTCGTAGTGATATCTGTCGGAATAACCCTAGACTACCTCCCCTTAACGGCTCCGCCACTAATTTCCAGTCACCCTGTATGTACACTCGCAGGTGTACTGTGATGTAATAGGTTATGTTTAAAAAAATTTTGTGCGCCCTGTACAATGTGTCTTTAACAGAATTAAAATATGTTGATCTATTCTAATTTTTATATCTTGCTCGTCACACGAATGTTGAGATTTTCTAGTAATCGTTTTCCTAGTTTCATCATATGTCACAGAAGCACTGCACGTTTTCCTGTTTACACATTGCCACAACGTATTCCCGTTTTTATTTGTTTTCTTTTTATTGTATCTTTTGTCACCACAAACAAGAGTTACAGCACCGTTTTGATTAGAGGATAATTGAATATTTTCTTGACTCATTATTATAATTAATCCCACATTTAACACAAAGTACTTGGAATAAAATTGTTTGCAACTAGTACAGCAAATCAACAATTCTACGCCACTAACGCCTTTTTAAAAACTACCGTCCCAGTAATTTAATCTTGTCAGTTATTTTTTTACCTACCCTCATATTAGAACTGTTTTAGCATAATAATGTTGCCAATGCAAAAAAGTAAAATAATTGGTAGTAAAACAATATAATAATTTTTTGTATGTACAGAAAGATAATCATTTAGTTTTTCGTATTATATCTTTAGCGGTAATAGTTTCGCTATGCTATAGTGTTGGTTTGTCGATGTCGCTTGGCGATACTAGCGTTACTGGCGTTGCTGCGGAGAGAAGTGAAACACAGGATTGTCAGTTGTAGAATGCCTCCTTTATTAGGGTTACTCGTCCTTTAAATAACATTGGTTGCACGTAAAGAGAAAGCGCTGCAGGCGCGCGGCGTGAGAACATCTGGTGCTAGCTAAGACAAGGCGCTGCGCGCGGCGTGGGTATTAACAACGGTGAATTATTATTGTGTGCGTGCGGCTGCGCGCGGCGCGGGAAACATCTGGTGCTAAGCTGAGACAAAGCGCTGCGCGCGGCGTGGTATTTTACAACGATCAAATTATTATTGTGTATGTGCGGCTACAGTGCTCCTCCTCAAGCGAAGCGTACAGGTGGCTTGACGACTCGGCCGGATGTGGTTCGCTTATCTGCCGGTTGTGTCGTCATGCTGCGGGGTTGTGTTGGTACATACTGTTTCTTCTGCTGTTTTTTGTATGGGTACTTCGAAGGTGCATTCTTGTTCTTGCAATACGTATGCGGGTTTCAACCGGTCGATCGATATGTTTGCTTCACGTTGAGGTAGCTTGATGGTAAAAACTTTATTGTTCCGATCTATGACTTGGTAGGGACCTTCGTACGGTGGCTGTAGCGGTTTTTTCACTGCATCTGTTCTAATAAACACGTGCGTGCATGTACTAAGGTCTTTATGCACAAACAGGAGTTTATTGTTACTATGATGTGAACTTGCTGTTGTCGGCTTGATGGCTTGAATGGTATCTCGTAATTTTTCAACGTAAGTATAATCCATTGTAGGTAAGTTAGTGCTTGCGTTGAAAAATTCGCCTGGTAATCGCAGATGGTAGCCGTAGGTTAATTCGGCTGCGCTAACTGATGTGTCTGTGCGTAGGGCTGCTCGCAACCCTAATAGAACTGTTGGTAGTTCATCTGTTCATTTAGCTGAAGCGGCGATGAGTCTTGCGCGTAAAGCATTCTTAAGTGATCGGTGCCAACGTTCGACTATTCCCTTTGATTGTGGGTGGTAAGCCGTTGTGCGTGTTTTCGCTATTCCCATTTCTTTCATCAGGTTAATGAAAAGTTGACTCTCAAATTGTCGACCTTGGTCGCTTGTTAGGGTTACTGGGCATCCGAAGCGTGTGATCCAATGTTGGTAGACGACTTTCGCTACTGTATCTGCTGAGATGTCGTCTGTAGGTATTGCTTCGGGCCATCGGGTCTCTCTGTCTATCATCGTGATTACGTAACGTTGGCCGTGTTCTGTGGTAGGTAGCGGTCCAACGATGTCGATATGCACGTGTTGAAATCGGTCAGCTGGCGGGAATGATGAGTTTGGTGAAATAGTATGACATTGTATCTTGCTCTTTTGACATGGAATGCACGCTTTTGTCCATTTGCCGATGTCCGAGTTCATTTTTGGCCAAAAGTATTTTTTTTTGCGATGAGTTTGCGTGTTGTACGGGTTCCGGGATGACTCACGTTGTGAATGATGTTAAAAACTTGTCTTCTATAATCTGTAGGTATATACGGTCGTAAGTAGGGCGTAGATGTTTCGCAGTACAGATCGAGTTCGGTGTCGGGGATATTAATTTTCTTGATTGAGATGTTGCTTGTATTCTGAGTTGCTAGTTGTGATATGTTGCTGTCCCTTTCTTGCGCGTTGGCGATATCTGCGTAGGTTATGGCTTCCGGGCACGATATAGTTTCTATTCGGCTTAGGGCGTCGGCGACTATATTGTCTTTTCCACTGATGTGTCGTATGTCTGTAGTGAATTCGCTGATGAATAGAAATTGGCGAGTTCGACGTGGCGTTTCGTTTGCAGTTTGCGTTTTTAACATAGCGAATGTGAGTGGCTTGTGGTCAGTGAAAATAATGAGGTGGCGTCCTTCAAAGGTTTTTCTGAAATGCTTGAGTGCCATATAGATAGCTAGTAGCTCTCTGTCGTATGTCGAATAGTTCTTCTGTGCGGTCGTAAATTTCTTTGAGAAGTATCCGAGTGGTTGCCATTGATTGTTATAGTGTTGTTGTAGTACGGCGCCGGCTGCGTTATCGGAGGCGTCGCAGAATAAAGCGAGTGTAGCATCGTGCGATGGGTGGGCGAGCAAGGCAGCGTTTATGATGCTTGTTTTGCAATCTATAAATGCTTTTTCCGCTTCATTGTTCCATTCGATGGCGGTCTTGTCACGTTTTTTTGTGTTGTGCAGGTACGAATTTAGTGGTGCTTGTATGGCTGCGGCGTTCGGAATGTGTTCACGGTAAAAGTTTATCATTCCGAGAAAGCGTCTGAGTTCTTCCACATTCGTTGGCTTCGTGTACTCCGTGATGGCTTGGACTTTGTGCTGTGGTGGTTTTATGCCTTTTTGCGATACTGTGTATCCTAGAAACTGTACTTGCGTTTTGCCGAAGTTGCATTTGGCCGGGTAATGCCATTGTCTTCCAGTCTGCTTAAAACGATCCGTAAGTGTTCTTTGTGCTGGATGGGGTTGTCTGATGCCAAAAGCAGGTCATCAATGAACGGAAAAACAAAGTGTAGCCCCCTTAGTACTTCGTGAATGTACCGTTGGAAAGTTTGTCCTGCGTTCTTGAGACCTGGGCACATGCGTGGAAATTCAAATAGTCCCATGGGCGTGATGATAGCCGTTTTTTCAATATCTTCTTCTCGAACTGCCAGCTGTTGGTACGCCCGGTTGAGATCAATTGTGCTGAATATTGTTTTCCCAGCGAGTTGGTGTGTGAAATCCCTTATACGTGGTATTGGGTAGCGATCGGGTTTCGTAATTGTGTTAAGGCGTCTGTAGTCTCCACAGACACGCAGGTCGCCGTTTTTCTTAGGTACCATGTGGAGTGCGCTTGCCCAAGGGCTTTTGCTTGGTCTGCATAGGCCTTGGCTAATCATGTTTTCAAACTCCATTTTGACTTGATCGTAGCGATGCGGTGGGATGGGGCGAGCGCGGCAGTGAATAGGCGGGCCTGTTGTTTCGATGAAATGTTCCACTCTGAGTTTGGGGTTGAGTTTCATTGAAGTGAGGCGCGTGATACCGGGGTACTCTGCTAGTATGTCATGGTATGCTTGTTGGACATCGATGCTGCGAACTGTAGGCATGTTGGTGCAGTTTTTAATGGTATTGGTACCGAGCTTCGTTGTGTTGTCTATTAGTCTGCGGTTCTTCAAATCAACCAATAGATTGTGATGGTTTAGAAAGTCTGCTCCGATTATAGGTTTGCTAACATCGGCCACGATGAAACGCCATTTGTAGGGTCTTCGTAGGTTGAGGTCCAATGTTAGTGTTTTTTCACCGTAGGTTGGTATTATAGTGCTATTTGCGGCGTACAGGATGAATGGAAGAGGCTTCGCAACGGTTCCTTTTTGCTTAGGTAGGACGGATATGTTTGCGCCGGTGTCTATTGAAAATGATAGTCTTGTGGTTTTATCGGTGACGAATAGGCGGTATGCTCTAGTTCCGACGTTGGGTTCCGCCTCTGCCAACATGTTTTTTAGTTTTCCGCTTTTTCTTCGGTGTTGAAACTGCAAGGTGTTGTGCAGCGTCTTGCATGTTTTCCAAATCGGTTGTGGTAGAAGCAGAATGGTGATGGTGTGGCAGAGCGAGAACGAGATGGTCCATTGCGGCTGCGAGAAGGAGACGGTGAACGGCTGATAGTTCTACTTCTTGCGATATGACGTTGCGATCGTGGTGCGTAGTGGTAGCGTGGCTGTGGTGGCGGTTGAGGGTACGGATAGTTGTTACGAAATGTTCGTAGTTCTGCAACTTCCAAATGTAATTTTCTTATTTTGTCGACTATGAACTGCATTTCGACGTGCTTTTCTTGCCGGTTCAGTGTTGATGGTACTGACGCTATTGCGGAAACTTGGCGATTTTGTTCCGACCAGAGACGCGGACGATCTCGCCAGAAAGGTGGGACACGCATTGAAAGTGCAATGCCGGAGACTTCTTGCAAGTGTTGTTGTGCAGGCGAGGTTGTTGCTGGCTCTTCGTTTGCCATTCTTCTGTTCTTCTTGTTGTAGGTTGTTGTGTTCTGTCGGGTCACCACTTTAGCGGTAGTAGTTTCGCTATGCTATAGTGTTGGTTTGTCGATGTCGCTTGGCGATACTAGCGTTACTGGCGTTGGTGCGGAGAGAAGTGAAACACAGGATTGTCAGTTGTAGAATGCCTCCTTTATTATGGGCCCTGCCTGAAATAAATCATTATTATTATTATTATTATTATTATTAGGGTTACTCGTCCTTTAAATAACATTGGTTGCACGTAAAGAGAAAGCGCTGCAGGCGCGCGGCGTGAGAACATCTGGTACTAGCTAAGACAAGGCGCTGCGCGCGGCGTGGGTATTCACAACGGTGAATTATTATTGTGTGCGTGCGGCTGCGCGCGGCGCGGGAAACATCTGGTGCTAAGCTGAGACAAAGCGCTGCGCGCGGCGTGGTATTTTACAACGATCAAATTATTATTGTGTATGTGCGGCTACATATCATACATAGAAATATTTAATTGACAATCAAAACCTAGTGGATTACTTTTTAAATAAATAATTACTTTGTAAAATTGTTTATTTTATTTTAAATACCCAGTATCCATATCTTTTTTATTAATTAACAACTTCCAGAAAAAGTGCTCATTTTGCGAAGTGCTCATTTTGAGAAGTGCACCAAATGCGAAATGCGCATTTTTTGTCGAGTGTACATTTTGCGAAGTGCACATTCTGCGTCAGAACCAATTTTTTCACTGTATTTTATAAATATCTAATTCAGCTTCAGTGCAGCAATTAGCACTTAAAAATAAAAAGTAAAATTAACTATAGCGTTGTGGTATTTCATCTGTAAAGATGAATTTGCATAGCCATCGGTTGCAATAACCGTTGGAAAGATGGCACTGGGCCGCTATAAGCACTCAAAATAAAATAAAAAGCAGTGTAAAAATTCAGTGCTGACGTCAGCCTTCTGAGTAGCATAATGGTCAGCACAGCCGCCCGGATTGCGAAAGGAAAACCCAGGTTCGATTCCTGGCTGGGTCGGGTAGGCATTTAATTTTTTTACTTTATTTTATAAACATTTAAATTTTAATAATTTTATTGAAGTCTTTCAACGGCAGTTAGAAGCAATAACATATTATGTTTTAATTTGTTTATTTTGGTATCGTCTAAATACTTGAATCAATTTAGTTTATTAGTTAAGTTAGGTAAGTTATAGTTGCTAATAATCTTATTTGTGATAAAATATTTTAATATTAGTAAACATGTGGTTTTGTAGATTTTTAATTTTATTATTCATATTCCGTGTCACAATCACGAGTTAAATAATATAATATTATATAATTATGTACATAGGTTCATTAATTTTGGTAATGTTGTAATTATAAGATGTTTTTATTTACACTGTTATAATCAATCATGTTTTAAATGAAATATATATTTTTTTTCAGTTAATAATGTTTTACTAAAAACACCAGAAACAGTTTAAAGAAATAATAATGTATATATTTTAAATTTCACATAATACTTCACTTATCAATATTTACAATTTATATAAACAAACTTAATTCTCTCTACAGCAACAAAAATAAAAATAAAATAAAATAGCAACAAAATAGTTATTCATAATCTTCATCGGCACTGTCGTCAGGTTCGGAGTAATCTTCATCAATCTCCACCTTTCTTTTCTTCTTTTGTTGAACATTTTCTTTATTGTCATCTGTTAATGCTTCTTTCTGAGCTTCTGTTTCCGCTGACCGGTGGTGGAAAACAAAAGATATGGTCTTTGCTAAGTCCCAACATTGCTTCAAAACCAAATCTGCTAAGCTCTTTTTATCCGCACAATGGTACCAGTTGGACAAGTCAGAGGTACAATCCGAGTTCTCCGGCGGCATTGTAACTTGTATGTTATTCACACATCTGCGACATTTGAACTTACTATGAGTGTCAGAGAGTGTGTTCTCTTCTAAACGGAACAGATCTTTCAGGTCGTCAGATGTGAAATGCCTTAACGATTCCTCGTTTTGGTCAACAACAGTGTCACTTAAAGCTTTCTTGTGAGCTTGTCTTTGGAATATCTTCTCCTCAATGGTACCAGTAGCTAAAAGCCTGTAAATAAAGCAAGGCTTCTTTTGACCATCACGCCACACTCTGGCCATCGCTTGATCATCGTTCGCTGGATTCCAGTCAGGATCAAACATGATTAGTCTATTCGCACCTATAAGATTCAATCCACAACCACCAGCCTTACTACTCAACATGAAGATCCATTCTTTGGAGTCCTTACTATTAAAGCTTTCAACAACTTTAGCTCTCTTTTTGATTGTCATGGAACCATCTAATCGTACATACAGGTAACATCTTTTTCTACATAATTTCTCAAACAAATCCAAAGTTTGTGTGTAGTTAGACACAAGGACAATCTTGTCATCTGTATTTGTTTTAAGGTTAGCCAGTATGCAATCCAATATCATCAGTTTGCCTGAGTACTCTGGTTTCACATCCTTAATGTCATAATTGCTTGGTAATAAGTCTCTAGCTTTTTCAAAACCTTCTGATCTCTCAATGATTTTATCATAAACTAAATCTGGATGATTGCACAGCTTCTTCAATGTTGTTATACTGGAGAGGGCACTTAAAGTGTTCTTCTCACCAGTGCCGGCAAATTTATTGCGTATTGCATCAGAGTTAATAAAGTTTTTGTATATTTGAGTCTGAAGGGGAGTCATTTTGACGCAAATGACCTGTTCAAACTTTACTGGCAGGTATTTAGTGAGCAAACTACTTGTCCTTCTTATCATACACTTGTTGACTATGGAAGTAAGAGTTTGAAGGCACTCCTGCGCCCTTTCTCTTTCTTGTTGCGAAGCTAAAGCATCCTGCCCCTTTAGAATTGGGTTTTCATACCGTTTCTTAAACTCATGGGCAGTACCTAGAATGCCTTCATTGACAAAGTGTACTAAACTGAAATATTCTGTCAAGTCATTTTGTATTGGGGTGCCTGATATCAAAATCCTTCTTTTTGCCTTCAAACCCATCAGGGCTTGGTAAGTTTGATTCTCACTGTTCTTTAGCCTGTGTCCTTCATCACAGAGCACTAAACCTACCTCTGATGAGTGTAATATGTTTGAATATATTCTAAATGTTTCGTAGGAGATTATCAGCACTGGTGTGGCAACCCTCATAGATGAGTATGTGTTCATGAACTGTTGTAGCTTTAGTGTAATCTCAGCTTTAGATCCCCCATCCATGGGTAAAGCATTTATTCTCTGTGCCAGCCATTTATGAATCTCGTTATACCAATTCTTTACCAAACTACTTGGGCACACAATTATAGCTTTACAGATTGTTGGCTTGCAGTCTGGTCCTTGCCGTAGTAAAGTCCACAACAGAGTTATACACTGAAGAGTCTTGCCCAGACCCATTTCATCAGCCATAATGCATCCAAAAGCGTTTTCGATTTGCTTTCCAGTAACACAATCGTACATAAATTGAACGCCTTCTCTTTGATGAGGTCTGAGGATGTTTCCGAGCACTGGGTCCACCACAACAGCCACTTTGATGTCGTTAGGGCTCATCTTCATCTTTTCGTGTTCAGGAATGTAAGGTGGACGGTACAGAACCAACGCATTGGGTTCGTCAGGGTCGTGCAACGCGCGACGGACTTGACTTCTTTTCAATCCCAAACTCTTGCTGCAGTATGACGAAACATAATTAGGAATGGGTACTTTGAAAGGTTTATTCAATATTTGTCGTATGAGGTTCTCGTGGTCTGATGCCGACATCGCCTGAGAGGCAGATTTTTGTGTTAAGGGTATCTTCGTACATTCCCGCCGTTTGCGTTTAGCTGAATCAAGAAGGGGACTCTTAAAAACATTGTCGCCGGAGCCGATCTGGCTCGGCGCTAAGCTACGTCTCATTATTTTCTTGACTTAGCTGCAGACATAAAGATACATTTGAAAAATGTACATCTCCGAACAAGAATGAACAAGAAAAGAAGAATGAACACAAACAAAACACATCCATCCCGTCAGTCAGTGACAGTAGATAACAGATTGAATTGCTTGACAGTTGACTTTAGTTTTTTTTACTGACTTGTTCCATCTACAAAGCAGAATTATGTTAATCTCAAGCTCAACCCTAGAAAAATAGTAATTGTATTAAGCTTTCAACCCAGTATTTAAAGTATTTCAAGACAGTATTTATTTACAATAAATAATTTTACGAAATATAACATAGCACTAGTTCTCAAATTGAACAAAATAGTAAATAAGCAATTGAACTTTCAATTGGTAAATTAAAGTGTGAACGCAGTCAGTAAACGGTTAAAATAGTATTTTTTGTACTATGGTTAAAAGTCAATGTTTGACATTAGCTGATCAATGTGACCAGTTATGGCAGATTTCTACCATTAGAGCAGATTTTTATACTTTACTTTACAATAAAGACATAAGTGTCTTTTTTTCTATCCACAACAATAGAATCCAATTAGGCTGGGCAGCGTTCGGTAAGCTACGAAATATCTTTTTGTCCGATATACCGCAGTGTCTCAAGACAGAAAGTCTTTGACCAGTGTGCGTTGCCAGTAATGACATATGGGATTGGGACCTGGTCGCTCGCTATGGGCCTTATCAGAAGGCTTAAGGTCACTTAAAGAGCAATGGAGAGGGCTATGCTCGGGGTTTCTCTGCAAGATCGAATCAGAAATGAAGAGATCAGAAATAAAGCAGGGAACACTCAACAAATTATGGAAGACTCAACATTTGTGGGAGAAGTTTCACTACATAGCACAAGCCCAAAACCGTCGACTTCGTTTGCTTGCTCCACACAAATACCAAATCAAAAATCAAATGAAAACAAAAGGCAAAAACAAGCAAAAAAAGGAGATCATAAAGAAAACACTACCTTTCGGGCCTAGTTTGCTTAGTTTAAATATTTTATTTCAAAACATGCAAAGTATTTGGAATAAGACTCATCTGTTAGATGCACTGATGGAAGAAAGACAACATGTTCACGTGATCTGTATTTCCGAGTCCTGGCTGAGTGTGGAAAAGATAGATCTATTGAAAATAGCAAACTTTAATGTGAGTTCATCCTATTGTCGTACACACCATGACGGAGGTGGTGTATCCATATTAACAAGAAACACACTGGAATACCGCGAGAGACCCGATATTACATCCATTTCCATAGAAATGGTCTTTGAAGTATGCGCTATAGAGGTGTCAAAAAATAATTTGTTAATTGTAAATTTATACTGGCCTAATAGTAAAAGAGAAATTGAAGTTTTCTATTCATGCTTAATTAAACTCTTAGACCTAATCTCCATAAAAGACATTTGTAAAAATATTATCATCGGAGGTGACCTTAATGTGAACTTCCTTACAGAAAACAATGAAAAATCAAGACTATCTAACTTAATGCTATCATACAACTTTCATCAAAGAGTCAAAGAGCCCACTCGAATTACACAAACAGGATCTTCATGCATTGACTTAATTTTCACCAATTTTAAAACCAGCGACTCAAATTTAAATGTGCACGATTTTGGATTTTCGGATCATAGAGGCATTTTGTTTTCTACTCCCATTAAAACGTCATACTTGCAAAACTTGGCAATCAATAAAAGAATATTTAATAACGCAAATGTAAATGTATTCAGGGAGGAACTCCTTAAAATAAAGTGGGACGATATAATTACATCAAATAAAAACATTAACGAAAATTATAATGCATTTAGTGACGTACTTAGTAAAACTCTAAATAAATGCATCCCGAAAAAACTAATACGAATAATAACAATATCTAAAAAATCATACTTAACATCAGGTTTAAAAACATCTTGCCGTAATAAAAGATTTTTAAAAATATTAGTGTCACAGTCCAAAAGTGAAATTCTCCGTTGTCATTATAAAAGATACTGTAAAATCTTCGATCAACAATACACTGATCGAAGTGTAAAATACTTAAACGAGCTGTCATTAAATCAAAAAAACTTAGTAATAAACATAAATTTGAAAACTCCCAGAACAAAGCCCGTTCTATGTGGCAAATAATAAACAGCGAGACGAATAAAATTACATGTAAAAATAAAAACAATATACAACTAAAATCATCCGACAACAAAAGGTTAGATGACCCTAAAAAAGTCGCGAACGCAATTAATACATTCTTCTCTTCCATTTGTAATTCAAAACCAAACACAGTTAATAAAAATAGGATAGCATCAACAAACTTCACTGAGGGATCATTTTTTCTAAGCCCTGTCGAACCTGAAGAAGTTTACAAAATACAAAAAAACCTTAAAAATAAATTATCTTTCGGCATAGACGAAATTCCACCAACATTAATAAGAAGATGCGCCGACATTTTAACCATCCCATATACACAACTTATAAACCAATCATTCTCTGAAGGCATATTTCCAGACGCGTTGAAAGTTTCAATAATTAAACCTATCCATAAAAAGGGTGCAACTACAGATATAAATAACTACCGACCAATTGCGTTACTACCAACATCAGCCAAAATATTCGAAACGGCAATGACAAAACGTCTCTATTCCTTTTGCGAAAAATTTAAATTACTACATGACAGCCAAAATGGTTTTAGGAGAAATCGCTCTACAACCTTAGCAATCTATAAATATGTGCAGGAAATCATCACTGAAATAAATAATAAAAAATATGCTGTTGGTCTCTTGCTTGACATGAGCAAGGCATACGACAGAGTCTGTCACAACATCTTGCTGGACAAACTCTACAAAATGGGAATTAGAGGATTGACCCATGCATGGTTCAAGTCATATTTTAGCAGTCGCTTACAGTATGTAGAAATAGAAAACACAAATTTTGAGACAGGTAAGATACAATACACAAGATCCGATAGAGTCCTCGTGAGTGGATCTATCCCCCAAGGAAGCGTGCTGGGCTGTGTATTGTTTCTTATCTATATAAATGATCTCCCAAACATCATAGACGATCATTGCATGCTCTTTGCGGACGATGTTTCGGTGTTGTTTTCTTGCTCTGGTGTTGGTGAGGTAGAAAATAAATTAAATTTAACATTAAACAAAATCGTAAATTGGTTGGGGGCTCATAGTCTGCAGCTTAATCTAAACAAAACAAAAATTATCCAATTCAAACCCTACCAAAAACGTTCATTACCGATTTCATATAGTTTTAATAACACAAAACTACAAACCGTGAGTGCTGCTACCTTGCTGGGTATAGATTTGGACACCAATATAAACTGGAAGTCGCATATTCAAAAGTTATCTAAAAAGTTGTCTTCCTTTATTTACGCTCTTCAGCACCTCAAACGAGTAACTGACTTCAAGACAGCTCTCACTGCATATTACGCATACGCGTATTCCAGAATATCGTATGGTCTTGTTTTATGGGGAAATAGCCCCGATGTTGATAAAATATTTATCCTCCAAAAAAAGTGTATCAGAATATTAACTAATATCGACCAAATGGAGTCATGTAAACCTCATTTTATTAAACATCAAATACTCACAATGATTTCCATTTATATCTTAGAATCATGTAAATTTGTCAGAAAATACCAATACTTATACTCATACTTACCGATATCTGACATTAAAAGAAATAACAGAAATTTAAACAAACTTAATCTACCTTTTTCTAAATTAAAACTAATAACATCGAGCCCTCATTATATGCTAATTAAAATATATAACCACTTACCGAACAACATAAAAAACATAGAGAAATCAACTTCATTTAATAACGAACTGAAAAAAACTCTAATTGGAAAATGCTTCTATACTCTAAATGAATATTTTAACTATAAGTTTAAATAAACACTTTACTCACACACAACGATACTTTAACAGCTCTAGATTGGGTACACAGAGTAAGTCAGGCTTAAATCAGAATATTCCAATAATTTGTTTGCCAATTTGCTTAGAATATATTTGGTGTTAAATTGGTTGGTCATATATTATATTATAAATAAATTGCAATTCAATTATATAATCATAACTAGTTAAGTAAGTTTGTACATTTTTAATCAGCCCTCTGATACTGTTGCTGTGCCCTTGCAGGGTGTCACATGAATACCTTTATAAATATTCCACCTTATGCTGTAATGTGATATGCAATAAATGATTTGAATTTGAATTTGAATTTGAATTTGATCCGCAGAAGAACAAAGGTAACCGACATAGCCCGAAGAGTTGCTAAGCTCAAGTGGCAGTGGGCAGGGCACATTACTCGCAGGACTGATGGCCACTGGGGCGGAACAGTCCTCGAGTGGGAACCCTGTACCGAAAAGCGCAGTGTGGGCAGGCCTCCAACAAGGTGGACCGACGATCTGGTGAAGGCCGCAGGAAACCGCTGGATACGAGCAGCACAAAACCGGTCGTTGTGGAGATCCTTGGGGAGGCCTTTGTCCAGCAGTAGACGTCTTTTGGCTGAGATGACGAATAGCATAGCAAACATTCGATCAAATTGTATAAGTACATTGGATAAAAACCATTTTAAAAAACAATATCAGTATGTATGGTTGAAAACACAATTATTTTCATGAAGAAACTGTGCTTAACAATTAAGGGCTGATTTAAAAAGAAAAGTCATGTTATGAAAATACATTTTTAAAATTGTTATCTAATACTTTATCAAGGATCTTTATCTTTATCTTAATCTTTATCGAGGAGCTCGATGGCGCAGTGGTTAACGCGCCCGGTCTGCGAGTGCTGAGGTTAAGCAACTTTCGCAAAGGCCGGTCATTGGATGGGTGACCAAAAATGTCATCTCGAGCTCTTCCGTGCTTCGGAAGGCACGTAAAGTCGTTGGTCCCGGCTGCATTAGCAGTCGTTAACAACCACCAATCCGCACTGGGCCCGCGTGGTGGTTTATGGCCCGTTCTCCCTATCCATCCGTAGGGAAGGCTCGTGCCCCAGCAGTGGGGACATAAAATGAGCTGATGGTGATGATGATGACTTTATCACAGAATAAGTTTTATCCGTCAATTGAAAAATCGGCCCTAAAAGAAATTATAGTTTCTTTGGAGAGAGTAGATGCAATTCGAGACTTTGGACTGACATTGGATACAAAATTAGATTTCCACAAACATGTAAAAAATGTTTGTAAGGCAGCAAACAAACTCTTACCCCCTTACAAATAAACAATGAATAAGGTCCGAACAGTCATTCCGTGTTTTGTCTCTTTTACTCTAATTTGAAATGACGTTTACATGACTACTTTTAATAATACATTTTCTTTCGGTGCTCCGCCATAAATTGGAGTGCCCGTATGTGCTGGAAAAGTTTAGCATTTTAGTGCCGCGCATCTCGGGTGATTGTGCGGGCCTGGTAGCGCCACGCCGGCAGCCGCGGCTGCTGGCCCGGCCGATCACGCGAACTGAGCACGCCGCGCAAGCTCCTACAGTGCGTGCACTACGTTTGATCGGAGACATTCTCGCCCGGAATGAGAAATCCGACCTATAATTTGACGACATTCTAAAGTTAGCAGCTGTTACACGACAGTTTTTAAGTTGTATCGATTGATTATTTGTTATATGTTCTATTTTATATGGTTATATGTTTAATTATTTTTATATTTTGCATGTTGATATTAATTAATGTAATTTTGTATATGATTGTTTAGGGAGTCTTACGATGCCGGTATTATGCCGGTGTCTTGGAAGGAAGCGAACCTACAACCCATACCCAAAAAAGGGGATCGCTCGGATCCAGCCAACTATCGACTCATCGCTGTAACTTCTGTGCTGTGCAAGGTGTTTGAGCGGATAATTAACTCTCAGCTCATTCACTACCTAGAGGATCACTCGCTGCTCCATGATCGCCAGTACGGGTTCAGACCGAAGCGATCAACGGGTGACCTTCTAGCGTACGTAACTCACGCATGGGGTAAAGCGATGGACAAGCATGGCGAATCTCTGGCAGTTAGCCTTGATATAGCCAAAGCTTTCGATAGAGTGTGGCATCGTTCCCTTCTTTCCAAGTTGCCGGCCTTCGGTGTGCCGCCCCGTTTGTGCGCCTGGGTTGCAGACTTTCTAGAAGGGCGGAGGATTCGTGTCCTTTGTGAGGGTAGTTCCTCCGCGCTCTTCAAAGTCAATGCCGGAGTGCCGCAGGGTTCTGTGCTCTCACCTATTCTATTTCTTCTGCATATCAATGACATGCTGTCTTTGGGCAATATTCATTGTTATGCGGATGACAGTACGGTGCATGAGCGGTACTTGGGACATCCTGCGGCAAAGCAAGCCGATATCGTGGTGAAAAGGCAAGAACTGGTTGCCAAACTAAACCTGGCTCTCGATCATGTCTTAAAGTGGGGATCTGAAAACCTGGTCGAGTTTAATGCCAGCAAAACTCAGGTATGTGCATTTTCGTCCAAGCTAACTCCCTTCCTTACTCCTCCCTCTCTTCAGAACTCTCGGTTATCCATTTCGATGGACCTCAGCATTCTTGGCATGGACATCGGCCAGGAACTGAACCCAAAATGCTACATCAAGAGTGTTATTTTAACTGCCTCCCGTAAGTTGGGTATTCTCAATAAGGTGAGGCGGTTTTTCACTCCCGAGCAGCGCTGTTTGCTGTACAAGACTCAGGTGCGATCGAGTATGGAGTATTGTTCCCATCTATGGGACGGCTCCGCTAAATACCTCCTCGATGCACTTGACAGACTGCAAAGGCGAGCGGTACGCATTATTGGAGATGCTGAGGTTACAGCCTCTCTAGAGGACCTCCAGCAGCGAAGAGACATTGCTTCTCTAAGTGTCTTCTACCGGAATTACTACGGTGAGTTGTCTGAAGAACTTTTTGATCTAATCCCGCCTTCTCCTTTCCTCTCCCGGACTACACGTGCTGGTTTTAGGAACCACCATCATACTGTACAGACAATCAGTACTCGTACCAAAAAATTTGGCAAGTCGTTCCTCTGTAAGACCATTCGGCTTTGGAATTCTTTGCCGGCGCATGTGTTTCCCAGCTCCTATAGTCCCGGGTCTTTTAAGCGGGACGTGAAACGGCATTTATGCAGGCCGTCATGAATGGGTGCGCTTGTTAACGTGCGTGTTCCACGGTGAGGAGCGCTCTCATTATTTTGGACTGCATTGGCTGCTTACCATCAGGCAGGATGTGGTCACTATGACGTGTCAATATAAAAAAAAAGAAAAAAAAAAGAATAATTTTGTAGTATCCACTTATTTTATCGTTTTAACTTGTTGGTGTATTGGATGAAACTCTGTAAGCCAGCATATAATTGAATAAATAAATAAAAATAAAAATAGTCAAGTTGTTTGTGTCTTTTCCCAATGAAACCACTAGAAATAATAATAATAATAATATAACCGGTTCTTTTAGACATTTTCTTGGTAATTTTTAGCAAATTTTTTAAATCCCGATGGTAACACTGTAATAACTATCATCCATCATTTTGTTCGTTTGTTGCATTATTTCTTTTTTTACCAACCGACCATCGTGGCCGTAAGATATTTTGGATAATTTTATCTAGATTAGCAAGAAATATTTCTGTTGTTTACATATTTCCATATTTATCTGTTTAAAAATGAGTGCGTGGCCAGAAGTTTTAACGGCAAAGTCCGAGAACAGACATGAAATCAAATTGGCGGGAGCCAGCGTTTCGAAACGTATTTCAGAAAGTGGTTTGGACAAAAATTTATTTCAATTGTCTAATTTGAATCTGCTAAACATTAGTGATACGTGTCTAACATCTGTTCCGGATGAAATAAGGCTGCTTACAAATTTACAATCTCTCCTTCTGTTTGGTAACAAATTGGAAATATTTAACGACAACATAACCTCGTTGTCGAAGCTGAAAGTGCTCGATTTGTCTAGAAATCAGTTGAGGAGCATTCCAGATGGCTTGAATAAGATGAAAGACTTGGCAAGCATCAATTTCAGCTCGAATCAAATTGAGAGTATGCCAAAATTAGTTGACTTTCCGAACTTAATTTCTGTTGATGTGTCAAACAATAAATTGACAAATTTCTTGGATGTGGAGAGTGCTAACATGCCTCATCTCACGGATTTGAAGCTTAAGAGCAACGTCATAGAGTCCCTTCCTAGTTATGTGGCCCAAAGCTTGCCGTCCTTGAAGAATTTTGATATTGGCGACAACCAGTTGAAGGTGGTGCCTGGAGAACTTGCGTCTTTGACTAAGTTAAAAGGTAAGCATATACTTTAGACCATGGATGCACAGACTTATTAAGACTAGGGGCCACTCGGGCAAATTATGAACTGATGGTGGGCCACCAGAAGTATAGGTAATTAAAGACAATGAAAAATTGATAATAATGTATTCAAATTGAAAAAGAATTTATATACGAGAGTATTATTTTTGCTGTCGGCGGGCCACCAGTATTCGACCGGCGGGCCGCATGCGGCCCGCGGGCCGTAGTCTGTGCATCCCTGCTTTAGACACTATGCAAGACTACAGCCTCTTCAGTTTCAAAACTTTTCTCTGGCTGATTTCATAATTAATTAGTGTTGCAACTTAATAGTAAAATTGTGCAACATTTCCATGATTTATTGAAACTAGCCTATTTCATAATTTATAATATAAGAAAGATTAAGAGCTTGAGCGTGCGAATACCAGACACAATAGAATTTTAATTGTTATTGGCCACCTGGTGGTTGATCGACGCTCAAGGGGTTATACTTTTGTCTGGACATGTAATAGGATTCTGCTTAGAATTCAACTATGTAGATATGGTGATAGTAACCACCCTTATATCTATAACTGTTTTTCCATGTATTGTTGTGTCTCAGTTTGAAATTTGATAGTTTTTTTATTACTTATGGGTATACACTTGGCTTCATCATGCCTGATGTGAAGTGATGATAAGGTGCACTTCACCCGGAATCCTCAACTACTGAGGCACTGGCTATCTTATCGCTAGTTGCAGGAGCACAACAATGCCACAAACATTAATGTTATGGTGATATTTAGACAAGATGGTGGTAGGTAGATGAATGGTGGTGGTTGATAAATCTATTAAAATTACAGTGCATAAAGGCTTCAATTCCAGTTTCATTGTCTTTTTTTATATATTTGATTTATCTAGGTATGTTTAACTTTCAGAATTAAACTTAAAAGGCAACAAATTATCTGACAAACGTCTGATGAAGCTAGTTGACCAATGTCGCACAAAACAAGTACTGGATTACATACGTGAACACTGCCCAACTTCTGCACAAACACAACCAGTAGCAGGCAAAACCAAAGGCAAGAAAGGAGTTAAGAAACTAGAGGAACAGCCACCAGAAGATAATGTCTGTGATCTATGCCACTCAATGAAGATTCTGCATGTTGACGATGATGTTCCGAAAATTAAAATTGTGGAGTCTGAAGTGGGCATTGTTCGGCCATACATACTATGTTGTATTGTCACGGATCTACATCTGACAGTGCCACTCTTTAAGAAGTTTATTCAGCTGCAGACGAAGCTCCATGACACAGTGTGCGATAAGCGGAATGTTGCCACCATAGCTACGCATGACCTGAACAAAGTCGTACCAGGTACATCTACTTTATATTCTTGAGATAACTTACCTTTTACTGCTGTGTTTTACGTCAGATGCCAATGTTGCCATACTGTCAGTGCAAAGTTAAGCTAACTTCACACATTTTTGGCTATTAATGAATGCTAAAATTCTTGGTGAGCTCTCGTTTCGGAGGCCAAGACACTCTTTGGGTCGCTAGCCATCGGAGTAAGTAAGTAAGTAAGTAAAATTCTTTGGCATGACAATAAATGTTAGACAAAATGCTCGGCCTGGGAAAACCCAGGGGCTTTAGATTTCAATATAACACAGATATTTTTTAATTTTTTTTTAAATTTATTTGATAAAATTCTAAGTAATACAATTGTTTAAATAGTACAACATAAACTTTTACGTTTTTCTGTGTACTACGATTTGTCTAAGAGAAACAAAAACAAATATAAGAATAATACAGATATCATACACGTTGAATACATTTAGCATAAATGTATAGTTGAATGTGTGTGCATATCACTGGTATAACTGCAGGGGTGCAGCGCGCGGCACGCTAGGAAGTCGATCCTTTTTTTAGTTGATGTAGAGTAATTACTTACACCATACATACAACTCGTAATTTTTCAAAGTAGCAATTGTTTCATTTCAGCGTACTTTCTACATCATTAAGTAGTTACATTAGATTTGTAGGACAAGAGTCTGTAATTAAAAATTAGTGATTAGGGAGATATGTCACATTTTAACTGGCTCCTCAATTGAGATGCTTTGGTGAATAGATTTGCCTCTAATCTACTGGTACTTGTGACAATATTTGAACAAATATATTTATATTTTATATAAATTTATGTTAATTGTACGTACAACTCTGCCATTAAAAATGTACATATCTACGAAGTTATTAGCTATCTTTTAATTTTCTAACAAATTGTTTTGAAGGGTGTCCATCATAAATTATACTAAAAAAATCGTTTTGTGGCTTTAAACACAAATGTAATTTATTTTATTTCATTATTTGGAATTGGAAATTTATGGCCTTACAAAAAACTCAAATGTTGGAAAATTTCCACTAGCAGGATTTGAACGTGCACCCTTCTGACATACCGGGTCAGGTGCCCTCCCAATTGAGCTATCGCGGTTCTAACCAGCCCGCCGAAATTATTCAAGACTATTTACTTTTTTACTCCTTATGTCTTTATTAACCTACCCTCCATAAATACTATTTTGAACGTATGGTTTTGAAGTATTGTTTTAGTTCAATATTCACTAAAAAGTGTACTAATGTAATGATTCATGCCAATTTACCCCAATATCTAGGCAAATCGCATTCTTACTTTTATACCTGAATATAATTTCTGTTTTCGGAATCCCAAAGTTTGGAAGACGCAATTTGTATTGCAGAAGAAAAAAACGTTTGTATGTTTTGAAACCATCAAACAGTGTGCAAATATAATCTATCAAACATAGTTTCATTTGAACTAAATGTTTGTACGAAGTTTCGAGTAAACGAGACGAGGTACCAGAATCTATAATGATTTCAAGTAGATCATATACATTAATAGGCGTATTATAGAATTTATCCCTGCAAATAACGACAGAGGCATTGGCCACTATAAATGTCACTACCCAATGAAGGATGAGATGTTTTGTTACAACAACTATGATTCTCACTGAAAAATTAGTAAAAGCACCGATCAACCAATATTAATTAATTCTTTAACTTATGTTAAACTTGATGATGATAATGATGAAACTTGACTATAAATTGTCTTTATTGACTAAAGTCAATCTGTTTTACGATTTTGTCCATAAGCTACACATTTTAATACACTTACTTACTAAATGTTTTTTGGTGTGGAATATAAATTAACTAATTACTTTCATAGAAATTCACGCTTTTATGTATAAGTTGAGGAGCCACATTAAAAGTATTGTATATTCTTTAATATCAACGGTACTGGACTCAGAAATTTAGTAGGCGCTATACACAATTGACTACTAAATAATGCATTTTTTCAAAAATATTCAATAAATACTTTCCATGTGGCTCCTCAATTCAGATGTTTAGATTGAGGAGCCACTTTTACATGGATACAATTTTGGATATATTATACTACAAATTCTAGAATTTGGCCTACAAAATTATTTGATTTTCTACTAAATAAGGGTAAATTACGTTTTAAAATCTGAAGTGGCTCCTTAATCCATACGGACATTTGCCAATTGCCACTTGGCTCCTGCTTTATTTAAGACAATAATGCATATTACATAGGTAGTTTTTGTGTTCGCAGGACCTATATATGTATGTATGTATGCATATGTATGTAATATGCATTATTATACATACACATCTCTTTTACTCTAATTTGAAATAAGGTTTACATGACGAAAAGAAAAAATGTAATAATATGTCAAGCTTACTCTGTTTATTAGTAAAGCCCCGATACGTGATTGTTAAACCTGTCTGTCTCCTGGTTGGTAGGTGACCTGGTGTACACTGCTAAGCCGCCCGCTGCGCTCAAACTGACTCCGCTCTCGCGACTGCGGCACTACAGCGGCGAGCAGCTGTTCCAACAGCTGACGGCAGAGGCGGATGCTCTGCGAAAGGAGAAGAAGAGGAATGTCTACTCGGGGATACACAAGTCAGTTTATGTATTTATGATTGATTACAGTTTCTTATATATAATTTTGTTGTGAATCAGAATTGGGATCTGAATTATTTATTTGTGAGATGTAGGTTAGTATTACAATGACGGTAATTTATAAATTTGTCAGTTTCATTACATTTCCACCTTAGATAGGGTATACAAATAAAAGTATAGACAAAATGGCAAATCTTAGGTATATCAATTGCAAAAAATAATAATACATTAACAATTATTCATATACAATCAATACAATATTATGTCACTTACTGCTCAGACATAATACAACTATTGATAGTTAGTTAATTATTTATACTAGAGATGCGCCGAATATTCGGTAATTATTCGTTATTCGGTATGTTTGGAGAGTTTTTCCATGTTCGTTCGGCCGAATATTCGGTTCAATTGCCGAATAATTACCGAATATAAAAGTTGTACAATTTTAAGACCTAAGTAAAAACCTTTGTAAAAAGACTATTTTATGTACCATAGTTGATTAATTCATTATTATCAATGAATCATAAAAAAAAACATTATTAAATTAATTTTTATGAGATTATTTATTTTTAAAAATAATAATTGAATAATAAATAATATACATATTTTTAAATATAAAATTCATTCATTCATTTAACTAACATTGATTAGGTACGTTTTGTGTTTAAAAACTCAAGTATGATTTACTTCAATTATTATTATGATGATTTTCACGATAAACAACGGCACATAACTTACTTTGACCTAGGTACCTGTTTGGCTAATGTAATGAACCGAATTATTCGGCCGAATATTCGGTTCGTTTTATTGTAAACCGAACATTCGGCCGAATATTCGTATTCGGCCAAACCAATATTCGGCCCATCTCTAATTTATACGAAAAATTATCCCCACTACTTTAACGACACACCAGCCACTCGGGCGCACGTCATACCGCGGTCGCTAAATTGTCGGGTCGAATTTTGTACGTTTTTTTGCGAAATACACCAACTCTTATAAACAATTCACTTGCCATTTACTGGACAATTATCCCAAGCTATATAGTTAGGGCTTTGGCCAGTACAATTGCTTTTTTCGGTAATAAGCCTGTGGATTATTTTATTGGTTTTTGTTGTGTGAACTTTGACTTACAATAATATTGACTTACTCTCTTTTGATTTTAGGTATCTGTACCTCTTGGAAGGTAAACCGAAGTACCCATGTTTGCAGGACGCCAGTGGCAGGGTCATCAGTTTCCCACCAATAACAAACGCAGAAGAGACTAAGGCAAGTTTGCAAACTAGTTTTCACTATCGCATATCAATTCACAAACGAATACGGATGAGCACTTGGCTTCATAACACTTAAACCGGATGTTAAGTGATGATGATAAGGCCGAAGGTGGCGCTTCCACTTTTGGCACTTTTTTATGGCTGAAAAAGTATGAAAAAAGGATGAAAAAGTAATTTTTCTTACAAGTAATACATAAATAAACAATATTTCTTTCCTGTGTGATGATGGATGATGAATGATAATAGAAATAAGAAGTGAGAAATAATATATCCCCCAACCCCTCGAGTATCTCAGTAAAGATGTGGGGCTTTACTAAGTCCTCGGGCGGCTCTTGAGGGAATTTAAAAAGTGATGTTGCACTGTTTTGTTTCATTTGCCAACACTCATGCACACTCACGAACACTTAACGGTTAATAATCCACCATTATTTCACATTAATATTCGACATAACACAAAAATAAAACAAAACGGCAGACATGACTCTTCACTTTCCCGCCAAGAAGTCCCTTTGGCACTTTACCCTGGTTCCTGCTAACTCTAGCTAGCCAGGCGGACTTACCCCTTTCACTGGTGGTGGCTATATAGATGCCACTAAAATGTGAACCTTGTGCAGTTGCAATAGAGTTGAAAACCAATAAAAAATATATTACGCTGTACCAGTCAAGGCTTAAGATAAGCCCTACCACTAACCAAACCGAGGTGGTTTGTGGTCTAGAGGTAAGACTAACACACAAGCGTCTTTTTTAAAAACCTTTCGGCGGTCCTTTCCATACTCCATCTTAATATATAGTTTTATTCCAGATGTCAGTGGAAACCAAGAGTATGCTAGTGGAAGTGACGTCACACGCCTCCCTCGGATCCTGCAAGACGGTGATGGACAAGTTCCTGCATGAAGCCCTGCTTTTGGGCATAGGGGACGACCCTGAGGATACTGCTGCCTCCTACCACGTGCTTACAGTACAGCAGGTTGGCGACAAGTTTTTTTGTATAACGTACTAGTTTTAGTCAATGAATTCGTGTGAGGGGTAGTCTAGTTGGAATTACATGTTAGTTGACAGTTGACTAGTCAATTATGTTGACTAGTTAGAATGCGGTTTGACTAGGTTTATGGTAAGCAGGGTTTACTTTCTAACATGTCATTCATGTGTGAATTTTGTAACTTCTCACAAGCACTAATGAGATTTGAATGATTTTGAGCATATTTATTTTTAAATTGACGATCCCTTTTTTCCTATCAAAAGGATTAGAATTACCATTAACCACTCTTTTAACTATAATAAGTATGTCATTCATCATCATCAGCTCATTTTATGTCCCCACTGCTTGGGCACGAGCCTTCCCTATGGATGGATAGGGAGAACGGGCCATAAACCACCACGCGGGCCCAGTGCGGTGCGGTGGTTGTTAACGACTGCTAATGCAGCCGGGACCAACGGCTTTACGTGCCTTCCGAAGTACGGAGGAGTTCGAGATGATACATTTTTGGTCACCCATCCGATGTCCGACCTTTGCGAAAGTTGCTTAACCTCAGCTTTTAAAGAAAACTCATAGTTACCCCTTTTCCAGATGAAAGTAGTTGATCCTGAGGGTAATCTGAAGAGTGTGTACCCGTCCCGCACCGACTGCGCCTTCGAAGGCTCCAACGACGTGAAGGTCTACCGCCTGCCGAAGAAATAAATATTTTACTGACATAACTAGAAAGCACTTTTTACACTGTCGAAAAGTACAGCCAGCAATATTGAATATCGTCGTGGATAGTTCAAAAGCGCGTAAATAGCATTGGTGGATTCCGCACAAACTTTCTTAAATATGGATAAAGCCAAAAAGCGTCTTAATATGATTTACATAGTTTTTTATAGAAAAAACTTCGTTATTATACATTGCTATGTTCTAATTGGCACGTAAAACCACCAAGTAAATAATTAAATAATCAGTGTTCTATCATCCCCATTCTCTCAACAAATTCCAGCCTCCTTACAAACAAACAGAGAATAAGGTCCGAATAGTTATCCCTTGTTTTGTTCCCGTCATGTAAACGTCATTTCAAATTAGAGTAAAAGAGACAAAACACGGAATAACTATTATGTTTGACGCATGCGGTATTCACAAAATACTACTTACGCGCTTTTGAACTATATCCCATACGATATTTTACTTACCCTTTGACTGGAACAGATAGCGTTTTCAATTCTATTGCAACAGCATAAGATTCAAATTATAGTGGCATCTAAATTGCAATTGGGACCACTAGTAAAATATGGCCACCACCAGTGAAAAGGTTGAGAGAGAAGTGGCGTTGTAGTTACTGGCAAGTTATGAAGCTGACAGTGAGTTGTCATTATTAAAAATAAGTATAAATGAAAACTGTTTTTTAAAATCGCCTAATATGTTTGTAGCGTCACACAAATTGTGATTTTGCCAAATAAATTGCTGGTTGTACGTTTTTTTTTGAGTACTTTTAAGCCTATGTGTGCTATATTATATTAAAAGAAATCTGTTTTGTATGACTACTACCAAAGCTTTTCATCAAAAAAATTTAATGTCAACAACTAATTATTCACATTATTCAATGCTTTTCTTTCATCAAGTCTATCATATATAAATGATTCTTTGATATTTTTTTTATTAATTATTAGTGATTATTTTGTTTAGCCTTTCAAGTATATCTTAAGTTATTATATAACGAGAAAAACATACTGACGTAAGTTTAGTTTTAAATTTAATGTTATGTAGAACATAAATATTATTCCCAACAATAGTCGACGTTAAATATTTTTTTTATGTGTATCGTTTTTTTGACTTGTTTCAGGATGGTGCCTAGTGTGAGTTTTGTTTACTATCTGTATTCATTCGATTACGTTTACTAAAACGAACATTTATATGGCATTGAAGCAGCGCCTCCTGGCGACATACGAGAAGAGTTAACATTTTGCCATACAAATTCTCGTTTTCGTTAACGTAATCGAATGGCGAATGAAACTTACTTGGCACCCTGATTATTTATCCTCTGTTCTGATGCTGGATTCAATGAGTCTCGGTTCACTGATAGGTTCCCTCTGAAGTGAAATTCAATAGTAGATTGTATGCTGCTGCTTTCTGCTCGGGGTTTCCGCCTGTCAGGTGACAGAAGTTGATGAGATTGGTGTCCCTGAATGCCAGAATGTCCTCATATTCATCCAGTCTCATCTTCGGAGTCAGCAGTAATAATACCTTGGTTCGATGCCATATCTCGAGCCCTCTGCAATTTTTCGTTAGATAAGTTGTCAATAAAAAATAGAGAGAATAATCAATTCTCTATAAATGGACTGCTTAAGATTAGGATTGCAATCAATAGCTTGTGGGCTTTCATGAGTATCTTTTTTCTTGAAATCTTTTATCAATTATATATTTCTGGTATAGTATAGTATATGTTACATTTTGATATACCTACAATGGTGAAAACATATATCGTGTATTGCAAGAATGTAGCATCGCAAAAGGTAAAATATATATTTGTGGTTTTTGATATCTTTATATTAATTAAACACAACTGAAAATATTATTTTCACCCTTAAAAATACTATAAATTCTTGTAGTATATACGTTAACCGTAATAAAAACCTTTGTACGATAAAGGTTATTTAAGGAACTATGTAAATGGAAAACTTATCTATCTATTTATTTATCTATAGATTAGTCTTAGGTATCCTAAAATTGATCATATGCTGCTGTTTTTGTATGTTTACCCTGGCCTGCTAAATTCACAAAATGAGCTAATACGCTTGTTCTAGGAGTAGGTTCGCGTCTGTAGTCTAACTATGATGATTGAACCACTTTTTTTGGCATTCAGACCGATTATTCATTTCCATATATAGGTAACGTTTTTTTTTCTTTGTAAAAGGCTGACGATATAGTCTTTATCAGTTAAGTAAAAACTGTAAGCAATTTAGATTTTGCATCCAAGTAATTTTACCGGGTGCTTTAATATTTTGATTGTTTTATTCTTAAATATTAAGTAAAGTAAAATGTTTGCCATCGTGATGGACATGCTTAAAATGTGAATGTTTTTTTTAAATTCATCGTGGTCTGGACCATAGTCTTTTGGCCAACTCTTTTAGTTTTTTTTGTTTAACAAAAATTAATTAGGTTGGTAGCCACTCAGTTTATTTTAAGGCTAAGTAAAACATGTTTCATTTTGAAATTGTATTATCTGTGATGTATAACCAAGTCTCTTTATGTCGATGTGTTGCACATCTGTAAAAAAATGTAAGAATATGTTTTTGTTTTCAGTTTTTGATTAAACAATTTTTGTGATAATTTGAATGTTTCATTTTTGCAACTTTCGTTTCCGACTACATGCATTGTCGCAATGCCTTTTCGAGAGATGTAAGCAGTGTTTTCTCCAATCCTATCTTTGGCAGAATTATCGTGAAGATGATGGAACCATAGGAAGAATGTACAGACGCCTGCGCATCAGCCCTTATATCTACAGCCTCATGCATCAACTTATCCAAAACTATAAAATGTTTTTGTTTTGTTTATACAACATGTCACAGAATGAACGCACACCCCAATTAGAATATTTTATTATAATTAAAAAACATTTAAAATAATTTTACTTTTATTTAATTAAATTGGTTTATTTAAGTTATTAGTTATACTTATCGATGGCAAACAGTATGGGCATATTAGCGCTTTAGCCTACCGACCTACAGCATTTTAACCTTTTGAACGCCACGGTCGGCACTGGACGACAAATGAAAAAGTGCCCAACACGCCACCGTCGTGTATAGCCGACGAGAAAACGACATTTTTAAGCTACAGGGACCAGAGAAGAGCTGCCCACATACATGGACCAACCTACTACGAGAGAGGAGAGACCATCTACACCGAGCTCATCCAGCCAGCCCGACGTCCAATCACAGGAGCAGGAGATGTCAAGAGCACATAAGAGTCAACCTACACCTGCAGTTCAAACGCAGCAACTCCGAAGATCAGCAAGAAGTGTTAAAATACCTAACCGTTTAGATCTTTAACTGCTATATATTTTGTTTCATATTTTACTATCAAAATTCAATTAAATTTCTTTCCTTTATATAAACACTTGGTCAACCTAGATTTGTTATACACTTACCCTTCATTCTTTTATACAATCATGTACGTAGTTCAGCTTTTCATATAATAGCGTGGGGGAGTGTTAGCACCACACTAGTTTAATTGTACATCCCTAGTGGAAGAGTGTCTATGACGACCATAGATACATAAGTTGTAACAAGATGGCGAATTCGGTAATACAGTTTGTGATACAGTACACCAGTGATTTTTATTTATCCGAATGAATACAGTTACATACACAACAGAGTAGCCTACCAGTTTTCGGCCAAAAAATAACGTAAAGAAAATTGTTTTTTTTTAATGACACCTTCCACCTGGAAGCAAGTGGTCTGTAGTTATCCAGCCTCGAGCATTGCAAACACCTTCAGTACCTGGTGGGGAGTGATCTAACAATTCTGGTTGCATTCGTTGTCTCGGAAAAATCATCAGTGGAGGCATGTAGGTTCCAGCAGCGTTAAAACATATTTCTACTGTAATAGTCTGGCCGCGTTTTGCAGATGATAACGAGCCTACTTGTTTTCGTCGTTTCATGGCCAATATTTTGCTCTTGGTTTTAGATACAACAGAGATACATACCAGTTTCGTCACAATTATATATTTTGTCAGCAGTTAATTTATACTTGTCATAAATCTCTCCAAGCAACTGGTAGAATTTACTAACGGCCACTTTATTAAATCCCATTGCTCCAGCTGCTTATGTGGCTTCGGGCTTACGAATGGATAAATCTGGATGACGCCTTAAGAAACCTTTGAGCCAATCAACCCCTGCCATCTGCTTGTCTGTATTAAAATTGTGCGCCTTACCATTTCTCACAGCCAGTTGTAATGCTAGACGTCTCAGATCGAGAGTTGTCAGTCCAAAAAGACGTTCTTCCATGTTTTAGATATGCCACCATTTCGTCTTCTTCTTTTGTTGTAAATATAGGTTGTTTAGCGCCCAGAGGTACAACCAATTGTAACTTCACCACCTTCTTTCATTTTCTTAAAATATCGCTCCGAAGTAGTCTGAGGCACTCCGTATTCAGAAGCGGCTTTTCTGTAGCCCATTTCTTTACTTAATACTTTATCTATAGCTGTCATAGAAATTGTTGACCACTCTCCTCTTTTAGTTTTTTTCTTGTACCTATGTACTTGCCCATATTAACTTGTATTTATTTTGGTTTATTGACTTTACACGTTATTTGTGTATGTTACCCGATTACGCAAAGACGCCTGAACCGATTTGGAAAATTCTTTTTTTGTTTGAAAGGGTATACTTTCCAGGTGGTCCCATGGTCATCAGATCAGGATTTGATAATGGAACCCTGAAGAAATCGAGGGGAAACTTCGAAAATCGTAGCGGCGACTAGTGCGTTTGTTAATTTTTTTCATTACGTATATTAAAGCACTACTATTTAATGAAGTTCTGGTGTTTGGACTTGATTAATTGGTGTTGGTGAGAACTTTACAACTAGATGGGTTGCGGCTGTCTAGGAGTATGATGATAAAGACGAAGGACAGTCAAGGGAACTCCTCAACGTTTTACAGTAGCGACCTTGTGTTTGGACTTAATTAATTTGTATTGATGGAAACTTTGCACCCATATGGGTTATAAGTGCCATTACAGGTCTGATGATGGAGACCATAGACAGTCGAGGGAATTCCTCAACGATTTACAGCAGTTACCTTTTGTTGGGCTTACTTCATACGATTCAATATGCCAAAATGTTCAGTTCGTACAAAAATAATACGTAATTAAGATTGAAGTTTTACATAGGAATACCACTACCTACTAGGCCGTCGTTTCCTCATCCGAGAAGCATCCTTGTTAGGTCTACCCATCACTAAAAATAAAATATTTTTTAACAAAAAAAAAAACCGACTTCAAAAAGGAAAATAAAAAAAAGTTAAAAAAAAATTTACTTACCACAAAGTAATTCGGTTTTTTGATTTAGTTAATCAGAAATGATTAAATAAGGATACAAAAAACAGCTCTAAAAAGCAAGAAATATTGAAATCATATTATTATAAAGAAGGTCTATTGAAGTCGAGTGGAGCTTTTACAATAAAAAAGTGGAGTTAATGGAACAATTATAAAAGTTTAAATGAAACAAAATTGTCCCCCAGCCGACCACCAACCACCCGACTTCAATAGGCATTCTTTAAAACTGATATACGTATCTCGGTAATCTATCAATATAAATGAAAATGAATCACTGAAATGTTTGTACGCGCATAACTTCCGATCGACTGCACAAAATTGGATAATTCTTTTTTTTTATTATTTTGTTATTGTCAGGACAAGGTTTGTACTGAAGAAAATTAAAAGAAATAATTGCGATATAGATACGAAGTTCACCGGGTCATCTAGTTAATAATATGATTTCAACATTATTTCTTGCTTTTTAGAGCTGTTTTTTGTATACTTATTTAATCATTTCTGATTAACTAAATCAAAAACCGAATTACTTTGTGGAAAGTAAATTTAATTTTTTACTTTTTTAAATTTCCTTTTTGAATTCGGTTTTTTTATTCAATAACACTGGTAACTTATTTTCCACACCGCAATTGAACTTGAACGGCATAATATCTTATTAATTAAATTGTAAACAATACATAAATAATTATATTTCACGTAAGCACTCGGCCTTGATCTCATTTGATGAAGGTGGAAGCACATTTCACCCGGGATCCTCAAGTACTGTGGCACTGGCTATCTTATCTTTAGCTGGAACCCAAAAATGCTACAAACATTGATGTTATGGCGATATATATAGATGAGATGGTGGTAGCTAGCCATGCGGACAAACAAGCCCTACCACCAACCAAACCGAATACACAAACATGTACCCCCCGCTGAGATCGGTGGTCTTCACCAATAGATCGAAAACACAGGTGTGATTAAAAAATCGCCTCCAATAGTATTAAAATCTATACTAGAGCACACAGAGGTTGATAGAACTACTTTTGGTTTCAGAATCGAGTTATCATAGCTGCTGTATATATCAAATATGTAACATTTGGACCGAGAACTTGGCAATAGGATTTAGTTACCGATAAGACGTCGATTAATATATGTTAATCAACTAATTGTTATCGATAACATTATATTGCTGTATCCTCTGATATATAAACCAAATTGATTGTCTTTAGGTGCTTGTAACTGTGCTTATAATGTGGGGATCTATTGTGTTGTTGGTGGCGTTAGCCGGGATCTCGGTAAATAATTATAAATGTTTACAAAATATTTATTTATTTATGTATGTAATATTTTATTATTGAAGATTACAAAATTAATATCTGAGATTATAATAACCTAAAGTAACTTTGATTTGATTGATTTTGATTTAGATTTTTTTTTACCTTTAATGTTTTTTTTTCTAATTTTTCATTTTTCATTTTTCCCATTATTATGCTCAACACCTGCTATGTATCTTACACAATTTTTTGGCAATAAAAAATTATCTTATCTTATCTTATCTTAAGCAACAAACGAATACGGGCCACCTGCTTCCTAGCTGTTATCCAGTACAATTTCAATCAAATTCTATATTATATTAAGGCGACACATTTATTAAAAAAGTAAAACAAAAACGACACATTTATATTTGGATGTTTCTGATACAGTAGAAAACAAGCGTTATTTTTAAAAATCAGGGATTCAATATTAGCTCTCTCCATCCGACGGGTTGTCTGGAAGAAATCGCTTTAAGGCGGTAAGACCGCCAAATTGTAACCTTGTAAATTATATATTTTTTGTTCATGTTTATGTTTTATAGTGTTGCAATAAAATTATTACTATTACCTACCTATATTACTATATTATTAAGTATTACCTACCTATCTATCCGTCTATCTATCATCTCGACGGTCCCTACGTAAAATAACATAACTGCAAATGCCAAATTTTACAGGAGAGCGGTTTGAAGTTTTAAACGCGTCTAATTCAAGTTCTACTGCATATAGAGTAATGAAATTTAGAGTAAAAAAATATTATAAAAAAACATTCATTTTATGTATTATTAGTCACATACGTCATTTTACATCGGCAACATTTTAACTAGAAATGCTTAAGTGGTACATAACGACTTCTACGTGGCAGGTTTTATGGTGATATATATTGTAACTGCCAATTACAAAATTATACGTGGGACATAATGAGCCGTAATAAACACTTACGGGATTTTCAGATTGGGAGTAATCCATAATGTTACTCTTTCGTGGCATGTTTCTATATATTTAACGAGTACTTACGCAGTAAAAGAAAACATTACCATGAGGGAGCGAGCGCAACTGTTCCGCAAGTGGCAGTTGCGGGGGAGGCGCGCAAGGGCGTCCTTGACTCCTCGATGTAAAATTACGGAACTACCACTGCTGTAGTTTTACGTTGGAGATTTTGTAGTTATGGAATTTGTCGAGGTTTGATTTAGAGTAGAATTATGGCATTTTTAGCCCTGTTTCTTTGATGAAACGAAACTTTAGGATGACCTGAAGGTTTCGAAACAAAAAAATAAAAATTACTTATGTACCACTTGAGGAATTTTACGTAGGGACCGTCGATCTATCTTATTACCGGATATTCATCAAGGCTTTTTTAATAATACGTATTTATTTTTACTTCTTTTTTTAAGTGTTAATTGCTACACTGAAGCTGAATTAAATATTCATAAAATACAGTGAATTTACTTAATTTTATAAATACCTTGTTAAAAATTTCACTGTACTTTATAAACACGTATTTATTTCCTTTTATATCACGCGATATACGAGTGCGTAAGAGTTGAGCTTATCACAATTTATCTAAAGAATAGCCATTTCATTAACAATTTTAAATCTTAAGTTATATATTGGTTATGATTACCGATTAAAAAAATATTTTGTTAGAATCGTTAGCGCACATTAATACAATAACGATGAAAGATTAACTGGATAGATAGCAATACTTTACGCGTTTTTTTCAATAAGGATAGTCTCAATAAATTGTTAGATATTTATTACTTAAGATTGGCCTACCAGTATACCGGCCTGGGATGAAAATTCAAAATTCAAAATCATTTATTCAGTTTAGGCTACAAGTAGCTGTTATGAATGTCACTATGCTATTATACGAGCTATTAAATTCCAGCCCCAACACCATACTGCTGGCAGTATGCCTGGGCCAACAGATACTGTGGCGGCGTCACCTACCGCATACGCCGCACATTACTCGACACGTACAAACACCTTCTCAACCGTGTCAACAGATGGCGCCACAAACGCATACCCACGACGTCGCCCATTCTACGACAATAAAATAGTTTGGGAAGCCTGCATCGCGGTAGCGAAGTTTCACCATGTCCTTCGCTATAAATAGCACCTCTAACTAACATCCGTTGGACCTCGGTCCCCGAGCTATACCACCCAGCTCGGAGGAAGATCTTCCCTTTGGCCTTCCTCAATGTGGCATTCCAACCTACCACCAGGCTTCCCTACAGTGGTGACCCCGACGTGATGATATACCACAAGTTTCTCTACAATACCATAAGCTCTTTCGGTGAAAACAAATGAACCCGATTAAAATGAAATGAGGGTATATATACGCAAGTTACTTATTAATTATCAGACGACGAAGACACCAGTCTCCCTGCGACCGCGGTGCCAGAAAAGGGCTCGAAACGTCAGGATAAAATAATATAAGGAGTTTCACCCGAGTTCATCCCGTAATAACTCGTGTTGTGAGACTCGCATTTTATTTTCTATCTACCGTACAATTGTAACCTTACTAATAATAAAAAATACTTGAAATTGGCTAAATGCTAAACGCTAAGTCAATAATTAAATAATTAATTATCAATATGTAAAATAAACGTTAGAAGAGCCGTAAAAATTGTTTTATTTAAATAGGCAGTGTTACAATAATGTTACCTGAGGAAAATGTTTTTTTTATTTGTGTTTGTCATTGTTGTGTGTTGTGCAGGTCAATAAATGTTTCTTATTACTAAATCTTCCTAAATGCATTTATTTTTAGGCCTACGCCGATGATTTGGTCACTTTTCCTGAACTAGCCCGAAGTAAGTATTATTCAATATATTAATAATCATTATATTTAAAATCCATCTTTTTTATAGCTGAGAACCTGTAAATGGCTTTTTTTCTTATTGAAAGACATCTTTTAACCGCTTTCTCTGTGGTCTAGTGGTTAGACCCTGGCATCAGACTAAGTCTCGGGTTCGATTCCAAGCGTGTAAAGTTGTCGAACAGAGTGCCGACTGTGAGTTTTGTTGGCACGCAACTTTCATTCGCTATGCGATAACGATATCGAAAACGAGAATTTACATGGTAAAATTTTAACTATTCTCGTTTTCAAAAAATATCGTTTGCTGTCCGCATGTCTTCGCTTCGTAGAGTCTAGGCATAAAACTTTAAGGCCTTACTAATAAATGGAGTACCTAACAACTATAAGACTTTGGGATAGAAAATCCATGTTTTGTTCTCGTCGTGTACCTACAACTTTGTTTCAGAATTATCTAATATTAAAATAGGCAAAGTTTGCAAGTTTGAATGTTCCTACATCCAAACCACGGTAATAATATCCAAACTTACCTTCTGGTAATCTCCGGAACATAATGCGATTTCAAAAAATCATTCACCAATATTTAGAATGGACCTCCAGGGTGAAAGTTATAGGCTAAATTTTATTTTGTTAAATAATAGTTTACGGAAAATACAAATTCCCCGCCCGTGCGTGGTAGTTAGAGAAAAAGAGACAAAACATGGAATAACTATTCGAAATTTCAAAGCTTATTTCTGTAGATTATTAGTCCATGTCAGTAGAACTTATAGGTACAATGTTGTTACCCAGGCTCGGGGCGCATCGTGTCGGGATGGGAGGCGGAGGACGGTCAGCACCCACACCAGCTGTCACTGCGGATGGTCAGCAGCTCGGGCCAGGTGTCCAGCTGCGGCGCCAGCCTCATCCACAACGAGTGGGCGCTCACTGCGGCCCACTGCACCGCGCAGTAAGTAGTCACCTCCCCCGCTCCTCAAAATGCCAATACACAATGATATACGAAATCTGCACACTCGCATAACCCAAGACAGCCCCACGACCCGGTCAACCCAATTTGAGGTCCTAGCCTTTAGACGCGCCCTCGGATAGTCGCAGATCTCCATGGCGTTACTTGAGGGAAAGTACATACGAATGGTGGGAACCCGCAGGAATCGAAATCGAACTAGGATGCCATGAGTGCGAAATAGTCTGCATGTCCCCCTTAGCTGGGGGGAGTCCCGCACATAACCATCCGCAGCTCCCCGGACGTGGTGATACTCGGCAATGAGGTTACCCTAGCATAAAAAGAGCGAAATAGTCTAACTAAATGGCTTGTTCCAGACGCGTGTCGCTGGTGATCCGCGCGGCGGTGAACCTCACCCAACCCTTCTACATCTTCGAGAGCACGGAGTACTACAACCACCCGCTGTACATCGAGGCGCTGCCGGGCATCGTGCAGCCCAACGACATCGGCGTCATCAAGCTGGGCACGCGCATCGAGTACAACGGTCAGTGCGTCAGCTCGTTCCACTGCTCAAGACCTCTGGATAACTAGTAAAGGCGCCCGCTAGATGCAATGTCTCCGGCTCAGCCAGCCGCGTATTAGGATTGTGAAACTGGCGACCTACCTGGATAGGTACTGAGAAGTGAGTGGGCTTACAACTTCGCCACCAAAGAAGACATTTGGTAGTCGACTTTAGAGTTGATGATCCGAGCAGTGGAATCTGCGACTCTTAGTGCAACGAGAAGTGACAAGCTTACAGCATGGTAACCTATCTACCTGGATATTAGGTAGTGGACTATACGTGTGCACGGGGCAACTCGCTTGAGAGACTAGTCTTAAGCGTTTCGGATGAAGAATGCGCTTCGGCGCGTCCTGATCTGGCGTTATGACCTCACGTTGAACTCGCGCAAGGGACCATCCCTTGCGCGAGTTCGACTGACACTTTTTTGTAGGGGGTGTCAGTATAAACTTTAAGACGGGTATAGCAGGGTTGCTCCAGACCTCTCTTGCTACGGCTCTTTTTCTTATTTAATGACTTTGCACATAGTTAGCGTTAAGTATGGGTAAAGCCTCTTGGTACCGGCTGCATTATCAGTCGTTAACAGCCACCAATCTGCATTAGGCCCACGTGGTGGTTTATAGCCCTTTCTGTAGTCTAGTAGTGGAGTTATAAAAATGAGGTGGTGATGAAGTTAGGGAGATATGTATTTTATATTATTTTCTTGAAAGATAAAGAAAGAGAAATAAAGAGAGAAATGTAAGGGCTTAGTCCAGTTATAGGACATTATAGGCCAAGAAAAAAAGTTGTAAATAAAACAATTCTTTTCAGAATTCGTGAAGCCCATAAGGATCCAGCGTTCAGTGGACCGTGACAACGACTACGACCAGGTCAGGCTGGTCGCCAGCGGCTGGGGACGCACCTGGACTGACGGTAATATTAATAACTATATTGTTTTTTCATCACCAACGGGGTAGCGCATAATATTGGTCCTTAAGGCGCCGACCACTTTACTAATATCTACCTGGTGTGCCATGACTGTACCGTGCTTCGGGAGGCACGTAAATCCACTGGTCCCGACTGCATTAGCAGTCGTTGACAACCACCGCACCGCACTAGGCCCGCGTGTTATGTATAGAAAAGCTATGACGTCACGAGAAGAAAAGCTGACGCCGCACTATCATAGAGATGTACGGCGTCACTAGAATGCAAAGATGAAGAGTTCAAGACAGATAGGAACAGGCACTCACAAAGCTTGGTCGCATTTCAATTACTTATTTGTTTAAATAAATATATGTACATTAATATTGTAAAATTAAATATTCTTTTTAAAAAGAGCTTTGTTAATTTAAAAATTATAATTCGCGTGGTGTTTGGACAGTTCTCGCTGTGGGGTTTCCAAAGCTTGTGGCCCATCAGTGGGTGCAACAAAATGAGCTGCTGCTGATGATGATACCATGTCTGTCCATCTCTTTTGTCCAGGAGTTCTCCCCGAGATCCTCAACTGGGTTTACCTCCTCGGAGTGACGACCGATTTCTGCCGGTCCTCGTTCGGCGGCAGCAGCATCGTCCAACCCTCCACCATCTGCGCTCTCGGGTACAACGACACCACCCAGTCTACATGCCAGGTTACCTGTCATTTTTTTCTATATTTTTTAGTCCTTACAGGTAAACACTTAACGGATCAGGATCTCGATGCCGCAGCGAAGATATCGTAAAACCGTGGCAGGCACTAGTAAGGCTACTACGACGCTACGACTCGTAGCTACACTGTTAAAAAATGCCGTAGCATTTAAGTGTCGATGCTTGCGGGAAGTATACCGAGAAAAACCGAGTCTGCTCCTCTGTGGTTGAGGGTTCCGCGTCAAGTGCGCTTGTGGTAGTTTAATCGTTGGAACCTGATAAAAACCTCTATAAACTCTCTTTAAAAAAAACATAGAAAATGATCTTCTTGCGGTTATAACATTTAGGCAGAGTCAAAGGTATTAATTACTATAGACTATACTATACCAGTGGAGCAGGCAAGATTTAGAGGGGGATTCTCGACAGTCGACCACATACAAACAGTGCGGCAAGTAGTGGAGAAGTGCAATGAATACAACCAACCTCTTGCACTGGCTTTCATAGATTACGAAAAGGCGTTTGATACAATTGAGCATTGGGCTGTGATAAACTCTCTACGAAGATGCCAGGTGGACACTAGGTATGTGGAGGCTGTCGAGGCAGTCTATCGCACAGCTTCTCTGCAAGTCAAGCTACATGATCTAACTTCCCCAGTGCCAGTCAAGAGAGGAGTAAGGCAAGGAGACACAATTTCCCCAAAATTATTTACGTCTGGCCTAGAAGACGTGTTCAGGCTTCTCGAATGGTCGAATAGAGGCATAAACATCAATGGGAAACGCCTTACTCATCTACGGTTTGCAGACGATATTGTAGTCTTCGCTGAAAACCTGAATGACTTAAAAGACATGATCGAAGAGCTGTATGAAGTATCAATCATGGTGGGTCTGAAGATGAATACCTCGAAGACAAAAATCATGTGCAAGAACACCGATGCCGACCACATAACTGTACACGGGCAGGCTATACAGCGGGTTGAAGGGTATATCTATCTCGGACAAAACATGAGCCTAGAAAAGAACGGACAAGGACATGAAATAGACCGCCGCATTCGGTTGGGATTGGGTGCGTTCGGTAAGCTGTCTGACGTGCTCAAAGGCGATATACCCATAAACCTCAAGCGCAGAGCCTTTGAGCAGTGCGTCCTCCCCGTCCTGACATATGGAGCCGAGACTTTGACGCTCACTCAGCAAGTCATCCACAGGCTGCAAGTCACCCAGAGAGCTATGGAGCGGGCGATGTTAGGTATTTCTCTCCGAGACAAGATAAGAAATACAGAGATCCGGAGACGAACGAGGCTTACCGACATTGCCAAGGTAATAACTCGTAGAAAGTGGAAATGGGCGGGCCACATATGTCGCAGCGACGATACCAGATGGGGCAAAGAGGTGCTAGAGTGGAGACCCAGAACCGGTCACAGAAACGTGGGGAGGCAACCAATGAGATGGACCGATGACCTGGTGAAAATAGCGGGGAGAGGCTGGATGCGGAAAGCTCAAAACCGAAAGGAATGGAGTGCATTGGAAGAGGCCTACACTCAGCATTGGGTGGCAGTGGGCTGAGAAGAAGAAGAAGAGATACTATACTATACTACATACTACATACATACATACTATACTATACTATACTATAGATTATACTTACATATTAATTTTCTTTATCACACTACGAGTAATATTATAAATGCGAAAGTTTGTGTGTATGTGTGTGTGTATATTTGTTGCTTCTTCACGCTACAACGGATGGATGGATTTGGATGAAATTCGGCATACAGATAATTTATAACCTAGATTAACACATACGATACTTTTTATCTCGATATTCCCACGGGAACGTGAACTACGCGGGTGAAACTGCGGGAACGGATGGAGGGATTTGAATGAAATTCGGCATACATATAGTTTATAACCTGGATTAACACATAGGATAATTTTTATCCCGATATTCCCACGGAATCGCGAACCACGCGGGTGAAACTGCGGGCAGCCGCTAGTGTTACATAAATATTTGACAAAACAAAGGTTTAAGTGCTTCGATCAACAATACACTAGATAACGCCTCACGAACTAAAACAAATCTCAAATATGGCACTGGCTGACTTTACTATAAATGGAGAAAAACTATCCTAAGTTTTGATGATTTCAACCTAATTTATACTTTTTTTGCAAGGAATAAAGCACAGTTTTGATTATTAAGACATTCACTTACGATCTTACGTCGAAAACGACAGAAAGAGATAAGAAATTTAAATAAACACTTGTGTATTTAAAAATATATACAAAGACCCTTTACATCCAAATTCGACCTTATTACATAAAAATAAAACAGCAGATGGCAGACACGAAATGTTACTTACTTCATTTCGAATTTTTGCATTATTGACTTTACTTGCTCCGAACAGAGTATTATGGAGTCGCACTTAGTAATTTATTTTTTGTTTTAAGGAAGTTATTTTTAATAAGGAATTAGGTTTATTTTATTTTATGGCTTATGCATTTGACTGCAAAATTGTATACAAAAAGCAATTTATTATACTTTGCATACATTTATGTAATAGTAGATTCAGTACAAATCTATACTAATATTATAAAGCTGAAGAGTTTGTTTGTTTGTTTGAACGCGCTAATCTCAGGAACTACTGGTTCGAATTGAAAAAATCTTTTTGTGTTGAATAGTCCATTTATTGAGAAAGGCTATAGGCTATATTACATCACGCTATGATTAATAGGAGTGGAACAGTCGCTAATTAACGCGGGTGAAACCGCAGGGCACAGCTAGTTAACTGATTATGAACTATACCTACCTTGAGCATGGTTGGAAAACATGCTTAAATGAAAGAATCCTGATGAGAAATTGTAATGTAAACAACAATATAATCACAATCAAATTGTTTTATTTATGTAACAATATACATTATTTGAAGTGGTTTTCATATAAAGAACAATAAACCAAATTCAAATTCAAATTTAAATTATTAAATTTGGGGATAGCCGTTTTCCTCAATCGACGTCTTTGTGCATTCCCCATAATATCGGATTTTTTTAAATGTATTAAGCAAATTACAGAATTTTTTTTAGGTCTAAAAAAATCCTCCTGTCTCTCTTCCGCTACTATGGAAATCCATTTTGCACATTGAAATGGGTCGCCAGGAAATCTAGAAATAAAAAATACAATTGAGAAGTACCTATCTATAAAATTTTTTAAACTACTCCATAGATTCACTGTCCCAGAGCAACTATACGTTGGCCAAACATTAGCAAATGTTGGCGCGTGGGTTGGTTTTAAAAATTAAAGATTGTTATTTCATAAAAACAGTTAGGTATTTTATTATTTATGTTATGAAAAAGCATTTACTTACCGAAAGTATGATATTCCTTCCGATATATTTTTATTTCGATAGTTATTTTTACAGTTTTTGAATACACACTGATGCATTGTGGTACGTTATCATGTTGGCGCAGTCAACAGCGAACTAAATAGAAATAAGACCCCACTTTGAATGTGAGGCGTTATTCGCTCGGCCGTTTTTGACACCCTGACCGGTTATCTAGTGTATTGTTGATCGAAGTTTAAGTGCCTTACAAATATTTTATATTTTCTTTTTGTTGATGGCTTCGTGCGATTAGCACATTTAGCCAGTGTCAAAGTGATTTTTCTAACAAGTAATACATAAATAAACAATATTTCTTTTCTGTGTGATGATGATGAATGATAATAGAAATGAGAAGTGAGAAATGATATACCCCCCAACTCCTCGAGTATCTCAGTAAAGATGTGGGGCTTTACTAAGTCCTCGGGCGGACTTCTTAAGAGAATTTGAAAAGTGACGTTGCACTGTTTTGTTTCATTTCCCAACACTCATGCACACTCACGAACACTTAACGGTCTATAATCCACCATTATTTCACATTAATATTCGACATAACACAAATTTTCGAAAATAAAACAAAACCGCAGACATGACTCTTCACTTTCCCGCCAAGAAGTCCTAAAAATAATTAAAGAATAAGCTCGGAATAGTTATTCCGTGTTTTGTTCCTGTCACGTTAACGTCATTTCAAATTAGAGTAAAAAAGGCAAAACACGGAATAACTATTCGGACCTTATTACTCTTAATTTACTTGTAAGGCACTAAGAAAATAAACAAAACCGCAGACATGATTTCATCATCATCATCATCATCATCATCATCATCATCATCATCATCATCAGCTCATTTTATGTCCCCACTGCTGAGGCGCGAGCCTACCCTATGGATGGAAAGGGAGAACGGGCCATAATCCACCACGCGGGCCCAGTGCTGATTGGTGGTTGTTAACAACTGCTAATGCAGCCGGGACCAACGGCTTTATGTGCCTTCCGAAGCACGGAGGAGCTCGAGATGATACATTTTTGGTCACCCACCCGATGACCGGCCCTTGCGAAAGTTGCTTAACCTCAGCACTCGCAGACCGGGCGCATTAACCACTGCGCCATCGAGTTCCTTATCTCATGACGTGACATAATTTCACTTATAACTATTTAAACTATCATGGTCACTTGCATTAGGGTAGCTATTAACGGAATTCTTACCATATTTCTTATATGTGAGTATCCGATATTTTGGCACAGCTGCATACGCCATGATCACGGAACTACTGAAGTTATTGCGGGTGGGTTCGGTAATAATTACTCTAATGATAATTACGCCACAATATCAGGTCACATTTTATCAACTGCAAATATTTTGAGGCTAAATTCAACAACATATATAAACTATTTTTGTGAAAAAACCTTAAACTGTTATACGCTAGTTTTCAAGAAAAACGTCAAAAGATATTTCGATTAAAAAGAAAAATAAAGCACTTTCGGTAGTTTCAATTCAAAGGAGCCGAAACAGAGAGGCCGCAATGCCTTCACCGCTTACACGTGGTGCACCTAATTTCATTCAAAAGAGCCGACAGAAAGGCCGCTCTTAAGGGGGTGCAGCGCGGAATTTGAAAATTTACGTGTTTTTAAGTCACTGGTGCTAGGCGCTGAATAGGTCTTATACATTAAAAGGACTAGTGTAGGTTAGCTTGATCCTTTCACAAGGTCATGGTTGTCTTGGAATTTGAAACAAATACCCATAAAACTGCATAAACAATACGTTAAATAATGATATCTAAAAACTTATTTCTTTAGAAACTTTGTAAATATAGCACAAATGAAACAATGATCCGACATCAAAATGTTTGTATTGATATTCCGCAGGTCACTGTTGTCTTATTTTTCAATTAAAAAACATGAATATTAAAATATTAAGACTTTTATATTTTTTACCCAAACGCCTATGATTTTACGAAAGTAAACATTGCTCTAATTAAATCACCAGCCTACTCTGTACAGATATTAGTGTGCGTGCGTATTCGTAGTCGTGCGCCGTTGTCATAGCACTCTGCCACGCGCCGCTCGCTCGCTATCTTATAGAAACTTGAAACTTGCAGTTTTGCGTCCGCGCTGCACCCCCTTAAAAATATTACAATCTTTGTGTCAGGAAAAGTAAAAAAACAAACTACCCTGATTTTTTTTTAAATGCTAGGGCCTTATTTCTCTGATACAATTAGATGTTTTGTCAAAATATTTGCAGTTGATAAAAAGTGACCTTATATATTTCTTAAATACAACTTTGGCCTTGGGTAGCCGCGGATGCGAGCAGCGCAAAACTGGTCGTTGTGGAAATCCTTGGGGATAACTTTGCCCAGCAGAGGTCGACATTTGTCTGTTATGATGATGATCACAACTATTTTTTGTCTCGCAGGGTGACAGCGGCGGTCCCCTCACGGTCGTCGACCTAGACGGCCAGCTCAGCATCATCGGAGTGGCCTCCTTCGTCTCCTCCCTGGGCTGCCACGTCGACCTGCCCGCTGGTAAGTTATACCGCCTATGTCCATCGGTCATCGTCTTGCGACGACGTGTACGAATTTCTACTTTATTGCGCGTTTGACTGCGGCAGTCAAAGTCAACGGCGAAAGAAAGAACGCAGTGAACTCGAAATTGGCTCCCCGCATTGCAAGACGGCAGTGGTCGTGGTCAGATCTTTTGTTATTTTGTCCCAGCGAATTGCTTCTTATGGAAAGTATAGATATTGGATATTCTATCCTCCAAGGTCAAAATATCAAAAGCAGACTTAAGAGATTTTATATACGTTTAAGAATAGCAGAAGCGAAGAGCTGGCTGTTAAATACAAGTACTAATTGTGTCTTCATCCTCCGTAAAGCAAGTCTGGTCAACAACTCGAGTCACGAAGTCCCCATTGCTTCGAAATGCACGCTACACCGTCGTCGGTCCCAGTTACATGTCCAGGCCATCTAGTCTCTACATTGTAACTAACCACTCGTATTATTGTAGGTTTACTAATGTTTCCCAGAATTTCAAATGCAATAATTTTGTTTGCCATAATTTTGTTTGCCATAATTTTGTTTGCCATAATTTTGTTTGCCATAATTTTGTTTGACATATTTTCATTAGTTAAATGACATAATAGTAATAACTAGTGGTCGTCCAGTGGTCGAAATTCGACCGTAATAATGTTAAAACTGCACGTATTGTATCCTAAGCAATGAAAAATTAAAAAGATAGAATGTGAGTTTGGTTTGGCATTGACAGATTTCGGCCGCTCCTGTTCCATTTTTGAAATTTTTGAAAAGAGTATATGTATGCGTATGTGTCAAATACATGGTAGTGTGTGTAATGTTTGTTTTATTAATTTAATGTATTTTTTATGCATAATTTAAAAAAACTATTAACATTCTGCAATCCTTCTCTATATAGTGTGCGAAATTTCATACACCTCCGTCCGCGCAATTTTCGTAAAAAGGGGTACAAAGTTTTGGCTTCGCGTATTAATATATAGATTATGACATTTGTTATGATGGCACCTAATTTTATGGCAAATGAGAGTTATGGCCAATAAATTGTTATGTCATGCGTTGTTAGTTTAATTAATGATAATAGTGCAAATGAATATTATGATCGAGGATCATTATGGCAAATGAAAATAATGCAAGTAATATTATGGTAAACAAAACAATACCATTGCCACAGAATTCTTGTAATTAGTCTCAAAGACAATTACATTTAAAGACTTCCATGTTTCTCCAAGGTTTCGTCCGCGCTGGATACTACCACGATTGGTACACCCAAGTGACTGGCATTAATTTCGACTGGGATTACGAACTCAGCACCATCACCACCGAAGTACCAACCACGCAAACACCAGAAGTCACTGGGGAACCAATTATCACGGAAACTCCAGACATCCCTGAAGCAACAGCAACTACGCAAGCACCAGAAGTCACTGAAGCAACATCAACCACGCAAGCACCAGAAGTCACTGGGGAACCAATTATCACGGAAACTCCTGACATCCCTGAAGCAACAATCACCACGCAAGCACCAGAAGTCACTGGGGAACCAATTATCACGGAAACTCCTGACATCCCTGAAGCAACAGCCACCACGCAAGCACCAGAAGTCACTGAAGCAACATCAACCACACAAGCACCAGAAGTCACTGGGGAACCAATTATCACGGAAACTCCTGACATCCCTGAAGCAACAGCCACCACGCAAGCACCAGAAGTCACTGGGGAACCAATTATCACGGAAACTCCTGACATCCCTGAAGCAACAACATCAACCACTCAAGCACCAGTCACAGAAGAGCCAGAGTCACCCGAGGAACCAGGAAGCGAGGAAGACTCGTCTTCATCATCGTCATCATCATCATCATCGTCATCGTCATCGTCATCATCATCATCGTCATCATCGTCGTCGTCGTCGTCGTCGTCGTCGTCATCATCGGAATCATCCAGTTCCAGCGAAGAAGTTTAAACGAATCGTATAAGTCTGAGATGTACCTAATAAAATATTTTAAGATGCTAAAGAAACGTAACTGAACATAAAAGTATTTGATTGATGATAACTAAACGAGTATTTTATTGTGAAAATTCAGTTCCTATATTTTCACGATTTTACCCTACATCATACTTTTAATGACCGGTCGTTGCTCTGGAGGCATGCATGATTGTCTGTCTGAGAGGTTATTGGTATTTATTTATATCTATTTTAATGCTTGTTTCGTACGTCTCGACGAAGGTGCAGGAACTTCGTCGAATATATGGGGCCGAGCTGTTACATGTTACAACCCGTCCAAAAAGACGAGACAAGCAATAAATTAATAAATAGGTACCAATAAGCTGATCTTTTGAGGTAATCACCAAGAGTGGTGCTCTTGTCAAATGCGAGCCAATACCCGTTAATTGTAGATGCTAATGATGTTGATTTCAATGATGACCCTTGCTCAGCTGTATAACTACAAAGTGATTCAATATGAGAATAAATTATTTTAAATTTTGAAGATTAAGGTTCTGTTTCTTTGGTAATTACTCCAATTTTTTTAACCCAATTTTCAAAACATATTTTGACACAATTTTTTTAAACAAATGACAAGTGCTTTCTTATTCCCGCCAATAAGTCTTCCCGTTGTAAACTCGCTGGCTTAATTAAAAAAAAGAAAAAGTCTAGTTAAATATTTAATGAAGATGGGAAAAGCACAACGAGGGTTCTGTATGCGTTGTATATAATATATTCTTTTAGACAGAAGTTCATTTGTCCTAGTGGTCTAATTGGCTGAGGCCAGGATTCGCTGCTTGTTACAAAAATTATTTGTTGTAGTAAAATAATGCAATATAGTCTACTTTTTCCTAATTTTAGTCTCTGCTTGGTTCTCGACTCAAACAAACTACAAATGAAGTGAAAAGGATATTTTTTTATAAAACTTATTCCGAAGATATTATTACCAGAAACTTCAAAATTCTGAAAAATTATAAATCACTTTGCTTGCTCTCTTGCGTTGCTCACAAGTCTAACCTTACCAAACCGACAGCTGTGTTAAAACTAAAATTTCCATTACTAAAAATCACGAATGTTATCAATGAAATCAAAATTATATTTTTTTGTAATATTGAAATTTGGAATTAAAAATTCTGCAAGTTTTGGGTGTTCCCATTCAACATACAAAACAAACAGCTGTGTCAATAAGTAATAGACAGACAGCTGATTGCGGGCGACGAGCTTTCCCCAAAGTTTCTTATGCCGGCTTTTCTTATTTGGGGCGACACAAACGACACCGCTGTACATTGATTCTTTTCTAAACCTTCAATGTACACGAAACTACCGTGAGTGTACAAAGGTTTAACCATCTAACCCTAAAAAATGGCGTATTTTGACGCGTATGACGCGGCATACGTAGGTATACGCTGGAAGATGTTTAATTAGTGTCACCCAAGGTACAAAGACGTAGAAATAGTCGCATGGTGTTTCTACGGCGCCGTATTGCAGAGGCGGTGGACTGCGCATGCGTTGCGGGGATACCAGCTCAAAAGTCAATTCTACATTTTGTAAATATAATGTATTTATAAAGCAGATTCATGGCGGATATGTTATATTTTATCGATTACTAACTATTTATTTACAACAAAATATAGTATAGGATGTTATAGAAATGTATTATTGGAATGACGAGCTTTATAAAATGTAGGCGTGATCTCTAATTGTAATGAATTTAACACCGAAAACTTTGATTATCTTTGCTTAATAAATAAATATAAATATAAATGCGTCCTAAACTCACACCAATTATCTAGCCCCAAGAAAAGCTTCCTTATGAAACTCGTTATATGGTTAACTAGACAACGGATAAACATACTTAATATACTTAAATACATACTTATTATACATAGGAAACACCCAGACCCGAAACAATTTAGAAAAACAGGTATTACTAAATTGATCCGACCGGGGATCGAACCCGGGACCTCAGAGATGGCGACACCATGAAAACCGGTATGCAAGCCACTCGACCAAGGAGGTCGTCAATATAGAATTAGAATCCGCAGTCTCATATTTATTTCCTTAAATTTACTATCATATTATCAATATATATTTTCTATTATTCCAAGCTCCATCAATCTCTATAAGTTTTAAGTGTTAACTTTTTTTTCAAAGTTACATAGAAACTTCAAGTTTCAACACAGTTTGACTCGAATCTACTTGAAAGACGAATCCCAATCCCAATACAACTGCTAACTTCTGGGCAGTTAGTACTCACCCACATTAAATTGTTAATTTATTAAGTAATTTCTTATCTAAGTGACTGTAAGGTTTTTTAATAAGAAATAAATATTTTTTAAACACAAGTTTGCCAGGAACTCCTTATCTAAAGTTATGGTTTAAATAAGCTTCCAAACTTATAAGATTGTAAAAAAAACCCGTTTCCAGTTACCCACCCTGGCCGCAAATTCAACCCTAGTTATTATCGATTACTCCACAAACAGGGGTAAACTTACCCACAACTGTTAACACAGTGACAATTTGGCGCGCGCGCGAATCGTTCCCGAAGCCAAACCAACATGGCGATCGCTCGGGGAGCGCGCCTTGCATCATAAAAGAGCCGGAAAACCCATCACAATCACACACCGGTCTTAGTTAATACAAACGTGTTGTGTTTAAAATGTTATAGTGTCTAGTGTTTGTGGTTTAAGTGCTTAAGTGCGCTACAGTGTGTTGCATGAGTGTTCCCGATGGACGAGAAGTCGATGATGGACGGGACTCACCGGCGAGCACAGAACAGCTAACGTTAGTTTTATTTACGCTATCTAATATTGAGTAATCGATTCCACAAATAGCGGCTTTATCGCTTAAGTTAAAAGAGACATTGATCGAACGCAGGTTTACCTCTTTGGTGGATTAACATCTTTTTTGGCTGGACTTTAATCGCTATTCTTTTTTTTAAAGTTTATTGAGGCAAAGGAATATCGACGAGCTTACCTACGTCGTTGCTGCCACGACATTGGCAATGAATGTTGGTAATAAAAATTGGGTAACTACATAAATGTGACCCATTTGGCGGAGAGGAATTTATTACCGCACCCTGTATGTCAAATGACAGCCGCTATGATAGCGTCTTGCCGCTTTTCCTATTTTGAACATTACATTGTTAGTACGTAATTGTTTCTTTTTCACTTTGTGAGAATAAAATATGTAGGCATTGCCGCAGAGAATCGAACCCGGAATCTAAGTCATGTGGCAGCTTCTTGCCCTCCTTTTCTTTTACTTAACATTACTCATAGATAATATTGTTTATTTTTTAATTTTATTCAAAAATGGAACGGGGAAACTTTTGTTCTGAGAAAATATTAAAAAGTACCAAACTATGTAGTAATCTCTTTTGCAAGGATTGAAACGTTTTTTATTTATGAAATCGTCTATAATTAATAACTAATTGATCGAAGAAAACAAACTACGTTCTAACGGTAACAAAGGGCGCAGTAAAATAAATTACTCGATTTAACTTGGATTTTTTTGTTCTGTTATTTCCTAAAAGTTTTTTATTATTGTTAATTAATTCATTAATACGCTGACCTGACCCGGCATGTGATGGGGTGCGACTTCAAATCCCCCTCGTGGAATTTTTTCAACACCTAATTTCAATAGTTATAATATGTGTTGCATTACATTGAAAATAAACTTTTTATTATTTTTGAATTTAGCATTCACAGTAGCCGCGGATCGTACTTGGTGGCGTGCACTTGGAGAGGCCTATGTCAGCAGTGGACTAGTATAGGCTGATGATGATGATGATGATGATGAATAATGCTATAGTTATATTCCCACTCGAGCTTCTTGAGGCTGATTAATTTATTCTAATAAAATTTTGTAGATAAACTTTTTGAAAGATAATATTGCAAATAAAGAAGTGCCTAAGTTAAGATGATGGCTGCTCCAGGAGAGTGGAGGAAGACATGTAGTGGGAACAGGGTAGGTGAATGATGGTCCATACGATATTCTCAACCAAAAAACTGGCTAATAAGTATTTTATCTTTCACCGTCGAAACACAACAATGCAATTAAAATCGTTGTTATGACGACATACGCCTCAGTGGCCGGGTGGCAAATCTCGACCCGATCAGGGCTTTGAATACCGGTAATTTCAAAAACCGGTAATACAGACCTTCATATAGTACCGGTACTTTAGTTGGTACCGGTATTAATATACCGGTACTTTACAGATACCGGTTCCAATTAACTTGATACAGTACCGATACTCGAGTTGGTACCGGTATCGATTATACAGGTACTGACCATTTGATCGGTATAATGTGGGTGTTCTAATACTGAAAGCAAAAAGGCGTTTACATAAGTGCGAGCGAAAGAGCATAGTAATCGAGTCCGGGGTGGCGCCAGGGCTTGATACGGGTAGCTGACGTTTCGGACACATTATATTCGGATACAGTGTCCGAATTGACACTTTTTAATTATTATTTTTTTATTGACGTTTCGGCAAAAATTAAATAACGGTATATTGATATCGTTATTCAAAGGTCAAATACCGGTATTCGTTATACCGAGGTATCGTAATGAAAAATACCGGTAGTTACCGTTATTTACCGATATTTTTGGTACCAGTATTAAGCCCGGGTTTGTGATTAAGTACCAACCCGCATTTAGCAAGTAAGCCAATATCCATCCCCACAATAGTAGCGATGACTTGATGTCAATGATGGAGGCATTTGCCCAGCTGTGAGACCGAGGACATATGACGACGTTAAAACCAGAGTGATCTAAGTGACATTTTTACTATTATTGTGATTATAACACAATGGCATAGAGAAATCATAATTCTTCCATGACACACTAATCTCAGTGCTCTTCAGTGCTAACTTCATTGAGAAATCACAACATCTCACTGTTTTCCCTCCTTCCTATGATATGGGGTCCTTCAAAAGAGGCGTGATAAGCACCTTGTGGGCCGGCAGAGTGAGGTTAACTGATGCTACGTTTGTTCTCACGTTGCACCAGTTATCTTCGCGTCTGGACTCCATTTCCACTTAACATCAGGTGGGATGAAGTCATTTGCCGAGCTATCTATAAAAAAAAAAAAGGAATGAACAGAAAAATGGTAATCAAATAAATTTGTGTTTATTTTGTGGAGAAATAAAACTACGTAAATATGATTTTGCATGTTATCACATTGTTCTTTGTATTTGGTTGCATGGCTATGTTTCGGGAACCTATTACCAAACACCCTACTCTTACATATTATTTATTTATTTTAGAATAAGGGGAAATACTATTTACTTACTACATAAACAACAATAAAGTACTTACGCAGCTTAGAATTCATATTATTAATTAGTGATCGATCATACATGATAAATTGAATAATTAATGCACATGGAAATTAATATTCAAATGGATTCGGAATTATGTGATGATAATCGATAGATAAGAAAATAGAAGCACTATAGACAGATAGACACTTACAAATAAACAGAGAATACACTGCGAATAGTTGTTCTGTGTTTTGTCTCTTTTACTCTAATCAGAAATGAAGCATGCATGACAGGAACAAAACACGGAATAACAATTCGGAGCTTTTTCTTTGTTTATTTGTAAGCCACTTAGATGTAGTTCAAATTCTCTCAAGAAATCCGCCCGAGGACTTAGTAAAGTCCCACATCTTTACTGAGATACTCGAGGGGGATATATCATTTCTCACTTCTCATTTCTATTATCATTCATCATCATCATACAGAAAAGAAATATTGTTTATTTATGTATTACTTGTTAGAAAAATTACTTTGACACTGGCTAAATGTGCTAATCGCACGAAGCCATCAACAAAAAAAAAAAGAACTTCGAACTAACTATCTTTTGGTTTAATCTTATATGCATGTAATAATTATGTAAAATTTGATGACACGACAGCATTTTAATTTGGTCGCTCAAAGCCCGCGGCCGGTAATTGCCCCGGCCTGCAAACCTATTTGAATATTTATTGTTCAGGATATACTTAGGCCTTGACGTGGTTGAACAGCTAAAGCCAACTTCTATTTGAGCGCTAACTTTTTTGCAGACATAGCTTACATTATTTATAAGGCACAAACATAATTTAGAGACTCACGTTTTTAGTTGATATTAAGTTTAGATTGTAGGTTATTTCTTGGAAGGAACGACTGATGAGTTTTCTTGTGTACGAGATTGAGTCATTCAACTTATAAGTCTTCATGCTTAATAGATGTTTTGTTTAAACAAAAATCTGAATAAGAGTACCTATAGAAAAAATAAGCAAGCACGTTTCTATTCTCCCTTGGTTTTACAGCGTCAGAATATTGGAATATACCTTCCATAACCTAGCTAGAGGACGCTTTCCATTACAAAAACGATCTAATAATATTACATTTTTAAATTTTACATTACTATAATTGAACATCTTAAATCGGAGTAAGCAAAATGCTTTGTGCAATACCATAATATATCATATCGTACGTTTTTAACCAGGACCTCGATCCTGGTATTAAAACGTCTCCAATCATGTCTTAGTGTTCACATTTTGACATTTTAAACGAAGTTGTTTTTAGAGAGTTTGCTAAACGATTGCCACTCAGGCATTTTCAGACTTACCGGGCTTTTTTGGGAGCAGCGATAAACTTAAACGGTTCCTCAAGCCGTGTGAAACGAAGCACCGCGAGAGGATGTCTCGAGGAAGAGACATCACGCACGCACTAGTGCGTGTCCCCGTGCCCTACTAGATTCTCAGAAGGGTTCGGATTGGATTAGGGAAAAGGAGAAGAAATCACGCAACTGAGACATAGAGTTATACGTTTAAAAAAGCAACATCGAGGCCACGAAGGTATAGATCAAGGCTCCGTTTTGACATTTAAGAATCATCCGAACAAGCCGTGACACTTTCAAAAAAACAAAGTTATATCGAGCTATATTTGTCAAAAGTCCAGTAATAAACTAGTCCGAATGCCCGATGTGGAGCTTAATGGCCAGTGTAAAATGTCACAGCAAAACCCTTGTGAATTGGGTCAGCAGTGTGCTTTATGAAAGCTGAAAGATGCTTTATTACATATGCTTACATTCGTGGAGCGATGGCGTAGTATGCGCGTTAGGGTTGGGATTGTGCAAGCTAATGGCGACTTTCGTAAAGTTAGGTCATAGGATAGGTGATCAAATTAGGATATCTTGAGCTGGATCAGCGGTGTGCTGACCTAGAAAAGTTCAATAGATTATATGGGTAACCAAATTAGGATATCTTGCGATCTTCTGTGCTTCGGTACGCACTTTGGTAGGTTCTGGTTGTAGTCGAAAATTGGCAGCCGTTAAAACCTACCAACTCGCATTAGACCACCGTGGTTAGTGGTTATGGTCCAAACACTCGCGCGGAGACGATACGGCAGGATACTTCTGGCAAGCACGTAGCCAAGACCACGCAGCCAAATAATGCCTAGTTTTAAGGCATAAATAACCCTTTTTAACCCTTTTTTTTTTTTTTTTTTTTATGAAAAACACAAATGTTGAAAAAATTTCCTTCTGAATTGAATGGGCGCCTTTAGCTTTGAAAGTAAAAAGTGTTGAATAATTTCAGCGGGCTGATTAGAACCACGATAGCTCAATTGGAAGAGCACCTGACCCGGAATGTCAGAAGGGTGCAGGTTCAAATCCTGCTCGTGGAAATTTTTTCAACATTTGTATTTTTGTAATTTGTTCGCAACAAAATTGCGTTAAAAATTATTTGAACATTTATAACATATTTTTTATCGTTGCCATTAACGAACATTAAATCGTGAATCAGTAAAATGGCTGTCTCTGGCGTTCTAGGTTTACATATTATAACAATTAACTATGGTCAAAAGACCATAGACCATAGACCATAGACCATGTTTAAGATATGTACCTAAAAATCGTTTCACAGATTTTTATAATAGCTAGGTAATGAACGAAATCCATAAAGGAGAATTCACCTACGGTTTATTCAACTACAATTACTTAACCTAAGGTTGATTGAAGTAACGGGCGATTCACCTACTGTTGATTTATGTTTGGCCAATATTTGTAGACAAATGAAGAAATTTAAGAAAACACAAAAATATCGTGTAATCATAGTTTTTTTACATATACGTGACGTGATAGGTCATTACATCGTAGAAAGTATAAGTATAAATTAATAATCAACATAGGTGGCTGATTATTTGCCCGTTCACATAATTAATACCATACCAATCGGCTATTTTGCGGGCATCATCATAAATTGTATTTAATAAATCATTGAAGTAGCCTATGTTAGCAGGTTATATGTAATACAATGCCAATATACACTTGATCTCAATATTGAATGTACGATCCGAGTTATATTTTGTAGTGTGACGGATGTCAAGTTATAATACAGATAATTTAATATTTTTAGCTTTTAACAAGAATAAACTATTATACAGGTTACAGAATACTAAACTAAAGAAACTAAAATTAACTATATATATTACTATAAAACTAAAATATGGCGTCAAAAAAAGATACAGTATGTACTTCGCTAAATATAATTTGTATAAAAAAGAAAGTAGTACAACGCTAGTACTTATGAACTTTTATTATTTTACACAAGAAGCATCAAAAGTGAAAAAAATCAGATTTATAATGCGTCACACGAAATCGTCAGGTATTTTGGTGATGCAGACTAACATACATTCAATTTCAGACACAAAATACCGAGAAATGTTGTTTCATCAACACCCTGTGGTTTTGGTGATGCAAACGAACGTTCTTAGCAAAATTAGGTACTTAGTTAAAAAATAAGCCTTGCTCCGGAAGGCAGGTAGACTCGGTTGTTGGCATAGATAACAACCTATAAGGTCACTTTTTATTAACTGCAAATATTTTGACAAAACATCTAATTATATCGGAGAAATAAGGCCCTTTAAAAAAAAATTCAGGCTAGTTTTTTTTACTTTTCCTGACAAAAAAATTGTAATATTTTTAAGAGCGGCCTCTCTTTCGGCTTTTTTGAATGAAACTAGGGGCACGTGTAAGCAGTGAAGGCATTGCGGCCTCTCTGTTTCGGCTCCTTTGAATTGAAACTACCGCAAGTGCTTTACTTTTCTTTTTAATCGAAATGTCTTTTGGCGTTTTTTTTTAAAACTGGCGTATACAAATTTAAGATTTTTTCATAAAAGTAGTTTATATGTATATGTTGTTGAATTTATCCTCAAAATATTTGCAGTTGATAAAATGTGACCTCTTATATTACTTATACGTTATCTTACATACGTTACTTTACATTACCATAATTACCCAACCTATATAATAATATGTATAGTATAATTTTTTTTTAAGTTTTTACATTTATTAGTTCTAGTCTAAACTAGTAACTATTTATTTATTTATACAGCAAAAAGAAACATTACTTAACTTATCTTGAAAAAAAAACAGAAAAATAATTAGAAAATTAAAAACTAAAAACCTATAAATAAAAGATGTCCTCCAACTGTGGGCTCATGGGAACGGTCCCAAGAATGCTAGTAAAGTAAAAACCCAAGTAGCATTTTCTTCTCTTTAATAGTACACATTTTGTTCACTGGTCATCTCTAAGCATTAATGTAATCCACACGTGGTTCAATGGCTTTATTAAGGTGAACAAATCCACTTATACCTGTATAAGTCATGTAAAGAAGTGTACAATTAGCCTATTAAGTAACCATTGGCGTTATAATAGCATATCATTACTCTTCTAGTCAGCTTTCAGTTTTAAAGCTGAACAAGAGCATTTTAAGACGGGAAAAATACGGCATTGGCAATTAAATGGTTCACTTGTATGGTGTTATATTGCTGGCATTTTAATACAACACTCGTGAACTTGAATGCAGCCAAAAGCTGTTATATAGAGCAATTTGTGGAGGGTTATTCACCTTGTTTCTGTAAGCAGGTCAAGTTTGTGATATATTAGTCAGCCTTTATATTATAATGTAAAAGAGCATTTAATTAGTTCACATGTACGTGTAAGGTATATTACACGCACCACTATTCATATCTAGTAACACTGACAACTGTTTATTTGTCCACGAGTACCACATTGTTATTCTCTAAGCTAAATAATGATGTGAACGTGGTTTTATTTAACACTTGGACGTTACACGCGCATTACACCCGAAATAATAAAAATGCATAAAAATAATTGGAAACAGAAAGTGAGCACCGGTAGAATCAGAAGAAAAATCTTAAAATAATATTTGCAGTATTAGTAAGACCAAATAATCAATCTAATCAACACATTGAACAGCAACCTGTTAGTACCTACTTCAAACTTTATTAATGACGATGACGGTTCCGTACACAATACAGAGGTAAAAATGCTTGAAGCTGAGACCAGCAATGCGATTTCAAGCGTGAGTTCAAACTTAGTTTATGATGGTTCCGTACACAACGTAGAAGACACTGAGTGTGGTGGTTTCAGCTCTAGTGAAAGTGAATCAATTGAAAATAAAAATTGCAAAATTGAATTGATGTTCCACATACAATTTCAATAAACATAAATGTGGATGGATTGTTTGCCTATATTCAAAAGTTCTTCTTATGAATTTTGGCCTATATTATGTACCATCTTTGAAAATACTAGAATAAGGCCTTTCGTATTTGAAAATATACTTTGGGAAAAGAAAACCTAAAAGTCTAAATTACTTTTTAGAAGATTTTGTCGATGATATGAATACACTATTAGAAGAAGGACTCACAAGTTCAGAGTTTAGAAAAGAAAAGAAAAATTTAAATAAAATGTTTTATATGCGATTCACCAGCTAGAGCACCTTTGTGGGTTAAAGTAACTCGCATCCGTAGGTTTACCCTTGCGACCCTACACGTGACCCCAGGGTGGTGCTAAATTAGTGACACTATTTGAGTGGTAGAGCCACGCTGCGTTGCAGCACGAAATGGGCCGGCTCGCCCAGCGTAATATCACCCTCTCACAAAATATCGGCGTGAAATAATGGCACTCGTTGCTGTTGTATTTCGTCCGGTGAGTGAAAGTACCGGAGGCCCATCTCTCACCCCTCCCCGGCGGCAATTACTTCCCATCAGGTAACCCGTCTGCTCGTTTGCCTCCTTTTTATATAAAAAAAATAAAAAAATATCAGGTTAAAATACCTAACCATTTGGTGTTACAATAAATTAATTGATGCACTAAACAAAAAGACTTTCAATACTTCTTACCTTTGTTACATACATTAAAAGAATAAAACAACTTTACGAATTTCATAATTTTTATTTTTAAATTACATAACGAAACATAATAAACTTCGAGTCTTAGTCTGACACCTGCTTGATAGCGATGAAAAGGTATTATCAAAACTAGATAAACTTATTATTACCTACTTATAATATTAAATCAGTCTTGTCAGTTTTATACTTAGTATAGTTTAGTATACGTAGGTGGCACTTATAGTCGAAAAATTTGCCTAATTGTATATTAACGGTTAATCGGTCATTTTGTATGGAAGTCATTTGATCATTTTGTATCATTGTTGTCATTATGCACCTGCAAAACAAAAAAATAATTTATTAACAAAAAATTTACCGACAAAAATTATAAAATGGGAAAAAACAACTCATAAACACGTCACGTCACCACTGATTGGAGTGTTTTCATTTTAAATTGAAAAATACAGATAATGAATATCTATATTTTTGTTAGTTAATTTAGTCCGAATTCTAACAATATTTAACTACTTGTCTATTAAAATTAGGTAAAGTATTCATCAATCATGCCTATTATCCAATCCATTTACTATCCAATAGTATTAATTAACTAACTAACTAACTTGTGGTATTCAAATTTTTTTTTTCCAATGTGGATCTCTAAATTTTGCTCTAAAAAAATATCTAAAAGAGTATTTACGTGAACTATTGAAGAACTGCATACCAGCCCAGGGCTGAATATGAGCCTAACCCAGATGTGTTGTACAGAAATTGATATTAAATTGGTACACATTTGAACCTTTCTGGAGCTCACGACATTTAAATGGTTTACATGTGACACTTTATAGAGGCCGCGACATTAACTTGGAGTTACAATGGTTCACCTTAGCTGAAGGCAATGTCCACCATTTTGATCACTCATACATAAACATAACCTATAATTTTTCAAAATTATTTATGATTTTGTCACATACTACGGAGTTTCCGTGATTAATTTTATGTTTGATGTTCATATACAAAACTGAAAAATTGTTTGGATGCATTTAAAACACAAACATGAAAATTTTGTTTGTTCGTCTCTGCTTATTTAAATTTTTTTATTTTATTAAAAGGTATTATTTCTATGGCGCGTGAAAATTTTACTCTTTAATATGTATATCCTTTACAATAAATTTACATTACCCATAATATTAACACAATGGAATAAAATAAACACAAGTACTTACCAGATATAATATCTTGAATCACTTTTAAAATGGCTACTATTTAATATTGATTCATGGCAATTCAAAATAAATGTAATCACAAAATATGGTGCGAAAAAGCGGCCTACTAATACATTTAGGGTACACCTTGTGAGCGTTACTTAGAATAGAGGCTGTATAATTTTTCACTCGTTACCTCTTATAGCTGTCATGTCTGTATAAAGAACCACACGGAATTTTACATAATGCCGTTGATCAGCGTTAAGACCACTTTTCTCTCTTAAACTGCCGTTAAAATGCTACTATTCTGCTACTGTGTACCTTTTTTGAACTTAAGGCTGAATAATTTGTGCCCATACCAGCATTATAGTGGCTGTATAGCGTTCTATACAGCTTTTATAGGACCAACTTAGACAGCTTAAATAATAAATGTGTACCATAAGTCAACCGCTATAGAACCCCCAATGCTACTTGGGAACAGTCTAAACTTGTAAGAATGATATACATGTATTTAGTTAGTTTTACGTGCATTTTGTCTGTGTATTCTATTTTTATACTATTTTTTAATTGTGAGGACCTCTAAATGGCTTTCCGTACCTAAATGTTAATTGTTTGATTTACCTAAAAAATAATAAAATAAAATAAAATATTGGGCTTGCAAGTTCTCATCGTGTGTCATCATTGCTCATGTGCTAAAACCTACAATCAACAGCAGATTTTAAGCTTATGCTGATTATGTAAATTAAGCCCAGAAATAATCGCAAAACTATTTTTTTGGCAATGACATTTTCTTACCTAATAGTATAGTTATTACCGTCGCGTGACCACTCTCGCCACAAAATTATATTTCCCAACTAGCAAAACAGCGATATAACTTCACACAAAGTTTAAAATTTGTTGAAATTGGTATAAAACCGGTAGTTATTAAGAATAACTATTAATTAGGTTGTCGAGTAACCGTTTGCTCGACTATGATAATAATTCCCTATGTGATATTTCCTAGAGGAGCTCGATGGCGCAGTGGTTAACGTTTTCGGTCTGGGATTGCTGAGGTTAAGCTACTTTCGCAAAGGCCGGTCATCGGATGGGTGACTAAAAATTTACCATTTAGAGCTCTTCCGTGCTTCGGAAGGCACGTAAAGCCGTTGGTCCCGGCTGCATTAGCAGTCCTTAACAACCACCGCACCGCACTGGGCCCGCGTGGTTGTTTATGGCCCGTTCTCCCTACCCTTCCATAAGGAAGGCTCGTGCCCCAGCAGTGCTGGGGCACGAGCCTTTGCATTTGCTGATGATGTGATTAAAATACTGAATATTTATTTGTGTGAGCAGTAAAGTATTTATCTATCAATCTATCTATCTATCTGAATAATAAAACTTTTATATGTCATCGTAGTATAATCTTTATACAACTTAAGCTGAATAAGTATGATAATAATAATTTGTTTTTGTTGGTGACTGACGTCTCGGTCTTAGTAATATCTACATTTGTTCGACACATTTCCGTCGCAAAAAAGAGCATATATATATATTTTTCTCCTTTAGTTGATGGCTTCGTGCGATTAGCACATTTTGCCAGTGTCAACGTAATTATTCATACAAGTAATACATAAATAAACAATATTTCTTTCTTGTATTATGATGATAGAAATGAGAAGTGAGAAATGATATACCCCCAACCCCTCGAGTATCTTAGTAAAGATGTGGGACTTTACTAAGTCCTCGGGCGGACTTCTTGAGAGAATTTGAAAAGTGACGTTGCACTGTTTTGTTTCATTTGCCAACACTCATGCACACTCACAACACTTAACGGCTAATAATCCACCATTTGATATTCGACATAACACAACTTTTAGAAAATAAAACAAAAGCGCAGACAATACTCTTCACTTTCCCACCAAGAAGTCCGCATAGATTTTTATTTAACTTTCATAAAGGAGGTGGTCTGTATTCTTATTCTTCTTCAGCCTATAGCTTAGAGCATTAAACCCTTAGAGCATTAAACCAAATGCTCTAAGATTAAACCAAATAATGCTCTAAGGCCTATAGCCTCGACCACAGACCACACAGACCGGCTATATGGTCTGTGGGGCCGTGTAGTGTAGGCCGCCTATGCACGCCATCCTGTCCGGTCTTGGGCTTTTGGTATGTATTCAACTTTGCTAAATACTAATCATCAGTTGCTGACCCCCATTTTTAATTATCTATTGAAAGAAAAAAATGTCGATCGCTAGCTGGTTTCTGTCGAACACTGGTGCCTGAACTTACTGTCTGAATGGGTAAGAAAAATACAGTCACCAGAAAATTCTTACATCCCTACTAATCACACTATCATACTAATATTATAAATGCGAAAGTTTGTGTGTATGTGTGAATATTTGTTGCTTCTTCACGCTACAACGGATGGATGGATTTGAATGAAATTCGGCATACAAATAGTTTATAACCTCGATTAACACATAGGATAGTTTTTATCCCGATATTCCCATGGGAACGGGAACCACGCGGATGAAACTGCGGGCGGCCGCTAATAATATTATAAATGTGAATGTGAGTTTATTTGTTTGATTTCACGCAGAAACTACTCAACCGATCATCATGAAACTTTGTACACATATTCTCAAAGCTATTGGGAAGGATATAGGATCCTTTTTTTTATTAAAAAAGGGAGTTTATTTTTTGTTTTGTTTGTTTTGTTGTCATAGAAACTGTCAAAGCGGTACGAAGTCCGCCGGGTCAGCTAATCTATACTAATATTATAAAGAGGAAACCTTTGTATTTTTGTATGTACGAGTATGTATACCTATGTTTGCAACGAATAAACTCAAAAACTACTGGAACGTTTTAAAAAATTCTTTCACCATTACAGTGCTACTTTATCGCTGAGGTTTAATGCTCTAAGGCGCTGAGTAACATAGGCTATATTTAAAAAAGAAGAAAAAAAAAAAAAGAAATGCGGTACGAAGTCCGCCGGGTGAGCTAGTAAAAAATAAAGACAATTGATTGATGTTTTCCGGAAGATGTTCATTCATTCGGGAATGTAGTACTTGTAGTACAATACGTGCGCACCTACGCGTGCTACGTGCACTGTGACGTGCTCACAGCAAAACAGTAACACTAAAACCACCCTTATGCCGTTGTAATAAGGTTGTATAGTGAATTGTGCAACTCGTTCTAATGCTAGCAGTACTAACGTCGGCTTTGGCCGGTCGCCAAGTTTGCGACGACGACGCCGACACAAAATAAGAACGCCCAGAAGGTAAGCTTATTACATACTGCGCTCGAGCACACACACATAGACCCCTCACGGACACAGATTTGCTGATTGCCTCATATGGCATTTTCAGCTTCACCGGACTTTTTTGGGGGCGGCGAGAAACTTAAAGGGTTCCTCAAGCCGTATGAAACGGAGCACTGTCAGGGTTTTCTAGAGGGAACGGCATCAGGCACTAGTGCGTCTCCCCGCGCCCTCTAGTTTCTCCGAGGGGTTCGGATCAGATCGAAACGAGCGTAGCTGTTGCGAGATTTCTCCTTGCGCACCTCAACCTATCCAAAACTGTCAAATTTCTTCAATACATATTCAACTATATCATTAAGGCATAAAGTTCAAAGTCTATTGAGGTAATTTGACAGTTTGTGGCAGGTAGATGAGCAGGCGTGTGTACAAGGGGAAATCTCGCAACAGCTACGCTCGTTTCGACCCGATCCGAACCCCTCGGAGAAACTAGAGGGCGCGGGAAGACGCACTAGTGCGTCTGTATACTACAAAACAGTGTTTAAAGTAAAACATATGGCTAATAATTATTGTGTCTCTGTTATAAATTATTAGCTAAAAAGGGACAGCATCTGTTATGAGCATTGTCTTACTTTAGACATCGTTTTGTAGTAAAGCAGTCCGTGAGGGGTTGTCTGTGAGCGTTGCTCGAGCGCGTTTAACTTTGTATGAAGCTCAACTTCTGCAGTCTTCTTATTTTGTGACGCCGGCCGACGAACGTCGCTAAACTAAATTTTTTATTAGTTTCTTGTAAGCATTTCGAATGTGAACGTTTTTATGAGTGCGTCGAGGACTGCCCTACTGACATGCATGGTATGGGGAGACGGGGCAGCCATTTAGCTGTGTGGGGCGGTTGCTTAACTCTTTGAGTGGTACAAGCGTCATTGGCGGGCTCAAGTTGTATTTTTTTGTTGAATAACGGAATATGGGTCTTTGTTTGCGCGGTGGTCTTATTCAAATTTATATACAAACGATGTTTTACCTAGCTTATCTTAGCTACCACTCTTGTTGTGTTAGGCGCGCATTATACAGAATAGGCGTAAGGTGAAGGCGCGGCGCAGGCATCTTGCCGCTTTATAATGTTTCAATACAAAATGTAGGTAGGCGGCACGTTGTGAATTATAATCGAGCGGTGTGGCACAGGTGGGTTACTCTTGAAACACAATTGCAATAATCAATTTCCAATCACAAATCTAAAAAATTCAAATGGCACTCTTGAAAGCGATAATAGCGCTACATTTGAATGAAATTACGTGGAAATTAAGTGAACAATTTATTATCGAGATGGGGCGTTCCGAAATTGCGAAACTTATCCCAATATCGATACATATTAATCGCATTGGAATTGTATTGAGATTGAGTTTGCGTCAATAGTAGCCTACCAGGCACCGTTTCGTCACCAGCCGTGCGATTCTGTAACAAAAACCGCGATCACTTCGACACCAATTACACTCGTAGCTTGCAAATGAATTCGCCTTTATTACAACACTGCCAAAGTCCATTGTTTTTGGCACGTCTTGAGTGAATTCTGTATCGAGTTCGGCGGTGATTTTGTTTCATAATCGCACGGCTGGTAGGCTACTCTTGACGCAAACTCAATCTCAATACAATTCCAATGCGATTAATATGTATCGATATTGGGATAAGTTTCGCAATTTCGGAACGCCCCATCTCGATAATAACTTGTTCGCTCAATTTCCACGCAATTTAATTCCAATGTAGCGCTATTATCACTTTTAAGAGTGATAAAGATAAAGATAAAGATATATTTATTTGTTAAACATGAGTATACACATGGTGCAGGTGTTATTAGTTGGTGATGTCCTAACATGTTTTGGCCTATAAGGCATACAAATGTAAACATGCATTGTTAAAATTATAAATAATAAAAATAAAAGAATCATTTTATGCCACTGACTTCAAAACATTCAAATAACAATAATATGTCAAATAAATGTAATTCAATATAATCAATAAAAATGATACAAATTAAAAACGTAAAAACAATTAAGTATAACAATATTAAAATATTCTTGATTATTATTATTAACGTTTCGTAGATCTAATTAAAAAAAAACTTACTTGTTGGTCAAAAATTCGTTAAGGTGATAGTAGCATTTTTCTACAAAAAAATCTTTCAATCTCTTTTTAAATAAATGTATATAATTATAGTGCCATTTGAATTTTTTAGATTTGGGATGGGAAATTGATTATTGCGATTGTGTTTCAAGAGTAACCCACCTGTGCCGCGTTAGCAATCGTGATTGGAGGGAGTGGCGCGCAAGCAGCACGCCGTTTGTTGTACACACGGCGGAAGATCCTACCCAAATATGTCACATTTCTCCAATGAATATTGATCCTTATTACCATACAATAAAGTTCAAAAATGATTGTAGAAATTGGACAGTTTTGGGCAGATTGATCTGCCACCGACTGTACAGTAGGAGCAGAAAAATGCGTGACGATATTGAATAATATACCAAAAATGTTTTACTAACCGTAATATTATCAATAGTCTTTCTATAGAGACCGCCGGTTCTCTTCAATTTGTATGCTTCTTCTGAAGACCGTGTTTTACTTTCGACAATATAATGTGGAAACATTCTAGTGACATTTTATACACTGTAGGAAAACGATCAGGATATTCGCATAATCTTTCCATTATTTTATGATATCTATGCTTTTGGTGACATTTCCCACACATGGTGCACCCAATATCTTCGGTGTCTCTGCACATTAATGAGTTGCAGCAAAGCAAGCGCATCTTCGTAGTCTGAAAAGGAAGACATGCTATCACAATAAAGTCAGCCTGCGGAATAATTCGTCGTCGCGTCTCCGCCTCTTTGGTAAAATTTAAATTGCGTCCGTGCCTTATCTGTTCCTCGCATGCTCCGCGCCTTTTCTGTATAATTCGCGCCTTATATGTTAAGCGACCCGCCCCGGCTTCGCACGGGTGCAATGCTGATACTGAATGCATGTATATATACATATAAACCTTCTTCTTAAATCACTCTATCTAAAAAAAAAAACACAAATGTTGAAAAAAATTTCCACGAGCAGGATTTGAACCTGCACCCTTCTGACATTCCGGGTCAGGTGCTCTTCCAATTGAGCTATCGTGGTTCTAACCAGCCCGCCGAAATTATTCAACACTAGTCTTTAGTATTTGTAAAAATATTATGATCGGATGTTAATGACGGTAGTTGTTGACATTGAATGGGCGCCTTTAGCTTATAAAGTAAAAAGTAAATAGTGTTGAATAATTTCGGCGGGCTGGTTAGAACCACGATAGCTCAATTGGAAGAGCACCTGACCCGGAATGTCAGAAGGGTGCAGGTTCAAATCCTGCTCGTGGAAATTTTTTCAACATTTGTGTTTTTGTAATTTGTTCGCAACAAAATTTGCGTTAAAAATTATTTAAACATTTCACTCTATCTATTAAAAAACCGCATCAAAATCCGTTGCGTAGTTTTAAAGATCTAAGCATACATACATACATACATAGGGACAGACAGACAGCGGGAAGCGACGTTGTTGTATACTATGTAATAATGATACATTATTCATTAAAACTTACTCTAAACAAGAACCCTGCTATAAAAACTTATCAATGAATTTAAACGGGGATTAACGCAAACTAATTAGTAAAGTTTATGTTATACCTTTTTTTAGGAGTAAACGATTTCTTCAGTGGAGACCGCGTATCGGCAAACGTAGTGTAGGACGCCGCAAGCCGTGCGGGCCCAGTGCGGATTAGTGGTGGTTAACGACTGCTAATGCAGCCGGGACTAACGGCTTTACGTACGTGCTTCCGAAGCACGGAGGAGCTCGAGATGACAAACTTTTGGTCACCCATCCGATGACCGGCCTTTGCGAAAGTGGTTTATATTATGTAGGTATGTGTGTGTTGTTAGTAAATGTTGTTCTTTCTTTCTTCGTATATCTTTGTTCGCTATTCGGGTATCTGCGTGCTCCTGGCTCCCTGCTGGTTGTGTTAGAGCTTATCCTATCCTGCAGCATCTGTGCCACGCGTGTGGTGCGAGATGCGATATCGAGTGCGCACCCTTGCCTTGTGGAAGCCTGCCAATAGGAGTTCCGACTGAAGATGCGTGGAAAGCTTCCAAACCCCGAAACCGAGTAACCTCAATTGTGGATTGAGAATGAGGTATTATTTGTTAGTTCAGTCAATTGCGAAGGCCGCAGGGGGCTTTGTACCTTTTAGTGAAAAATTACATTACGATTGCAGTTTGCAGTAAAATATTATTATTTAGTTTTGCCTAAACTTTGATTATGTAGACGTGTGTATAAACAAAGATTGACAACTAATTTGGCAATGATTTTTCAACTTGTGTTATGTGTTGTTCCTCACCGTTAAGCTTTTTGATATAATTACTTGTACTAACGCCTACAGATCAACTTATCCAAAATTGACAAATATTTTCAATGAATTTTTTTTAATGCCTTATAAGACAGCTCGTGACCTCGATCTCGCCTGATGGTGAGCGTAGATGAGGTCTACGGTGGAGCGAGCTGCCCCAGAAGATGCCTATTAACTCTCGCCTTAAAGGCATTCAGGTTATAAGTGGAACTTCTACTAGATGGGGATGATATTCTACAATATGCCATTTACATAAAGTTCTAAGGCTTTTTTTTTCATTTTGTTGATGGCTTCGTGCGATTAGCACATTTAGCCAGTGTCAAAGTAAATTTTCTAACAAGTAATACATAAATAAACAATATTTCTTTTCTGTATGATGATGATGAATGATAATAGAAATGAGAAATGATATACCACCCAACCCCTCGAGTATCTCAGTAAAGGTGTGGGGCTTTACTAAGTCCTCGGGCGGACTTCTTGAGAGAATTTGAAAAGTGACGTTGCACTGTTTTGTTTCATTTGCCAACACTCATGCACACTCACGAACACTTAACGGTTAATAATCCACCATTATTTCACATTAATATTCGACATAACACAAATTTTAGAAAATAAAACAAAAACGCAGACATGACTCTTCAATTTCCCGCCAATAAGTCCAAGTTCAAAGACTATTGAGGAAATGTGACAGTTTGTGTGCAATCGGATGTGCAGGCCTGTGTGCTTCAGAATATTTCAATGTGTTTTGAAAGCGGGTATAAAAAAGTTATCATATCAAGTTTTGTAACCTTCAATAGATGATCAAACGAACTTCTAAGTGAAGTTCGATCATTATTATATGAGTCGTTTCATTCGAAGATATAAATTATACACAATGTAGTCCCTTTAACCTACTGGCAACATCGCACGTCTTTAAAGAGTAACTAATTGATTAAAAAATTCAAAACTTCACTCGTTCACTAAGCTGTCAGTTGTTTAGCGCCAAACTTCTCATTTCGTTTAGAGAGATACTAGAACAAAACTTTACTATTGGGTCTGTATACCTTCGTCTTCAACATGAGGTTTACAGGGCTGGGAGGGTTATTATATCTTCGAATGAAACGACTCATATAATAATGATCGAACTTCACTTAGAAGTTCGTTTGATCATCTATTATATTTCGTCGTTTCATTCTTTGATATAAATTATACACAATGTAGATTTTTAGAGATTTATGTTTTGTTCTAGAAGTGTAGAAAGGTAGGTAAGTATACTTTATAGAAATAAATAACCATTTAAATCTGACTTATAATTTAATAGGTATGTTTTCTAATGCAGGATCTGAACCATAAGCTCTTAAAGAATATAATTTTTTTTTCGTACAATTTCAATGCTTAACAAATCAAACCAATCAGCAACAAAAACAAAAACTAATCATTGTTAGGAAACATAACGGTTTTTGCGAAGACTCCTTCGCTTTCAATCGGTCGATTATAGAAGCGAGCAAAGGCTGTAGACGTGCTTGTCCAGCCAGCTGTTTTCCGGATCACGTCCACACTGAGCCCCGCGGCAAGCGCGGTAGAGGTAGAGGCGTGTCGTGTGCTATGCGCGCTGAACTTTCCAACATCCACACCACTTTCTGCCAATAGCTGTTTAATCCAGCGGCTTATAGACTGGGAGCTGGCGGGCTTGTGGGGTTTTTTGTACGTTAATAACAGTCTGTCTGCATTCGAAGTCCTCATATTTTTTGTTGCAAAAATATAATCTACGAGGACGGAAGCAGGGCATATATTTATGTTCTCGCGAAAGAACGGCAAAAACAGCACGGGTTGTTCACGGCCAGGGGCCGAAGTTTTAATTATGTCAGTTATGGCTATCTTAACACCGTCTTGAGTAATTGAGATATTTTCTAGTTTTATAAGTGAAAAAGTTTGTACTCTGTGTGCTGTACAGAGTGCTAATAAAATAGTAAATTTTTTAGTAATCTTTTCCATGCTCAGTTCTAAGTTTGGGTACCAATTAGATATGTGGTTGAGAACTAGTTGCGGGTCCCAAGTTGTGGTATATTTGGGGCGACTTGGGTTAAGTTTGTACGCACCCTTTAGTATTCTTTTAATACACTCATCTGAGCCGATGTTATTATTTAAGAACAATGATAGAGCGGAACGGTGGCTGTTAAGAGTAGCATAAGAACAACCTTTGTCGAATTGCTGTGTTAAAAAGGACAACACTAAAGATCTAGAGCCTTCAAAAACATTAACGTTATTAATCGTACAAAATTCCCACCAAAGTTTTAAGGTAACGCTGTATTGTTTGATGGTACTGTCAGATAGTGACGCCAGCATTAGGTGAAGAGCGTCCGGGGGAGCACCTTGGTGTGCGAACGCCGCCCGCAGAGCCTCGCGGCACCCAGGGTAAGTTTCGAGTGCAGAGGATGATGGTCCCTGAAATGGGATTGCAGGAGATACTTATTCGGGTTGAGGAACAAAATGTCAGAATCAAGCATGCTTTGTAAGAGTGGGAACCATGGCTGAGACGGCCAGTAAGGGAATACTATGATACCCGTAGCTTCATCATCGATTATTTTTCTTAAGCATTTTAAAATTAAGGAGAAAGGTGGAAAGGCGTAGAAAAAAAATGATTGCCAATTAACAGTAAAGGCGTCTACTGTATAGGCGTCTGGGTCTGGTTTCCAAGAAACAAATGTATCACATTTGGCATTGTTGCGGGAGGCGAAAAGGTCAATATTTGGATAACCAAAATTAAAGAGTATCAACTGATAAGCTTCGTCTGATAGCTCCCATTCCGTATCGGGGTTGATTTTTCTTGACTCTGCATCCGCGCAGTTATCTTTTGTGTTTACATAAGAGGCGTGCAGCCAAATTTTTCGCCTCTCGCACCATTGCCAGATACAACGCGTCAAATTATTTAGGTGCGGGAATTGTATTCCACCTTGACGGTTGATGTAGCTTATTGCTGTGGTATTATCTATCCGCAGTAATATTGCACAGTCATTATTTTTCTTTGCAAAAGTTTTCAGTCCCAAAAATGCGGCAAGAAGTTCTAGATAGTTAATGTGGTGTTCTAATTCTGAAACCTTCCATCTCCCGTTAACCTTTTTACCTTCGCAAACGGCTCCCCAACCGGTTCGGGAGGCGTCTGTGAATATTTCTTTTTTATAATTTAAAGTTCTCATTGGACAAAATGTTGTAAAAATGTTATCACGCCACCAGTTTAGGTCTTCCAAAATTACTCTGGGTAAGGTGATTTTCGCTTCGTAATTATCGCTATGTCGCTGCAATGCCAAGAACTTTTGGCGTTCTAAAATTTTTGTGTATACGAATCCATATCTAACAGCTGGACAGGCCGCAATTAGAACACCAATCAATTTTGCAAAGTCTCTTATTGTACATTTCGGTAATTTTGAATAATTTCGGATTATTTGTGCGATATTTTTACGTTTTTCTATAGGTAATGATAACGAGAAATGTTGCGTATCATATACAAAGCCTAAGAAAGTACAAACTTGAGAAGGTGTTAACGAACTTTTGTCGAGGTTAACAACGAAACCTAAACATTGCAACAATTTTAGAGTTTCGCGTACATTAATTAAACATTCTTGAAAAGTGTCCCCGATGCATAAGGCGTCGTCAAGATATATGACTGACTTATGACCTTGTCTTCTAAGATAGGACATGACCTCTCTCATGATTTTAGTGAAAACTCTGGGTGCCACGGACAGGCCGTAAGGCATGGCCGTAAATTCGTAGGTAGATAAGTTTGAATTTGGAGCTTGAAAGTAAAATCTTAAATATTTTCGGTCTTTTTGACATATTGGAACTAAAAGGTACGCCTCTTTCAGGTCGATCGTTGCTATAAAACCGCCCTGTGGTATTAGTTTTGAAGCGGTTCTATAGTCTTCCATCTTAAAATGGGTTTTTTCAATGAACTTATTTAATGGTTTTAAATTTAAGATAAAGCGTTTACCACCATTAGACTTGGGTGCAAGGAAAGTTCTTGATATGAACTGGTCATCTGATGGGGTACATTGTGAAATAGCTCCTAATTCAATTAATTTATTTATAGCTTGAACCATCTCGTGACTTTCATCGAGTGTAAATTGAGATTTAGGCACGACAGATTGTGTCACTTCCGTAATAAACGGTATAGGGTATCCATTTTGGATCCATGATAATACAGTTTGGTTGTTTGTTATATGAGACCAACAATCGTAAAAATATTTAATTCTGCCAGCGTGTACCTGTGTTACTGTGGCGGTGCACGGGGCCTGGGGTGGTTGTAGTTCTTCGCATGAGTCGAAGTTGGCTGAAGGTAGGTTCGGCGCGGTGGCAGCACTGGCCTCTGTCCCCTGTGGCTCTGACCTCCCCGCCCCCCCCTGTTTGACGGGTACCGAGGAGGTCCTGACCAGTTTCCCTGATGGGCAGGACGACTGGCACTCGACTGGACTGTGGCAGGTTTATGGCTTGTAAATGCTTTTCTTATCTGCGAACCTTGTCGTTCAATTGCCTTACTGGCTTTTATTTTTTCGGATAATGTATTGCCGAATAAGGAGTCATCTCTTTCGGAATCTTGTATGACGTGCAGAAAATTCTTTTCCAAACTAGGTGTAATGAGTTTTATCCTATCCTTCGTTAGAGAATGGTGTAAATCAGCCAGTATGCGACAACCATCGCTAAGATATTTAAGGGCTTGTATCTTATCATCAGAAGAGAGTAATTTGTCCATTGCTCTATTTATTGCCGAGGTACCCATCCCGAGTTGTTGTTGAAAACCAAGAAACTTTTTGTCGCGTCCCCTCACGACGTCAGAAACTGCGGCAGAAATCTCTGCATTTAATTTTGGTGCTTGCAACATCTTACAATTACTCGGTATTAGGTATTCTTTTACCTTTGTAAGATTCTCTTTCTGGTCTTTTGGTAGACCTTTTTTTAATAACGGTGTCCATAAATTAGCTAGGCTATCGTGAATGGTATCTCCAAATTCTGGCGTATCGGATGTAGACGCCCCTAACGCTGACAAAATTTGTGGATCTAAGGTTACTTCTGATGAAATTTCCGATGTAATTTCTTGTGTGTTTGCCGTTAGCGATTCTGCAAATTCCGGGAAAGAAGGTTGTTCCAACGATTGTTCGATGTAATCCGGTGGATTTGACGGACCAGCTTCCGGTTCCGTTTCGTTTTCTACGATATTGATTGCATCTAAAACAACAATTCTCGTTTTAGAAAAAAAAAATTTAATGAGGGTAGAAAATAAAAATAAAATATACACATAATAAAATGTGTTCATATTGTCCCGCAGACAATACATTATAGATTACTTTACTTGCGTCTATTCTAGAACGCAGGTAGATTCTACGTAACGTCATAATATATGAACCATAATTAGCCCGCAGCTAATTATGATATCGCGATTGACCCGCAGTCAATCTCGATTTAGTTTTATTTTTAGTGTAATTAAAGTTATGAAGCAAAATCACTTGTTCACCAAAAACAATAACAAAGTTACATGTTGTATCGTGATTTCTTATAATTAAATTTAGTTTTTGTAACTTGTTAATAACTTAGTATCCACAAATATTTAAATGAGAATGGTGAATGCACTATAAACGTACCTGTGATATTATCGTCGTCTTCTGACGAATATAAACGTTGAATTCGTCGGCGTTTTACGAGATCCTTTTTCTCCATAAGTTTTCTAATCTTCTTTTCATATCGTTCAACTTTTTCCTGTGCGCTGCGTTTCGGCATTTTGCATAGACGCGTGCGTTCGTTGCCTCGCACGAAAAAGGAATGAGAAGTTTGGCGCTAAACAACTGACAGCTTAGTGAACGAGTGAAGTTTTGAATTTTTTAATCAATTAGTTACTCTTTAAAGACGTGCGATGTTGCCAGTAGGTTAAAGGGACTACATTGTGTATAATTTATATCAAAGAATGAAACGACGAAATATAATTACACACGTCTTTGACTAACATTTAAAACCTATTTGCGACAAGCTCATTAGCTCTTAATTACGGTTGTTCTCGCTGTAAATTCGACCTTCCGCCGTTGTAATGAAGGATGGCTGCCGGGTATCGATTGAGTTCAGCTGTGCTGACGTCAGCGGCTGGGTTCGGCATTCGGCTGCAATCTTGTTTGGATGGGAAAGCCTTTCGGTGCGATTACGAAACTATATTCGGTTGATAAAGCGATATGGGACGATGAAAGGATAGCCGGTAGGTGTTAAAACAATTAACTTATATTTAGGTAGGCACGTAGTACCTACAGCATTATGTATAAAACAAAAGAGTTAATATTTAAAAAAACTAGTAAAATTATCCTGGCAACTTTTTTCCACTTACTTCTGTTTTCATCAAAATGGCGGCGAGTTTAATCCTCATTATCATCATCATCATTATTGCAGCCTATATTAGTTCACTGCTGGACATAGTCTTTCCAAAAGCACGCCACTGGGCATGATCCGCGGCTATTCTCATTCAGTTCTTGCCAGCCATCTTGCGAAATGCGTCGCTTTCTAGGCTAAGGACAAAGTATTTTGTAGTAATGTTAATAATTAAAATGAATACTTTTTAAAGATATTTCCATAAAATTAGCAGAAATCACCCGGGACCCCAGGAGCTAGCAGCTACTTGGCCAGCGCATAAGCATTGCTATCCAACGTGGCAATGCTGCTAGCTTACTGGGCACTCTGCCTGACGTGGATGATTTGGGGCAAATTTTTATTTATAGTTTGTAGTAAAGTAATTGTCATAGTTTATAGTTGTTTTATGTTGTGATTTTCTTTGTTTATACAATTAGATAGTTGACTGGTTAGTCAATAGAAAAACTTTTTAGCAACTGTCAAAACTATATTTTTCAATAGCGATTGTATGGGAATGGAAACTATGAAGTCACTGCTAGGTTTCGTCCATTGAGTGTTTATTATTAACATTCAATATTTAATAACTGAGGAGCTCGATGGCGCAGTGGTTAACGCGCCCGGTCTGCGAGTGCTGAGCTTAAGCAACTTTCGCAAAGGCCGGTCATCGGATGGGTGACCAAAAATTTATCATCTCGAGCTCCTCCGTGCTTCGGAAGGCACGTAAAGCCGTTGGTCCCGGCTGCATTAGCAGTCGTTAACAACCACCAATCCGCACTGGGCCCGCGTGGTGGTTTATGACCCGTTCTCCCTATCCATCCATAGGGAAGGCTCGTGCCCCAGCAGTGGGGACATAAAATGAGCTGATGATGATGATGATGACTTAATAACTTGGGTTACACAACGCATAAGTTTTCATGCATAAGTCAAATAAAAAATTGGTTAATATTTTTAAGAAATGTTACGTGATTTATTTTATAAGTCTGTTTAATGTTCTGGAATCAATTATTTATTGTTGTTATCAACATCCATATTCTAGTTTTTGATGTGTAACATCTTTCCGCTCGTTTTCTATATAAGCAATTTGTGGGAGTGAATTTGTGAAATGGGACGGAAAGTCGGAAAAGCGCGCAAGCACGCGCCATTTTGTAAATTTAAAATCGATAATATGAACATGACATATTAGTATTTTATGTGACATATTGTGTCATTTGACTATCAAAGGTCATTTTGATATGTTAGGACTTCTTGGCGGGAAAGTGAAGAGTCATGTCTGCGGTTTTGTTTTATTTTCTAAAATTTGTGTTATGTCGAATATTAATGTGAAATAATGGTGGATTATTAACCGTTAAGGGTTCGTGAGTGTGCATGAGTGTTGGCAAATGAAACAAAACAGTGCAACGTCACTTTTCAAATTCTCTCAAGAAGTCCGCCCGAGGACTTAGTGAAGCCCCACATCTTTACTGAGATACTCGAGGGGTTGGGGGGTATATCATTTCTCATTTCTATTATCATTCATCATCATCATACAGAAAAGAAATATTGTTTATTTATGTATTACTTGTAAAAAAAAATACTTTGACACTGGCTAAATGTGCTAATCGCACAAAGCCATCAACAAAATGAATGATATGTTAAATGTATTCTAATGAGTATTTACTGCATCTATTTTATAGTTATTAAATGATATAATACCTGACCCATTTTTTTCAGAATATACCTAATGTTAAAATTGCTTATTACTAAGATGAGATGTCAAATGTTACACATTATATGCTACTACTGTAAGGCCCGCTCATCTTAGCCAAAAAGACGTCCACTGCTGGTCAAGGGCCTCCCTCAAGGATAAATAATTTTGAGGGGAATTTGCCATAATCGCCACGCTTGGCAGGCGGGTTGGCGATCGCAGTAAGGTGAGAATAATCACAGAGAGACGCTGCTGCCCATCCTCTGGAATGGTTCCATAGTCGCCTTCTACGACACCCACGGGAAGAGATGGGGTGGTGCAATTCTTTACCCCCGGCACCACACGGGGCATCGCTCGCTCGTTTTTTTTATAAATACGTTCAATGTTCTGGAATCAATTATTTATGGGTGCGCCAAAGTTTACTTAAATTTTCAACTGCGATAATTGGAACTCCGAAAATGTTCTTCCTTACATTGTTCATCCTAACAATCACTATTCCTAACTACTCTGTTTCTAATGTTCATAATTCCGAATCATTCAACTTCATAATGCCAGTAGCAATAACATCTACCTATTATACTATTATTTGTTTTCCTATATTTTCTCAACATGACCGTTTTTTACATTATTATTCAAAGTCATTTGAAGCGACTTTAAAATAAATCCACTTAGTTTAGCGAGGAGCGAAGCGACGAGCGGGTTAGGTTGTTGATGAGCGGTTAGGTTGACATAAACACAGCGCCAGAAGCGACATCAATATACATCACTTTACAATGGAAACTATGTTTAGGGATAAAAGCGTTATGAAAAACAACAGTAGGAGTTTAAATAGATTAGTGATATTATTATTTACAATTTTCGGAAACATGAGTGCTATGAACATCGTCTGTAGTACTAAAAATTGTATGAATAAAAACTTTAGGAAGAACAATTTTAGGAAGAGTGATCATTCGGATTGCAAATCGGTAGGAATAACAATTTCGGGTAAAAAACTTTAGGTGAGCCAATATGGACCCATTTATTGTTGTTATCAACATCCATAGTCTAGTTTTTACGCAATATATCTAAACAATAATGATACTAATAAATGTACTAACGCACAACTACTAGAAATAGGAGTATGTAACAATAATATTTCTATTTCCAAAACGCAAAACACTTCAGTGGTATTATTTTCAAAAGAACACTTGCCTCACTGAGAGACGATTATTTATAAATAACCACTGAACAAATAAACGAAGGGTAAGCATTTTTCTGACGAAAATATTCTCGGAAACGAAGGAAATACGATATTTCCTAACGGAGTCGAGACGACAATTGGAATATACTATTGACTTTATTATTTATCATAGACCTGCTTTATCCGTGAAGGATTCATGAAAACAATAATGTATAGGGACTTATTGTCATAATTCGTTTAAGATTGTGGTATTTATTATGTATGTATATGTATTCTCAATTGATTTGTATGTAATTATACGAGTATTGAACAAGATTAGTTTCGTAAACTTTTTGTCTACATCACACAGCTGGGAGCTGGAAGATATATCTTATAGAGATAACTTTAGTGTATGTGTATTATATTTGTAAAGGGTTTGAGTGGAACATTATGTCACATTAAACATTTCTATATCACTCACACACACATACAAAAATTAATAAAATTACTATTGCATAGAAATAATAATAAAAAACTTACCAATGTTAACCTTATCTAAGATATTTTATTGATTATTTTATTATAGAGACATTTGGAAGGTTGCTGATACTTACTGGGAAGGGATACTTTATTTAGAAGGATGTCGGGTGGTTTAGTAGGTCGGTCACAGCCCATCAGGTGACCAATCCCACACACCTCCCGGGCCCAAAAGGGTATCAGCAGAATAATATTATGTTTAATGAAATGTAAAAATGCTGTGTACTTTTGTTGTTATTTTTAAATAAATTCTTATCTTATCTTACCATAATCATCTTTCATAACACAAAAAAATTGTTTACCTACATTAGCTCCATTACTGACACTGGCTAATCAAATCGCATCAAGTAAATAAGAAAAACATAGTCATTATTATATACTTACTATTAATAAAGAGGTAAAGTGTGTGATTTGGTTTGTTCGGGGTAATCTCTGGAACTACTGGTCAAATTCCAAAAATTCTTTCACTGTTAGAATGCTACATTATCTGCAAGTAACATAGGCTATATTTTATTTTGAAAAAGAGTTTCTTTAAAAAAATCTCAAATCCACGTTTACGTAACCTGCTAGTAATTACTAATTGTACTACGTCTCAATCCTCGCTAATAAAGACGTTACGGAAAGTTGGAAACGATCGCACCAAAGTTCGGTCAAATATTGAGTTTGCGACACGCGACGCGAGTCAGTAACCCAGTTAATGAGTCCCTGGGGCTCCGGCGCCTCGCCCTCCTTCAATACCTAGGCGATTCGCCCGGTAAAGCTTTCCTGCGAGAGCTGTGCGAGGTATATAAAAGTAAAAAAGGTAGATACGTCTGTAGCAGAGCTTGATAACGTTACCGAATTCGCACTAAAACATTGATAAGTAACGTTATTTCTATAAAGTTAAATTGGTAGCTGTAATGCAGGTAAGGTTACCCAGTGAAGTATCGTAACTCTTTTCGTTACCTAATAAAACCTATGTACCAACACATAATTTGAAAATATAGTTTAGTAACAATACATTTTGCAATGCTATAATAAGTTCTAAGTATAATAAATTGCCTGTGGAAATAATAGAATTAACTATGAATAAATTTAAACAAAATTTTATTAATATTTTATTTAATGAATGTCATTATGCAACAAAAGAATTTTTAGAATATAAAATCTAATGAATTGTATCTCAATGCAATAATGTTGATATTGCATTAAATTTTAATACTATTTTTTATTTATTTGAATATTGAAATGGTTATGTAAATTTTATTATTCCGTGGCACTGTATAATCAATAAATTTTTTATTTTGTAAATTTAGTGTAAGTTGCACAATATTTCCACGCCGGCGATGGCAGAATATGCCGCTCTTTTTAATATTATGACACCTTAGTGTACACCATATTCTTGGAAATAAATACTTTGGTATTGTTGCCACAAGTCAGGCTCGTCCTGGTGTGGAAACCGCTAGCAACTTTATTCTTTTGGCATGTATACTTTTGTTTTCTTGTAAACCCAAGAAGATCCCAAGGTCGTAACGGTCCGGAAATACCGCCGCCGAGAGCTGGTTCTACAACACTGTAGTTCGAGGCAAGAAATTTCGTGAAAAACGCACAGTAGTAGACCGCCATCCATCAAGGTGATGTGGATGGAATGACAGTCGATTGCGTGTAGTGCGGTGAAGGAAAGCAGCGGCAGGGATCAAGCCGAACAATCCCTCATGGAAGGAGTTGGTACTGGGGTGCTCCAGCCCAAATATGGGAGCAGTATTCCATATGCGGCCTGACCCGTGCTTTGTACAGTTTCTTGTACAGTTACTTGTCAAATAGTATGTAAGTTTTAATTTCTATTTCTATTAAAATAATAATAATTATTATTATTTTCTTTATTTATTTTTCTACATATTAATTTACATTTTTAAATATTTTCTTAAAACAAAACCAGGGTAAACCTCCTCACAATGCGTGCCGTGTCGAGGAGAACTGCCTTCTGAATCAGGGCCTTGATCCAGCCGCCTAACGAAAGCCTCATGAGATGTTGATCGAGGCTTTTGGCCACCAGGCCGTTGGCCGTAACAACAATCGGGATCCACATTCCACATGTCGACAACCTCATGTGCGAAGTCGAGATATTTGATTTGTTTCTCTTTCTCGGCTTTCACGAGGTTCTCGTCACGGGGAATGGTGATATCGACACTCATCGTGCGGCGCGCTAAACGATCTATCACCACAATGTCTGGCTTATTGGCTACAATAGTCCTGTCGGTGATGATAGATCGATCCCAGTACAACGTGACATGGTCATTTTCGAGAACTGTGTCGGGCACATACAAGTTTGTATTTCAAAGCAAGTTGCTGGTGAATAACCGTGGCCACTTGGTTATGCCTGTGCAAGCACTCGCCGTTAGCCAGACGAGAACAGCCAGAAATAATATGTGTGATAGACTCACCCGGACGGTGGCATGCATGACATATGTCAACCGGCCCGTCCTTCATAATATATTTCCGGTAGTTATTCGTTAGCATAACTTCGTCATTAATGAGCTTAAGCCAATCCTCGTAGAGCGGTTAGTTAATTTAACGGTAAAAGTACCACCCAGGTTAACGATAGCGTTACTTATGTATCCAGTTAAAACAAAATAACTATACAAGAATTAAGAAATACCTTTTTTTGGAGAGTTTACCGATTACACAAGTGGCATTTTCAGCTTTACCAGACTTTTGGGGACGAGAAACTTAAAGGGTTCAAGACGTGTGATCGAAACACCGTCAGAGGTTTTCTAAAAGGTATGGCATCGTCCGCTCTCTACTGGATTCTCCGAGGGGTTCGGTTCGGGTCGAGAACGGAACAACCTGTGGGCGAGTGCCTCTAAAGACTAAGAAATCGGCTCGGGTTGACCGGGTCGTGGAGAAGCGACCAGGCCCATCTGTACCTGGTATAAAGCGCGTGTGAACCGGCTCGTCGTACCCTTGTTCTACGAGTACGGTGTCTTGGCATTTTGAGGATCGGGCAGGGGGTGAACTTAGACCAAATCAAAATCAAATCAAGTTAAATCATATTTATTTGTTTGAAATGCGGTACAAAATAAGATCATTTAATAAATGATTGGTACAAGCACATTTCGCTATCACTAGCATACAAAATTAAAAATAAACAGTAAAATTACAGCCGCAAAACCAGACACAATAGAAAATTCATTGTTTGTCGGTCACCGGTGACCACCACGGCGATTAAAGACGTAATTGAAATCAATTAAAAAATAACATACAATAACATTCAAAATATCATTAGGTAAACAATTGCAATTACTATAATAATTTAAATTTTACTTTTTTATTTTAAGTGCTAATTGCTGCACTGAAGCTGAATTAAATACTTATAAAATACAGTGGGCGTTTAATTTTTTCACTATATTTTATAAGTATATAAGGTCACATTGTATCAACTGCAAATATTTTGACAAAACATCTAATTATATCCGAGAAATAATGCCCTAGCATTTAAAAAAAATTCAGGCTAGTTTTTTGTTTACTTTTCCTGACCGAAAGTGCTTTATTTTTCTTTTTAATCGACATGTCTTTTGGCGTTTTTTTTATAAAAATAGTTTATACATGTTGTTGAATTTATCCTCAAAATATTTGTAGTTGATAAAATGTGACCTTATATAATAATTTAAATTGACAAAAACTACCTACTAACACCTACTCGAATAGAAAGATAGTAGTTAGTACTTACCTTCTCCTTTACGCACTTCCTAAATATTATTATTACATTATGTTTACAACACGACGGAGTAAGGATTGTTTCACTTAAATTACTTAGTTATTGTCGATTACCTACTAGTATTGTTTTGGTAAATATTGGTGACTGTACATTGTCAATTTCACACAGATTCATAATTGATTAGCAAACACGCACTTTTAGGTTTCTTTGAACACCGTTAGTGGGTAGGTTCTAGATATCGTGTTTCATGTCACTCTGACAACCATTACTCCGTAAAACAAATTGAAATTAAAAATATTGCGAATAAACTATCGAAAAATACTGTGTTCCAAAACGACAATTAATTACTGTTAATATTTCGGCTGAAGGGCTCGTACCCATGGCCCAGGAGCCATGCAAATTTTAAAATAACAGACTAGTTACATAATATGTGTTTGATTTCGACAGATTTTTAATTATCCGCAGCATTTTGTACTTTACTTCGAAGATATTAGAGTTTCTATAAAATTTTATAAATACAAGTAGGTATGTACATTTTATCCTTATGTCGATTCCAAAAACCACACCATGCGCACAGTGAGTTTAAAAATACCCATTTTTCCCAATTTCTTTATTTTCAAAATTGTGTTTAATAACCCCCGGAGTATATAATACCTGAATAATCCTGAATATAGCAGATAGGGTACCGTGTTTGGAACCGCGGTAAATAATGAACATGCCTAAAATATGACATTTTTTGATTTTATATATTCTACAACCGAAAAGCTCTTGTCCTTCACCTCACCTGATGGTAAAGTAACGATAAGAAGGAAGGTGGAAGTATACTACACACAGAAACATGAACTGCTGAGGAACAGGCTTTTTTATCTCTAACTATAGAAAGAAAGAAACTAAAAAACAAAGAAAAAACGAGCGAGCTTTACAGTAGTCGCATATGATGTGTAACATTTGACATCTCACCGTACATATATTTATTTTAATTTTAAGTGATACAAAATAAACTTTGATTAAATGCTAAGCCATTTTATTCAAATTATTTATTTGAGTACTAGTGAGATACTTGAGCTTGCATGCCCTGTACCAATTGGTCGATTCTAGGTTCAGTTTTTGCCAGAGCTATTGTCTGATCGCTATCGACGCAAGACGATTTCGCTGTTTAGTTTTGATTAAAACCACAACTGAAAAACCTGTAAACCACATAAATAAGTTATAAAATGTAAACGTATTACGCCCAATTATGAAACGAAAATGCCCCCCTTGACATCTCCTACTCCCCCCTAGGGGGGCGCGCCCCCCTGGTTGGCAAGTCCTGATTTAGGCAGTGTGAGTTGCAGTGTTCTCTTGTTTTAGTTTCAGTTTAGTTTTAGTTTGGGCATCTTCAGAGCACCAGGCCTTACTAAAATGCTACGACATATTATGCTGAAGATGAAGAAGATGCTCTTTCAGTATACTCGTATATTATAATGATAAAGATGTTTTATTTGTCCCGTAAGTGGTTATTCACTTTTGATACTTAATTAATGTTATTTTATTGTATACGTTTGACACTATGTTTGGCTACTTCAATGACATTTAAAATTCTCATTTTCGTTAACGTGATCGAATGGCAAATGAAAATCGCTGTAGACACCCTGAATAAACTATTCGCCACTCATCAGGAAATCGTACAACTGGCTCGCTATCAATAATAAATCACGTCACGTCGTCGCTCGCTCCCTACGATTCCCGCCAAAATGTGACAGCTAAGGACAGTCGGCCATTTTAAATAATGATGTAACTGTGTTGCCAACGCAAAATAAGGTTTTCGTGCGTGCCATTAATTTGTCGTTTGATGTCTTTTATTGTGATACTAATAATCCGACACCGCTATTGGGGAAGCCGTAAATATAAGTGCATAGAGATTAAGGGACACAGATTTGTGTAAAACGGTTCAATCGATAGGATTATCCGTTCGTGTGCTAAACTGCTAACTGGCCACGTGTAGAGTATTGAGGTAACTGTGACGTCATTAAACACCTTTTGACATTTTTAAATATTTCAAACCCACGTCATGGCATTGCTAAATGTGGGCTGTGGGCACCGTTTACGTTTCATTTTAAATTGGAAGCGTTCTTATATGCCCTTTATTGTTCACTGGATCTAATACCCATCAAACCGGAACAAAGCAACGCGAAACAATGCTATTTGGCCGAAGAAATAGGGTTGGCACCGTTCAGTCAGATTGTAGACCGAATCCTACCACCACCGGGCATGTAGGTACCTACCTAACAATATTAGCAGCATTTTTTTTGTTCCAAAAAGATAGCCAGTTCCTCGGTAGTTAAAGACTCCGGCTGAAGTATGCTTCCACCTTCGGTCTTATCATCACTTAATATCAGGTGAGATGAACGCTAAGCTTAGCCATAAAGTAAAACCGCGGCCTCGTGCGTGTCGAGCCACGCGTAGTGTAGGGTTCCGTAGCCCATCTCAATAATGCGGACTCTGAGAAGAGGGCTTTTATGAACATTTATTTAACGATGGCTCATATACTTAAATGTAGATACTACCGGTTTCTCACACCTGACAACGTTATTTAAGTAGTTCCCAATGAGGAATTTGTACTGCGCCAAGTACATTTTATAAGTTGATCGACTGTTACTCGTAAACTTGTAAAGTCTACTTAGCTGTGATAACTTTCCTTTTAACTTAGTCATATATACAACTACCGTAAATTTTTTCACGTATCCAAAAACAACCATTTGGCTTGCAGAGTGGAGGACACTTGACTCTAAAAAAAAATTTGCACTTTAAAGCTTAATAGTTCACAAACGGATACCTCAATCAAAAAACTGTTTCCACAAACCCGCAATACTTTTAAAATTGCTCTCCAACGACACCCCACATTATGGGGCAGACCAGAAAAAAAATTACATTTCCACTTCACGTGTACGAGAGGTCACCAAAAAAAAAATATTTTTCAAAATTTTATTTCACTACTTTGTCGGCGTGATTAATATGTATATCCATGCCAAATTACAGCTTTCTAGTACTAATAGTCTATGAGCTAGGCTGGGGACAGACAGACAGAGAGACGGACATGGCGAATCTATAAGGGTTCCTTGTTGACTACAGAACCCTAAAAAAGAAATAAACATGTTTGTGTTGATATCTTAAACTTTTTCAATGTATAGGCATCACATCTCTATGGTTCGACGCAGACATGGCGGCGGCGTCACCTTCCGCATCATAGGTTATGCCACGACAAAATGGCCGACTTTTGGCGCGAATCCCACTCACAATAATCTTTCATTTCGATTATGCCATTTGCAGCTGTTCAGCATTATTTGTGTGTTAAATGCTTTAATTATAAACGAAGTTTATTGCCGCCAATTGCAGACGGACTTTGGTCTAACGCATCATTAAATCTAATTATTATGATGGAAAGCTTTCACAAATAATTTCCGTTAAAAACATCTGATTTCGTATCATCACTAGTTTGCGCTTGGTCTGTCTCCAATCCTTTAAGTCACCATTTCTTTGTCTCATACCCAATTGACGACTGGTATGCCTGTATTTTAGACCATATAACCGGTCTAAGGCCTGTATATATTTTAATAGGCTCAAGCTTTCCCATATTGAACCTTATTACATGGGAAGATCAGGTACAAATAACAACTCAGACCAAAAGCTCTACTTCTTACTAAATAGATTATCCCTTTCAGACTGAGATTGCGACGTCCCTCGGACGGAATCTCGACTTAAAATCGCCGGGCTATAGTTTATAACGAGTTGTCGACTAATATTATGATATTAAATAAAATAAAATATTTTTTTTTTATAAAAAAATTTAAAACATCCGGTCTAACACAGTCAAGCGCAACAATTGGCGTTAAGGGTCAAATTTGATCATGGTCGAAGCGCACGACCGTATCAGCTCGGTCTGAAAGGGGTATACAATATTTCCCCTACACGGGGAATCGAACCCGAAACCACTAGATACTCAACATCATCAACATATTGAATCAATCAAAAAGTGTAAAATAAACGCTAGTAGATCCATAAAAGTTTAACATTAACATAACATTTAAGTTTAAAAGTTAAATTAATATTATAAAGAGGAAAGCTTTGTATTTTTGTATGTATGTTTACGCAACGAATAAACTCAAAAATTACAGGACCGATTTAAAAAAATATTTCACCATTAAAAAGCTACATTAGCGCTAAGTAACATAGGTTATATTTTTAAAAGAAAGAAATGTTAAAAAATAAAGTACGCCCGTGCGAAGCTGGGGCGGGCCGCTAGTATATATATAAAATAAGCAAGAAAATGTATCAGCAATTCAGCAAGCATTGTAGATTATAGTCCCGCGGACTTCCTTTCCACACCACAGCTAGGGTTGGCTAGAAGAGATCTCTTCTAAAGATAAGCCCACCTTTGCATATCTTGTGTATTGTGTACGACGACGGCTGGACATGGTTAGTTTATATACTTACTAACAAAAATGTAAACGTGAGACTGTAAATTTTAGTGTCCATTCACAATCTATCGACAGTTTCTTTGCACTAAGTACCAACTCCTTCCATTTTTTGATTATTTGACCATTATTTGACCGCATTCAACGCAGAGCTGCTCAAATTGTCGACGACATGGTTATTTCAGGTCGGCTTGATCCACTGGCTCTTCGGAGAGACGTTGCGTCTCTCTGTATATTGTACCGCATATATCATGGGGAGTGTTCTGAAGAATTGTTCGGCTTGATCCCTGCCGCTGCTTGCCTTCACCGCACTACACGCAATCGACTGTCATTCCATCCACATCACCTTGATGGATGGCGGTCTACTACTGTGCGTTTTTCACGAAATTTCTTGCCTCGAACTACAGTGTTGTGGAACCAGCTCTCGGCGGCGGTATTTTTGGATCGTTACGACCTTGGGATCTTCAAGAAACGAGCCTATTCCTCCCTTAAAGGCCGGCAACGCGTCTGCGATTCCTCTGGTTTTGCGGGTGTCCATGGGCGGCGGTGATTACTCTCCATCAGGTGACCCGCCTGCTCGTTTGCCTCCTACTTAAATTATATAAAAAAATAAAAAAAAGGTTTAAAATATCACCAGATTAATTGTAAAGTAACGGTTTGTACAATTATCCGGTGACATCAATAATAATTGGCGAGCGTGGTAATTAAGTTTTTACCCATCAATTGTAGTGATGACTTGGTTTCAAGGCCTTTGTACATATATCAATGTGTGTGTGTTTTTAACCTTTTATATATATTTATTAAAATACGTAAAGAATACTATGTATGTATGTCGTACGAGTACAATAAAGGATTTAATACATGGAATGAATTCACAGCTGGTTATTAAAACACGTCATTCTCATTAACAATCATATCGCGAACCTCATTAGCGTTCCGAAGTCTGGTATTAATAATAAATTAACAGATACTTAATCCACGTTTAAGCAGTGCAGACACGGAGACAACTTAATTATGCGAGCTTGATTGACATACTACTTTTTACGTTGACAGAATAAATTAATGTTGATCTTCGGTCTCGGATACTTACAATTACCCGATTCGATCGGAACCCCTCGGAGAATCTGGTGCGGAAGAGGACACGCACTAGTGTGTGTGATGCCTTTCCCTTTAGAAAACCTCTAACGGTGTTTCGATTACACGGCTTCAGGAACTATTTAAGTTTCTTTTATAGGGTTCCGTACCCAAAGGGTAAAACGCTATTAAGTAATTAATTAATCTTACTAATAGGGTAAGACCCTATTACTAAGACTCCGCCGTCCGCCCGTCCGTCCGTCCGTCCGTCCGTCCGTCCGTCCGTCCGTCCGTCCGTCCGCCCGTCCGTCCGTCCGTCCGTCCGTCCGTCCGTCCGTCTGTCTGTCTGTCTGTCTGTCTGTCTGTCTTTTCGTTGGCTGGCACCGGCTCCAAAAATAACAATAATATATAATAAAAATAATAACCTATATATTTTTCTAATAAAGTGTTTGTCTATAAGCAATTAAAAAATATATTTTTTATTTGTTTCTTTAAGTGGATTGCAAGTAAATATTTGGTATTTGCTTGTTTGTCATAATATGTGTTCTGTTAGATGTAAAGTAATTGTATGGCAGTCGCATAGTTTTTAAGAATATAAGATTGAGTATAATAAAGGTTAATTGCAAGTAAATTGAACAAACTTAACAACGCAATTATTTTTTACTTTTTAGTGCAATTTTTTCAGTCAAATTTTTTGGAGTCGGTTTTTTTGTTAAAATTTTTGTTTATGTCTCGCTTTTTAGTGATTCGTTTCGATCTATTTATCAAAAGCGAATATGGGTAAAAAACGCCTAAACTACTAAACGCCCTGCTCGTATGAGACAGCGCCGTTAAAAAATGAGACAATACGCCTATCTCCAAGTAGGAAATTAAAAACTGAGTTCCAGTGCCTGCCTTTTTTTGCTTTGTCATAGTCGCATCTTCATCTTAATCGATATATCTTATCGCCACCCGTGAAATACTTATCATTGAGGAGTTCCGGTGGCAATCTGTAGTCTTATTCAACGATTACATTTCATCAAATGATACTTTCTGAATGCAAATGCTTGATTTATTGCTGAAAATACCAAATGTAAAAAAAAAGGTATGCCTACAATATTTGAGGATTTCCCTCAATTCCTCAGGGATTCCATCATCAGAACTAGATTTAGATAAAAATGGGAACAATCTGGAAGTGTATCCTTACAAATGAAAAAATAATTTTCCAAATCGGTGTATAAATGACGGAGTTCTGAGGTAACAAACATTAAACACCGAATTGAGAAGCTCCTCCTGCTTTTGAAGTCGGTTATAAAGTACCTTCACCTGTATCCGAGCGGATCAATACCAGGTACCTACTACCTACCAGCTTAGAACCATTATAATGTAATTTGAAAGTGAAACAGAAGAGTTGGTCGCTTCATTAGTCCAATGCATGCAACTGCAACCGTGCCCTATAATTTGTCGGACGGAAATAAAGAGCGAGGGTGGAGGGGTGTACCTACAGAGAGGGAGGACGGAAGGGTTTATGCAGACTTACACATGGATCTAGACAGAACTCTATACAGAAATAATTAGTTAATTAATCATAATGATTAGGGTGATTTGAATCAATCAGTCATTAAATACCTAATTCACCTTTCACAAACGATCTTACAGTTTATTATAGCTCTCTCCATCCGACTGGTTGTCTGACCAATCCTTCAAAAATGACTCCAACCCGTAACAAAATTGTACCATTGTAATTTTTTTTTTGTTTATCTATTCTTTGTGTATGTATGTATGTATGTATGTATGTATGTATGTATGTATGTATGTATGTATGTATGTATGTATGTATGTATGTATGTATGTATGTATGTAAGTATGTATGTATTTACGTATGTATGTATGTATGTATGTTTGTATCTATGTTTGCAACTAATAAACTCAAAAATTACTGGACCGACTTAAAAAAAATTATATTAAAAAAAAATGTGGTACGAAGTCCGCCGGGTCAGCTAGTGTTTTAATAAAATAGTAATAGTGTTGCAATAAAATAATTATATTATATTTATCTAAATTAAAGGAATAAATGCGATGGATCTGTACCGTATAAAATGTTGTATAAAATGTTTCAATATTTCAGTGATTTAAACGGTGTATGTTTATTGTATGTATATATTTCTGTTTAATAGTAAAGTAGGGACTACTTAATAAGATTAACGACGTAGTTTTTTTTATATTTCAATAATTTAAACGGTGTATGTTTATTCTATGTATATATGTATGTTTATTTATGAAGTACGACGTAGTTTATTTTTTATTTTTTGTGAAATTAATGTAATAACCTATGTGCGAAAAAAATCGTTTCATAAATAGAAAATTAGGGTAGTGACTCCAGTGCTCGACAGGAGCCAATGATCGACACTATTTCCTTAAGGGTATGCGCCGACCAAAAAAAGCCAAAAGTGCAGTCACGTTTAAGTTGATATATGATGAAAAAACTATCGTTTTACATAAACAAAATATATATTTAGTATCAAAGGGAACTTGTTTACAATTAGTCCGACCCATAAATTCATAACACACTATAGTTTTTTCTACAATACCATTTAAAGTAGGGCAAAAATCATGAAGACGAGTGGCGGCGTTTATCTAAATTATTTTACCTTTAATTATGTCTAAACAATCACCAATGTCTTAACTACAAATAGTCCGTCTCACATTTTCGATTTATCAAGCGGTTTTTCAAATTATTATTTTTCACATTGACACGAAATTAGTATGGCCGCGCGGCATCAAAGAAATATGGACGAAGACATCTATTTAATATTATATATATATATATATATATATTAGATATATATGTATTACTATGTTGCCGCGCGAACTCCTACTATTTTCACGCAGGCAATTCTGCAATACGACGCAAAGCAGGCGTTTATTATCTTCAGTACATTTTTTATTAGCCCACCCCACTTCAATTTGTTCGTTACTACGGATCGTACGGAATTACATCTTTTCTCAAAATTTAACATTGTGTTATTATTTAATGGCACCTTTATGTCGCAATAGACATAATTTGGTGGCCCATGAGGGGAACTAAACATCAAGAAACAACAAAATCAAGAAAATACGAAAATTTACGATTCAACAAAATTTGTTCTACGAGGATCCGCCAAACGAAGCCAACATTGTGAAGTCTGAGGTTAATCAGGACATTGAGGTAACAAATATCGTCTGACCCGACCAGTGAAGCCGCTAAAGGACCACACTGCAGAACGGAGATAAGTGCCCTTCCTATCACCTCCCATTAACAACTTTTAATATCCAAAAAAAACCCTTTTATATTGTCAATTTGCAAATAAATTTGGCCTAAACTTTAGTTTTACGTCATTTTCTATCGATTCCAATAGTATTTATCAACTAAAATTGCGTTTTTGAGTAATTTTATTTGATAATTTTTTACGCAAGTAGGTATATATTTTTCTTCACTTTCGTTACAAAATTTAACGTTATTCATACAATTATCATACAAAATCACATTTCAAGGTATAATCCAGTTAAAACTTCATGTTTTAAAGTGCATTTCATCAAGAATATCGTAACAATTTTCATAATTTCAACATAGTTTTTTTTCATGTGTAGGTAGTTGACACTGTACTTCAATTGCATTGTAACATGCATTGAATTATCACACGTTAGCAATTCTTCCTTATAACCGCGTTTCCTTACATTTACAAATTTCCGCCGTACATTTCAGGGTTGCCTACTTCACTGCACGGTACGGCTGCATACTGGCATCAGAATCAGATCAAACAAAGTATCAGCTGTTTAGCTGTACCAGTGCGACCGGTTTCCTGTTGCGGCGAGTATCGTCAAAGCGAGGAGCGTGAGAATTATAACTTTCATTATAATAATTTTTTTTTATAGTAGTTAATAAGCTCAGTTTACGAATACTTGTTTTAAAATGGCTTTACCAGCTGATAAACAGTCTTTAAAAGAATATAAAGAGTTGGCCACGAAGCGTAGCTCGATAAAAGGTCAAATTACGAAGTTTAAAAATTATTTAAACACTATTAGCATTAAAGCAACATTATCTGGCTTAGAGATAGCCGAGCTCAGTCTTAAGCTTACTAAATTTGAATCATTATCTGCCAAATTTGAAAATTTGCAAAGTGAGATCGAGGTTTTAAATTCGGAAAATTTATCGGTGGAAATTGATGAGCGGGAAAGTGTTGAGAGTGACATAATAGCAAACATAGCCACCGCCAAGGTCACGCTTGAGCGTCAATCACATATTGAAACTCAACAACGACGAGAATCTTTATGTCTCAATGACCCTAAATGCTTTCACGGCCATCAGGATTTTGGCATTAAATTACCACAAATAAATATTTCAAAGTTTGATGGCGCATATTTTCGATGGCTTGAATTTAAGGATACCTTTGAAAATTTAATACATAGTAACAATCGCATAGAACCAATTCAAAAATTTCACTATCTGCTGTCATATTTGGAAGGTGACGCAGCTAGAATTTTGTCTAATTTTGAGGTGTCCAGCACTAATTATGACAAGGCCTGGGAAATACTGTGCGATCGTTATGACAACAAAAGATCATTGATAAATCACCATCTTAATTCGTTATTCAATTTACAAAAACTTAATTCTGAATCAGAAAAATCGTTGCGTTTTATAGTTGATCACGTGTCTAAAAATTTACGCGCTTTGGCCAGCCTTGGCCAGCCAACGGACAAATGGGATACGTTGATTATTTTCATGGTAACATCCAAACTGGATAGTCGCACTCTTTTAAAGTGGGAAGAGTATCGAAACGCATTTGATGAGATTCCAACCCTAGCTCAATTTCATAAATTTTTAGTCGATCGTGCAGATGTTGTAGATTCATTTAATCGCAATAAATTTGAGAATGTACAAAGACACTTTCAGTCAAATCCACGACCTAATCAGTCTGCCTTTCAACATAAACATAATTCAAGTACTTCACAGACAAAATCTTTTGCTACCAGTACAAATGAAAATAAATTTAGTTGCATAATTTGTAAAAGTGATCACAGAATTTACGATTGTTCTATTTTTAAGTCTAAGGGCGTGGCTGATAGGTTGGCTGACGTGAAAAAACATAATTTATGCGTTAACTGTCTCCGCCAAGGCCATACAGGCAAGGAGTGTCGCTTGGGTCCTTGCAGAGAGTGCAAAAAACGCCATAACACTCTGCTCCACGATCCAAACGCATACGTCAACAATCATTTTGTGAGTCCATCCGATTCTGTTGTAAATCTTTCCAATCCTATAAATTCTCAGGTCATTTTGTCTACAGCACTTATTACAGTATCTAATCCATACACTGGCAAAGCACAACAAGCAAGGGTGCTGTTGGATTGTGGAAGCCAGTCATCATTTATCACAAAGGCATTACAAGAATCCCTACAATTAAATGTAACCCCTATTGACACTTTAAAAGTCATAGGCATAGGAAACAATCATTCAAACAATGTAATAGAGAGCTGTACAGCTAGCATACAGTCTCTATGCAGCCCATTCAAAATAAACTTGTCATGTTTAGTCCTAAATGAACTGACAAGCGAGCTGCCAAAGGCTCCAATAAACAAATATTCGCTAAAGATTCCAAAGCATTTAAAATTGGCGGACCCTACCTTTGACCGACCAGCTCCAGTCGACATTTTAATTGGAGCCGATTTATTTTGGGACTTATTGGAGAATGACGAGTGTTCTCTTAGTCCAACAGGACCTAAGTTGCGTAGTTCCAAACTAGGTTGGTTATTATCGGGCCCAGTTTATTCAATTTTCCCAAAGCATAATATTCAAAGTAATCACGCAGTAACTGATACATATAAGTCAGACAATATAGACAATTCACTAGCAAAATTTTGGGAGCTCGAAGAACTTCCCACAAAAACCTATGAAAGTGTCAACGATAAAGCATGTGAAGAGCATTTTTTAGCTCACACCTATAGACTAGAATCGGGCAGGTTTTGTGTAAAATTGCCTTTGATAGATTCGCCTGACTGTTTGGGAGATACCTACTACTTAGCAAGAAAACGTTTAATAAGCCTCGAGAAAAGGCTACATAAAAATCCAGTGTTATATGCTGAATATTCAAAATTTATTAAAGAGTATGAACAATTGGGGCATCTATCTAAATCAGCTGTTGTTAAACCATACATTCACTATTTTTTGTGTCATCACGCTGTCTTAAAAGAAAGTAGTGAATCCACCAAGCTGAGAGTCGTATTTGATGGCTCAGCTCCATCATCCTCTGGCCTTGCGCTCAACAATATATTAAGAGTAGGTCCAAATGTCCAGGACTCTCTCTTTTCTATCTTGATAAGAGCAAGGCAATATAAATATTTACTTACCGGGGACATCGAGAAATTTTACCGCCAAGTACAGGTCCACGATGAGGATCGTGACCTTCAGCTTATCCAATGGCGAGAGGGTGAAACTATCCAAACGTTGCGGTTGAACACTCTAACGTACGGTACAGCTAGCGCGAGCTACTTAAGCACTCGATGTTTGTTTCAAATAGGGGAGGAGCAGGATGATGAGCATGTAAAAACAATAATTCAGAAAGATTTTTATATAGACGATTTAATAACGGCTTGTGACGATGAGTTTCAGCTGCGGTATATTCAAACGTCAGTTGCAAAGGCCTTAAAGTCTGGCTGCTTCAACATAAGAAAGTACAAAAGTAATTTACCTAATTTGTTAAAACATTCAGAAATAACACAAGATAATCTAACAATTAGCGAGGCATCAAGCACTCTCGGGCTTGGATGGAGTCCGTCTTCGGACACTTTGCATTTTCCCATAAAAGGTCCCCACAAAGGCATTAAGGTCACTAAAAGGTCAATAATGTCAAATTCTTTTAAAATATTTGACCCATTAGGTATTCTAAGTCCTTGCATTATTATACCTAAAATGTTGTTGCAACGCTTATGGCAGCAAAGGTTATCTTGGGATGAACCTGTGCCCATCGACATCCAAGAGGAATGGGAAAAATTCATTGACGGTTTAACATGTATTTCAAATTTAAAAATTGCTAGATCGGTTCTTTGTGAGAAGCCAGTTCTCATAGAGCTACACACATTCAGTGATGCGTCACAGCATGCATACGGGGCATGTGTCTATGTGAGGTCAATAAGCGCAAATAATGAGGTCACAGTCAATTTGTTATGTAGCAAGTCTAAGGTAGCACCTTTAAACCCCACAACTATACCTCGTTTGGAACTGTGCGCCGCATTACTCGCCTCAAGGTTGTATAAGTCCGTCGTGAGTGCGCTTAGATACAAGCCGGATCAATGTTACCATTGGTGTGACTCAAGCATAGTGCTGGCTTGGTTAAGAAGTGACACCAGAACCCTAAAATCATTCGCGGCCAATCGTGTTTGCGAAATTTTAGAAACGACCAAGGCGTCTGCTTGGCGTTACGTTCCTACTTCTGCCAATCCAGCCGACTTGATTTCTAGGGGTGTCTATGGTGGCAAAATAATTAATCACAAGCTTTGGTGGTCAGGTCCTGAGTTTTTGTTAAGCCCAGAACACGATTGGCCATTATTAGATACAAATATTAGTAACAAATTATTACCTGAAATTAAATCAAACACTGTTATAACCACGGAACCATTCATAGATTTTGGTAAATTCTCTAATTTAACCAAAATTCAAAATACATTTGCTTATATAAAACGATTTATCTTTAATTTAAAAACATCTAATAAGAAGCGAACAGGTAGTCTGAGTGTTGAAGAGCTAGATGATTCTTTTAAGCTGCTCTGTAGGATTGCTCAAAAACAATCATTTCCGAATGAATATCAAATGCTTGCCAAACAAAAAACATTAAGTACAAAATGCAAAATATTGTCATTGTCTCCGTTTATGGATGACGATAAACTGATTAGGGTTGGGGGTCGAATCGATGCGTCCTACTGTACTTACGAAAAGAAACACCCGATACTTCTTCACGCATCGCATAACTTAACTAAATTAGTCTTTCAACGGTTACATATTTTAAATTTTCATGCAGGACCTCAACTACTGTTAGCTACAGTACGTGAAACAGTATGGCCGGTTAACGGTAGATATCTAGCAAGACGTACTGTCAGCAAGTGCGTTCGATGTAGGCGTATCCAGGGGAAAACGTTGTGTCCTAAAATGGGCAACCTGCCAGCACAACGGGTAACTCCAAGCTATCCATTTTTGTCCGTTGGCTTGGACTTTGCTGGTCCATTTTACATTTTAAACCGTAAAGGACGCGGGAGTCGCCTAATCAAATGCTATTTATGTTTATTCATTTGTTTACGATATAAATGCATTCATTTGGAATGTGTCAGTGACTTATCAAAGGAGGCATTTGTCATGACTTTGAAACGATTTATAGCACGAAGAGGAAAACCCATTGAAATATTTTGTGACAATGGGCGCAACTTTGTCGCTGCTGCCAAAGAGGTAGGCCAATTTCTAAAAAAATATTCAGATCCACTATCTAGCTTTGCAAATCAACAAGGCATAAAGTTTGTTTTCACGCCAACCTACGCTCCTCACTTTGGCGGTATATGGGAAGCCGGGGTAAAGTCTGCTAAATACCATGCGAAACGCGTTATAGGTAATTCTCACTTAACGTTTGAGGAGATCTCAACCCTATTTTCGCAAATTGAGGCAATATTGAACAGCCGTCCCTTGTATCCATTATCATCATCTCCTAACGACCTCCTCTCCCTAACCCCTGGGCACTTTCTCATTGGAAGGCCACTCACTGCATTACCATCAGCAAATTTAGAAAACGCGAAAGAACACACCTTGAAGCGCTACGCACGTCTGGAGCAAATCCGACAGCATTTCTGGAGACGATGGTCGAAAGAATATATATCAGAACTGCAGCAACGATCTAAATGGCGAAGTGACACCTCTAGTCTGAAGGAAGGAGATCTTGTCTTGCTGCAGGAGGACAACACAGCCCCATTAAATTGGAGACTTGGAAGAGTGACTCGTTTGTTTCACGGAGCCGACAGCATTGCAAGAGTCGCCGATATCAACACAGCAAGAGGATGCGTACGCAGGCCTTTAGTCAGATTGTGTCCTCTACTTGCTAATGATGACATCAATGAAGGTTGAAATGCCAGCACTTCAACGAGGCGGGAAGATGTTGCCGCGCGAACTCCTACTATTTTCACGCAGGCAATTCTGCAATACGACGCAAAGCAGGCGTTTATTATCTTCAGTACATTTTTTATTAGCCCACCCCACTTCAATTTGTTCGTTACTACGGATCGTACGGAATTACATCTTTTCTCAAAATTTAACATTGTGTTATTATTTAATGGCACCTTTATGTCGCAATAGACATACTATATATAAAGATGTTATCTATATGTATAAAAATCAATCGTTAGTCTCGCTAAAAACTCGAGAATGGCTGGACCGATTGTGTGGCCATCTTATCTTATCGTGAGAAAATCCGTTTATTGTTAAATGTTTTCTGAATAAATGGCTATTATTATTAATAGGTCTACTTTGCATAGTGATGTTAGTATTAAGACGTCCATTTTATATGTTTGTCTGTGGCACCGGAAGTGACGGGGTGCATATTGTATCGGTGAAGGCGCCAAGGGGGCGCTTAAGTAATGGTGATGTGCAATTACGGCTGTTTAGGGTCCGACAATCAATATGGGTGGGGCGAATTGGGGTAAGGCTGTGGGGTTACGAGGTGAATCACAAGGGAAATAGGGAGGGCAAAAAGTTACATACATTTCAACAATTGTTGTTAATTAAACATTACCCATGACACATGCAATTAACGTAACAAATTATATATTTATAAAATAAAGTGAAAAAATTAAACGCCCACCCGACCCAGCCAGGAAACTAACCTGGGTCTCCCGCAATCCGGGCGGCTGCACTGACCGCTATGCTACCGGGAAGGCTGACGTAAGCGCTGAATTTTGTCACTGCATGTAATTTTTGAGTGCTTATTGCGGCACAGTGCCATCTATCCAAAGGTTTCCAAAGGTATCCAAAGGCAACCGATGGCTATGCAGATTCATTTTTGCAGATGAAATTACCACCAATTTGATAACACAACGCTATAGTAAATTTTACTTTTTATTTTTTTAGTGCTAATTGCTGCACTGAAGCTACAGTGAAAAACACTGTATTTTATAAATATTAAATTCGGCTTCAGTGCAGCAATTAGCACTTAAAAAATAAAAAGTAAAATAACAAATTATTATAACATTGTGCATCCCGGAATTGCAAAGAAAGTTAAAAGAAAGTAGTTCCCGATAACATAATTAACTAATTTTACTACTACTACTAATTTTATGCCCAGTATACAACACAGTTTTCGTAGCCAAAGAATTAAGTAGAATTGCATTGAAATTTTACGGGTGACGATTTTGTTTATTAAAAATCTTATATCATCTTGATTGTTATCACTTATTTGTCCTTGTATTATTAGTAACACCTTTTTACATTTTATATTTTTGTTTCCCATTCATTTAAAATGCATTAAGTAGCACTAACGGTCGCGGGAAGCCGCTGGATGCGAGCTGCACAAAACCGGTCGTTGTGGAGATCCTTGGGGGAGGCCTTTGTCCAGCAGTGAACGTCTTTTGGCTGAGGTGATGATGATGATGAAGTAGCACTAACTTAGAAAATAGGCTCATAGAATACAATAGAATAGAACAGAAACAGTTCATGTTAACATTTGTAAAAATAAAGGAAACTAAGTATAGGTCTATTTATTATCATTTTATATATAATCTATAATGAAAACTGTATGACCGTTTGTTTTCTAATAAATAAAGAAAGAAATAAAACCATTTCATTAGCTCATTTTATGTCCTCACTGTTGGAGCACGAGCCTTCCCTATGGATACATAGGGAGAACAGGCTATTATAAACCACTAGGTACGCGGGCCTAGTGTCACAGAAGAAAGAACACTCCAGTGCGGATTGGTGGTTGTTAACGACTGCTAATGCAACAGGGACCAACGGCTTTACGTGCCCTCCGAAGCAAAGATGATATCGAGATGATAAATGTCATCCATCCGATGACCGGCCTTTGTGAAAGTTGCTTAACGTCAGCAATCGCAGACCGAGCGAGTTAACCACTGCGCAACAAACATTTAATTTATTATCTATCTAATTTATTAACCTTTAAACGAGCAATTGTATCACTACATAGTATAAAACAAAGTCGCTTTCGCTGTCCTTATGTCCCTTTGTGTGCTTAGATCTTTAAAACTACGCAACGGATTTTGATGCGGTTTTTTTTATAGATAGAGTGATTCAAGAGGAAGGTTTATATGTATAATACATGCATATAGTAGAGCAACACTGATAATATCAGCATTGCAACCGTGCGAAGCCGGGGGCGGGTCGCTAGTATTATATAATCTGAATCTCGAAAATGGCTCCAACGATTTTCATGAAACTTAGTATGCAGAAGGTTTCGGGGGCGATAAATCGATCTAGTTACGTTACATTTTTAGAAAATAACGAGCAAAGCTCGGTCGTCCAGGTACTAAATCTTATTTATGTAATCTTTTTTGCATGCTTTTCCAGAAAATGTGCGGAGAAGGAGTCGTGCGAGGCGGATTGCGTGGCGATCGGTAGCAGGCTGCGTGGCGCGATGGGCACGCGCCCGCCTGCCCACTTCTGGCCCCAACTGTGGGCCACGGTGGTGCGGAACCTGCTGCTCAAGAAGAGAGACACTAGGAAGACCTTAGCGGTATGTTGGTAGACTTGGGTTGATAGAGATATGGAGGTTGCTAAAGGGTAGTGTCTTTCTTCTGTGCCAGTGCTCGATACAGTTGACCAAGTGTTTTCCTCGCCAAAAATAACATTGAATTTCATTGAAATTTTACTGGATAGCAGAAGGAGTCTGTATCCAATTGAGCTAAAGTCAAAAGTCTGTAACTGACCCCTGTTTCTAAGGGACTTTTGTATTTTGTTTGTTCGTGTGAGTTAGTCGATGATGTTGTAATGCGCTCCCGTTTTACGCTCTTACCCGTCTCTTCCCGTCCCAAACGATCACACACACACGAACCCATATGTCCCCAATGTAATATATATATAATAACTATTACCACAAATCATTCACAGTAGATGCCGCTCGAATGTGGAATAGACTGCCTGCCACCAGTCAGCATTCGTGAGAGTTCATCGGTAGAATCTTTCAAACACAAGCTCAAAGAGCATTATCTGTCTAACGGCCAATCACTGACTTCCCGTTGTAATATAATTAGTTTTTATTTTAATATGTATATACCTAATGTTTTATTTTCAATTAGTTATATCCTTGGTAATGTCGACCTGTCGAATGTCGACGGTAATGACGACCTCCTTGGTCGAGTGGCTTGCACACCGGTTTTCATGGTGTCGCCATCTCTGAGGTCCCGGGTTCGATCCCCGGTCGGATCAATTTAGAAATACCTGTTTTTCTATATTGTTTCGGGTCTGGGTGTTTCCTATGTATAATAAGTATGTATTTAAGTATATTAAGTATGTTTATCCGTTGTCTAGTTAACCATATAACGAGTTTCTTAAGGAAGCTTTTCTTGGGGCTAGATAATTGGTGTGAGTGTGGGAAACATTTATTATTTATCTATTAGTTTATATATGTTTGTTAGTATAGTATTATTTACAATTTATTAGTCTCGCATACTTGTTTTTTACACCACAGCTACTGTTGGCTGGAAGAGATCTCTTCTAGAGATAAGCTCACCTTTGTGTATATCTTGTGTAACGTGTGTTTAAATGTAGTGTCTTTGTACAATAAAGGATTAATTGTAAGCGATCTATTTTGACGGACGGAAAGTCCGCTGCCAAAAGTCCGTCGTCTGCGCAATCCCTAATGATAAAAGGAAAAAATAATGTCAGGCTTGCCCAATGTGTGATCACAAACCTAAGCTATGTGTGTGTTATCATAATAATATTATAATATCATTATTTATAATTCATTTGTTAATGTGTCTTTTTTTTTTTTTTTTTTTATTTGTGTTTTTGTATACTAACATAGCTTTATAAGGTAATATTGTAACTAACATGATGGACTACATAATTGTCTGAAATAAAATATTTTATTTAATTTTTTTATTTATTTTTTATGTATCGGGTAATCCGAAAATCCGCTTTGCCCAGCCTAATAATTGAACACAGGACCTCCGGTTATCGGGCCGAGCAGAATTAATACGAATAATAGGTAAAACTTATGTTTTACCTATTATTCGAATAATAGGTAAAACTTATGTTTTACCTATTATTCGTATTAATTCTGCTTTAATTAATTTAATTAATTCTGCTTTATTTAATTAATTTTATTATTAAAAGGAGGTAGGTATCCGAACTAAGAAACTGACTTTAAATCAGCAAATATAATTAGCTTACAGCCGGGCAAGTGGAATTTAGTTCATCATCCCGTCCTCCATTGTTCGTGAAACAACTTATTAACTGACTATAATGAAGTCGGCTTAGTTTTGGAAAATGCTAATGAGCATTCAACAAAGTTTCGGGCGATCAAAGACTGGCTAATCTCCTTTTTAGGGCTCCGTCTACCAAGAAGCCTCGTAGTTCCGCCATGTACAGTGAACAATGTTACTCTTAAGACCATGGAATAAGAGTGAAATTTAGTTAAAAGTGTACCATATTGTGATCATGATCACTTTCATTTTAATTGCAGGCTATCAATGACGAATGTGATATGTTTTCTCATTATCTGTATATTAATACGTGAAGCAAAAACTTTGTACCCGTTTCTACGAAACTTGCGCGAGACGGAGGAGTATGAAATTTCGCACACTTATAGTTTATATAGAGAAGGTTATCCGAATGTAAATATTTTTTTAAATTATGCAAAAGAAATACATTAAATCAACAATAACAACACTACACACACTACCATAAATTTGACACACACGTATTGTTTGTCTTTTTTTTTTTTTTTAATAGTTTGTTCTCTGAGGAACCGGCTAAGGTCATAGACCATGCTGCCATGTCATTAGTTTCTTAATTTCATTAGTATTATAATCCTAAAGATGATGATGAATGATAATGGAAATGATGATGATGAATGATAATGGAAATGAGAAGTGAGAAATGATATACCCCCAACCCCTCGAGTATCTTAGTAAAGATGTGGGGCTTTACTAAGTCCTCAAGCGGACTTCTTGAGAGAATTTGATTAGTGACGTTGTACTGTTTTGTTTCATTTGCCAACACTCATGCACACTCACGAACACTTAACGGTTAATAATCCACCATTATTTCACATTAATATTCGACTTAACACAAATTTTAGAAAATAAAACAAAACCGCAGACATGACTCTTCACTTTCCCGCCAAGAAGTCCGTATTGTTTGTCTTTAATGCAGCCGACGTCTGTCAATGCCAATCCAAACTCACATTCTATCTTTTTTAATTTGTCAGTGCTTAGGATACAATCCGTGCAGCCTTAATAAAATTACGGTCGAATTTCGACCACTAGGCGACCACTAGTTTTTATAGTTACCCAAGTTAACTTTACTCGGCACCAGTAAACGACTCATTTTTCCTTTAATCATAAAAAAAATTAGACAACATTACATACATATTGTTCTGATTCCAAGGTAAGTAGCTAAATAAAGCACTCGTTTTATGGAAATCAGAAACAACGACGGTACCACAACCACACAGACCCGACCCAATATTGACCCGAGATATTGACCCGACCGGGATCGTCATCGTCGATCATCAGAGTTCAGCTCGGCTAACGAAGGTCGTAAATGTAAATTTTTATTAATAATACTTCAATTTTCTTTCCCCCAGGAGGTTCTAGTGCCCCTCTACTCCTTGGGCGTGCTGATCTTCCTCAAGATGCTGGTGCCCAACCCCAACTTCCCAGAAGTGAGCAAGCCCGGCCCCCTGCTGAGGATCCACCACGACGCCTTCCCCGAAAACCACTCTGTGGCGGTGGTGGCTGACTGGCAGAACGCTAATGGGACTATGGTAAGAGTTTATGTTTGATGTTTGCTTTATAATGCTTTATGCAAAAAATAAAAAGGAAGCTCGAGTGGAAATCGAACCCACGACCCTTCTATTACCGATCCAACGCTCTGAGCTCGGACTGGTTGAGTTTTTCAAGTTAAATTTTATCTTGGCATAAAAAGTTATTTTTGTCCACAATAATCACCCGCTTATTTAAGGCGAAGGGTAAGGCACACTAGCGCCACCAATTGATAATTTGACAATTACTAACGGACCGGATCTTTTTTTAAACATTGCGTACCGTCCGACAACAGGAAAGCATCCATAGTATTTATTTAATAATTGTGCACTACTTTTTGTTGCGTGGTTTATTCACAAAACGGGCTATCGCATTTATTCACAAACAATGGTCACTGTTGGTGTTAGCGAATGAATACAAAAACAAACCTAAAAGTAGTGCACAATTATTAAATAAAGATGTTTGCCTAGTGTCGGAAGGTCCGCAATGTTTGAAAAAAAATCCAGCTTAGCAGTTATCAAATTAAATCCATTAGCGTGCCTTATCCTTCGCCTTAATATACCTACTGCTGCAGCACGCGCCACCACGCGGGCCGGTGCGGTGGGTGTTACCGACTCCTAATGCAGACGGTCCCGTCTGATGGATGGCTTTATGTTCCTTCCAACACTTTTTTCACAATTAAACCAACTAATTACGTTAGTATTTATTTTACTTTGTCCGTGTCGGTGGCGCTAAAAGGTAATATTCCACAAAAACTTCTGTACACCACTCCTTTCAGCCAGAAGATTTATCTTAGGAAGTCGTTCAACTTAATTTATTAGACTTACAAACCAAAAGTGATGGTCCTGATCTTTTGATAAGTTTGCTTATTAGCCATGATAAGATATACATCCTCCTTCCCAGGGTTTCTTGGATGAGATCAACGCGATGCTAGTGGAGTCCGGCCAGCAGGGCATCCAGTGGGTGCGCTACCACAACACCACGGAGCTGAACGACGCGTACCACAACGACGCCAGGCACTTCCCCATAGCTGTCATATTCCACACCGACCCTAGCTCGTTTGAGGAACCTCTGAGGTATGTTGGTCAGAAGCACCAATACAAATACTCATATGTCTAATAAAATTTGCGAATCACCATTGACATTATCATTGTCATCTCAGCTAAAAGACGTTTACTGCTGGACAAAGACCTCCCCCAATGATCTCTACATCGACCGGTTTTGTGCTCCTCATATCCAGCGGCTATTCGCGATCTTCACCAGATTGTTGGTACACCTTGAAGTACTGTCCTCTACTGAAGCACTGAATTTTTTATCTAATCTCTGATGATGACGTTTGTTTTTAATTGAAATTTTAGTTACTACTTAGAAGTATATATTTAATGATAGATTGATGTGTTTGAGTGCAGTGACGCACAGTTTTTTGGTTGGGATGATTTCGTAATAACCTATGTCAATGAAAATGTTATATGCAAACTACTTGTGTGTCATTAAATGCTTTCTTTTTTAAGAATGTAGGCTGAAAACCGCGAATTTTCCAACAACAATGAAACTTGTTAAACAAAGTATTTACAGGTTTAACGCAAACTACTTACTTATGTCTGTGACAGGGCTTTGAATACCATTAAAAATTGGTATCGATATTTCTGTCAAATGAAGATACCGGTAAAAAAAGTACCGATATGCTTGGTATCGTTGCCTGGGTGGTATTATTACCGGTAAATTAAATAACCGCTCACGCCGATTGGCTAAAGCGCATAAGGTAACGAAAAAAGTAGCGATGCTTTTCTATGTAGATAACGTAACATGCATTACCGATACCAATTTACCTTTGTAGAATAACGTTACTTACCGGTACTTATAGTGGGGATTTGGTAACGGTATCAAACCCTGGTCTATGACCACGGCCAGAGCAAAACTCGGTCGAGACGTCAGTTATAAAAACGAATACCTAGGATAGCTCCAGTTTGAGTGAAACTCTGTTAAAAGTTCCTATCTAAAAGTCACTTAATAAATTAACATCATTTAACTCTTGCCACCAGATACACAATCCGCACGAACCCGTCCCGCGTCGGCACACCATCCACGCGCAGCCTAACCACGTCCCCCGCCAAGTGCCGCGAGCGACAGGCCAGCAAAGACGGGTCCTCCGACTGGTCGCGGGGGGGACAGCTCATCCCCCTGTCTGAGATGCATCGGGAGGACACCTGCCCCGTGCTGGAATACTACTACTCCGGCTTCTTGGCGCTGCAGACGCTCATCGACTACATCAAGATGAAGGTGACCCTAATAGGCACACTTGGCGCTCTTATTTCTTATCCCGCTGTAGGGTAGGATATGCAAAGGGAGGATACCTTTCCTGTGCTGCAGCACTTCTACTCCGGCTTTTTGGCGCTGCATACGCTCCTCGACCAGGTACATCAAGATGAAAACAGACAGAGACAAAAGACAACAATGTCCGAGCCCTGGCACTCTTATTCCTCATTCTCCTGTCGGAGATGCACCGCGAAGACACTTGCCCCGTGCTCCAGTACTACTACTCCGGGTTCTTGGCGCTGCAGACGCTCATCGACTAAATCAAGATGAAGGTAACCCTAGTCTCTTGGCCCTTGCACTCTTATTCCTTATCAGTGACCCGTGAGTTATGCGGGACTTCTTCCACTTCCCGGCTGACGAAAGGGAGGGGCTTTAACCAGCAGCCAACCAGCTTAAGAGCAGCTATTAAAGTACAAACCTGTTCCACTAGCTGTCCTCGCACCTGGACTCTGTTCCACTTGACATCAGGAGCAGCGGAACATTAGTTAACAACTCTTTTATAAAAAAATCATAGAGGTCATCAATATTAATGATATGTATAAACTTTTCTTCAATTCAATGTGTTCATTCTTTCCATGTTCAGATAGACACTGGCTCGCCCATACCACCACCGCGCATCGAACTCCTCCAGTTTCCCAAGCGGCAGCACACCGGCGACTGGCTGGTGATCTTCCGGGTGATCATGCCCATGTACATGGTGATGACGCTGTCGCAGTTCATCACTTACCTGCTCATGTTCGTGGTGGGGGAGAAGGAGAAGAAGATCAGGGAGGGAATGCGGATTATGGGCTTGAAGGATTCCGTTTACTGGTAAGACACTCTGCTGGGTATTCGATCAATATATGAACCTAGTTCTGGGGTCTGCACGAACTGCTATTTAAATCGTGTCGTTGCGTAAAAGACGAATGTTGTAGGGGATTTGGTACAGTGCCACAACGTCCATAAATTGAGCTTACAATCATTTCATATATAATTATTTATGATGTAAATGTAACGATTTTGATAGAATTTCGTGCTAAGCCCACTGGTGTTCTTAATATTTTATTAACTTCTGTTCACCATGTTTATGAATGTGAGTTTATCAAAATAAAGATAAAAATTAAATTAAATTAATGAAATGAAATATAGGAATGAAATGAAAAAATCATGATTAAATTAAATTAGGTATGTAGTTGGTTTATTAAAAAATTAGAAAAATGTCACTTCATCTTCCATCCCAAATTAATATCAAGAACAGTTAATTTTCAATGGCCAGTTTATTAAACGTTTTTTCACTGTTTGTTTCAGGACAGCTTGGTTCCTCATCTACGCAGTTTTTGTCACCATACTCTCCATAGTCAGTACTGTACTACTTTTCACTCTGAAGGTGAGCAAACAAATTTTAGTTAGATTTTTCTATGAGTTTCTGTTGACAAGCTTTATTTTTGGGCCATATTTAAACTTTTTTATGTTTTCTATAAATCTATTGAGATGCTGTATTTTCGAAAAATCCTACCAAAAAGAAGAACCACAAGAAATGGCAACGCTCCACCATTTTCACATAGACTTTAAAAGATAACTGAATGCAATACTTTCGTTGTTGCTGGTAATAGACTTCATGCTCTCTCCTCCAACCCTGGTGGTAAAAGAGGTATAGTTCGGGAGTTTTTAGTGGATAAGGGTTTACTTACACCTCACCTAAAGATCTCTTAGATCATTTAACTGGTAGTTCTTCGTCTTCCTGCTCTAGTCCCATGTTACTTGGGGTTTAAATTTTTTCAATGTTTAATGGCAACATATCTGTCATTGACTTCGACATGATTACTTAAGGATTGTACAAGAAAACCATTTAAACTTGTCTTTGTGTTTGCAGGTTTTCCAGCATTCCTCTTACATCCTCATTTTCCTGTTGATGCTTCTGTTCGGGTTCACCATCATCACCTTTGCTTTTATGTTGACTCCCTTCTTCGATCGCGCCAGGGTAAGTACTAAAATATATTGTAACAAGTAAAAAGATGACCTATAAGTCTAGACCTTGGTCGCCATCCAATTCGTTTAAAAGTATTGATACATGATCGATTACCTGATTTGTCTTTTTAAATAGATTTTTTTTTAATCATAGCAGACCAAAATGAAACAGATGTAGAAATACTTGTGTTAAACTGAATCTACTACCACTTCTTCAATACGAATACGCTTGATGTGTCAAAGTCACTACAAGTCCAAATCCATTCTTGGATTTCAGGCTCTGTCATCCTGAATTACACGCCATGTGGATTCGTTGTGGAATGGAATCCGTTTAAGTGAGACTAGCGAGTACATAATTCAAAGGTACTGGGGTAAAACCTTGGTAGATCTTACTACTAGATCACTATTCATTAGTGGCACGTCTAATACAATAAATATCGTTTAAAAACGAGAAATTTAGTAACAAAAACTTTTTAATTATGAATTAACGATTCAATAAATTCGAAGAGGCATATTTTCTGCAGTGGACAGCTTTAGGAGTCGTAAATAATGTGCTATCCGTTCCAGACGGCCGGCATCCTGGGCAGCTTCGCGGTGAACCTGATGAGCGGGCTGTACTTCATCCAGGTGTTCGTGTCCAACGCGGACTCGCTCGCCTTCTGGTTTGTCTCCCTCATCAGCTCCAGCTGTTACGCGCTCGCGATGGACAAGGTGAGCATTTATAACCACAAACAATTAACATACCATGCTGTATTGTCCCCAACACTTTTCATCGCGCACAAATAAATTCGATGACTCGTTTCTTTGTCGCACTTCCAAAAGATGGAATAATCTACCAGCACACGTTTACCCTCCTACCTATGACATGGGGTTCTTCAAACGAAGCGTGAAGAGGCATTCTGTGGGCCAGCAGGCTGAGGGTGACTGATGCTGCAATGTTTTCACGCTGTACCAATAGTATTCGTGTCTGGTCTCCATTTCCACTTCACATCAGATTAAGTGGAGGCATATGCGGCGCTAACTATAAAAAAAAGATGCGAAGACAGAAGGGAAAAATGTCAGTAGTCATAAGTAAAAAAAAGGAAGACAGCCAGGCTTTAATGTACCGTTTCCACTTAGGCGCTGGTGCTGGACATGGCGGGCGTGGGCGTGACGTGGGACAACCTGTGGAGCGGGCCCGGCGTGCCGTTCGGCGGCTCGCTCATCATGATGGCGGTGGACACCGTGCTTTACGGCCTGGCTGCGTATTGGCTGGACGCTGTTATACCTAGTGAGATTACTACACTGTTTTAAATGTTTCATTATTATCTCCAGCATATTTTTAGGTCTCTGATATGGCACGAGCTTTCTTTTGGATTGAAACACCACAGAGAGAACAGGTCATAAACCACCACGCGCGCCCAGTGCGGTGCAGTGGTTTTAGCGACTGCTAAGGAAAGCCAAGCCGCATTTAGCCAGCGACCTGGTAGGCTACTCTTGACGCTAACTCAATCTCAATACAATTCCAATGCGATTAATATGTATCGATATCGGGATAAGTTTCGCAATTTCGGAACGCCCTATCTCGATAATAATTTTTCACTCAATTTCCACGCAATTTAATTCCAATGTGGCGCTATTATCGCTTTTAAGAGTGCCATTTGAATTTTTTAGATTTGTGATTGGAAAGTGATTATTGTAATTGTGTTTCAAGAGTAACCCTACTGGTGGGTTAAGGGCTGCTCACATTCCTAGCGAGTGACACGTCTAAATGCTGCCTAAGAAACTATGCATTTGTGAAGAATTATTATTTGTTATTTATTGTTTTAATAGTTCCTAAAATTGTATGGATAAATGTAGCTTGTTATGATTAAGGCATACATATGTCTATCATTTAATAATTAAATTTAAAAATGATTGGTCCTTCGAGCCGAATTATTTACAGCTCTAGGTTTATGGTGCTCCGGATATGATGTAGCTTCGCATTCGATGTAGCTTCTTCACCTAAAGACAAGTACAGCATCGAACAGGAGTCTAAATCCACAGTTTGATCCTTTGAACAGGATACAATTTATTATATTACGTTTTTGAAGTATGTTGTTCCTGTCCCTAGGCGGGTCGGCATCAAGCAGAAGCTGGTTGTGCCTGAGGCCGTCGTTTTTACTGCAGCCTCTTCGAACTTTGAACTCGATATTGCAGCTCCGGATTTAATGTGTGTCCCTGTCCCCAGGCGAGTACGGCATCAAGCAGAAGCCGTGGTTCTGCCTGTCGCCGTCGTTCTGGCTGGGCAGCCGGCGCGGGCGCGGGCGCGCCTCCGCCGTCCACCTGCACTCCAACGGGGACGCCGCGCACAACAAGGACGTGGAGCCGGTGCCTAGGTGATACTTACACTACACATTTATACAAGTACACTGTTTGTTGTATGTTATACACTGATTACCGTGATTTTAACAGTAATCAGTTACTTACCTAATTTGAAACTTTACTTTTAACTCTGCCTGGTTGGTTACTCGACTCGATGAGGCGAACTAGCAATGCCCATGGCATGCCTGCCTGGTGGAAGCCGTTGAGTGACGTCAGATGTGCGAGCGAGAGAGGGCTATATGGTAGATAGAGGCAAAGAGCCAAGAAACGGATAGGGGCCCGTCTCATAACAACAAGTTTTTCAAATAACGGTCAAGTGTTTAATATACGTGAGGCTTTTGAAATAAAAAACATTGTTTGAATAGAGATAGGTTGAATTTACCACGTGCCTATGATTCCAGCATAACGGTTATTAAACGGCAGCTGGGGCCGCTGGGGCAGTCTGGCAGTGTGGTGTTGGGACACCACACTGCCAGACTAAATGATACAATAAGCTTTGCGTAAAGCTTAGTTGTTTTTTTTTCAATCCCATTTTCATTAGCATTTATAGTCTTTTGTTAACGCGATCTCTACCATGTTTTTTTGCAAAAAACCTGAAACCTGAAATCCCTCAATGTCTTACGTCTTACGACAGAGAACTCCAAGACAAAGAAGCGATCAGGATCGTCGGCCTCCAGAAAAGCTTCCGCTATTGTCGGCGGCCTGAGATCAAGGCCATCGACGGCATCGACCTGAGCATCTACGAAGGCCAGATCACCGCAGTGCTGGGCCACAACGGTGCCGGGAAGTCCACCTTGTTCAATATCCTCACTGGTCTGACGGCGCCCACTGCTGGGACTGCCTATGTCTACGGGTTAGACGTCAGGTTTGTAAAGTTTAATTCTTCTCTTTTAATTTTTATTTTCTTCGTTAAAAGAGATTGTGGAGACAGACAAAGTGGGTGACGTATGGAAAGAACGTAGACCTTTGCTCAGCAGCAGGATGATATAGGTTTCGTATACTGTAGCGGTCGTTATGGAGATCCTTGGGGGACGCTTTTGTCCAGCAGTGGACATCTTTTGTAAGTAAGTAATTATTTATTCAGTGCTAATACATTACAATAGGTTTCTTGTATTTAACGTATAATGAGAAACAACTGAAAGGGCTGACCAGCTCAGCTCATGTTCTAGCTTGTAACCACAACGCTGATTTTCAGCTGGACCCATAAAAAAAAATTAAAACATTTTTTTTTTGTCTGAGACGATGATTTTTTTAAATATATTAACGGGTAAGCACAGTGCCTTAATCTCACCTGATGTTAAGTTATGATAAGGCCAATGATGAAAGCGCACTTCACCCGGGATCCTCAACTAGTGAGGCACTGGCTATCTTATCTGTAGCTGCCGGAACACAACAATGCTACAAACATTGATGTTATGGTATGTCGCCATAACATCATAAGATAATAAGATATAGATAAGATAAGATGGTGGTAGCTAGCCAGGCGGACAAACAAGCTCTACCACCAACCAAACCAAGTCGAGTAGGACCTCTCGGTCTAAACCGGTGGTCTAAGCCACTAGACCACAGAGGCGGTTAAATGGCGATGATGGTGATAATGATGATGATGATGATGTGCCAGCTAGTGTCGACAAACGAGCATACGGTCCAATGGCAGCCACCACAGCCTATGGACTTTTGTAACACTAATAGTATCACGCAAGTGCTGCTGACCATGAAACTCAGATACGCAGATCTTACACCTATACAGGTTGACTTTTTTATCACCGTCCAAACCTTTTGAGATGACTCCCGTGATACAAACGAACAACTCTTACTATTGGACCAACTCCCTAACTCGGAAATAAAATTCAGCTGTTCCATGCAAAACATCAATATTCATTCGACTAAAAGTTGGTCCAATAATAAGAGTTGTTCGTTTATATCACGGGAGTCATCTCAGAAGGTTTAGACGGTGATAAAAAAGTCAATCTGTATAATTTAAGGATAGTAATGTTCCTCTTGATGCCTTTACAGAGGGATGTAAAAAAATCGTAAGGGGTCGAGAAAATTGTAAGGGTTTGTGCGAGGTCTTTGCCCATTGCAGCAGTGGAATGAAATAGGCTGTCTAAAAAAACCTTTCTACTTCATTAGCCGATATTATCATCAGTTGTTTATGAGTCTCTATATCTAAACTTGTTCCTCATATATTAAAGTAATACTGTCATGATTTTGAAAACGTCTTTAAAAGGGTTTTCTGCTTTCGGATAGGCTGATCCCAGAAGTCCCATGATTTATTTTTATACTTGATACAGTAGCACAGTGAGTGTTGTGTGGTCTCCGTTTTTGTGTTAAGTAGTATATAAAAATACTAAGAAGCCCACTCGCGACTTCCTCCGCTTCAGTGAACACCCGCATCCAATCAAAAACTTTTGTTTGATACAAACATGTCCTGACATTTACGAACACAGCAAATAAAAATTCAGCTAAATCAGTCGGGCTGTTCTCAAGTGATGCTATGACATGCATATGGCAATTGATTTTTATTAATATAGATGTACCACGTTCCAGAGACCCGAACGACATGCACGAGATCCGCCAGATGATCGGCGTGTGCCCGCAGCAGGACGTACTCTTCGACCTTCTCTCCGTCAAGGAACACCTGCAGTTCTTCGCAGCCGTCAAGGTAATCCGCGATACCTTTCACTGATAGAATACTACATTTCCGCTGCTGATGATGCTGTTGATTATTACGTAACAACTTAATGCTTCGAGTACGGAGATTCCAGACACAATTGATTTTCAATTGTTATGGACCACGATCGTGGTCTTAGAGACTGGACGTATTAAGACAGAAAGTCGCTTAAGTAGAGACTGAATAAATTAATAACCGACTTGGTATTACATGGATCTCACAACTTTTTACCGCAGAACAACTGAGTTGCGAGACTTGGTTTTTTTTACAAGTATTGTTTTTGATGGGTTGATCTGATTCCAAAGAGCTTAAGCACTTGCGTTATGGAAATCAGAAACAACGACGGTACCACTACCACCCAGACCGGAGAAAATATAGAGAAAGTTCGTTTTTTTACATTAACCTGACTAAGAATCGAACCTGGAACCTCGGAGATGGCAACACCAGAAACCGGCGTGCTAGCCACTCGACTACGGAAGCCGTCATAAATCCTTCATAAATGAACCCGAGCAACATGCTCGATATCCGCCAAGTGATGATTTGGTCACATCTGCCCTTCACAGCCAATATCCTGGTACTCCAACACCTAATGAACCTGAGCGACATGCACTAAATCCGCCAAATGATCGCAGCAGGATGTCAATATTATAACACTGATACACTGAGTAAATACTAGACTGAAGAAGAAGAAGAAATACATTTATTAGGACACAATAAGTACAACAAAAATTAATTACACAATAAAAAACAAAAAGAGAAAACAACGTGTGGCCAGCTAGGCCCCAGCCTCAGCACATGCTACAGCGACATGAGGCCGCTGCAGACTGTTACCTATACTTATCGCCTAACTGGTAGTACACCTGACGTCTGACCCTGTATATCAGAGGGTATCAGATTCGTATTCCGCTTGTGATAAAAAAATAACACTTAAAATTTTAGAATTTATAAATCCAGGGCATACCCCGGAAGCTTCGCGCTGATGAGATCCACAAGGCACTGGGCGACGTGGGGCTGCTGGAGCAGGCCGGCGTGTTCTCCAAGCACCTGTCGGGTGGCCAGAAGAGGAAACTCAGCATCGCAATCGCCTTCATCGGAGACCCTAAGGTATTCTGTCAACACGTACGCTCAGCGACGAAAGACCATGCCGTAATAACATCATAAGACAAGCGCCTGTTCCATTTATTACTGGCTTTGACAAAGTAAGTAGTTTGATAAGAATTGACTATTGTTAAATCGATTTTAGTAAAGGTATTTTTTTAGAGGCCAATGCGAAAACATAAGCGAAATACATAGTTTTGGGTGGTTTAATTAACTGAACATTGCTTTTTTATTACAGATATAGGTAATTATCACATGATAAATTTAGAAATTCTTGAAGAAAAAACGAAGAAAAAGAACGTTTTGCCATTCGACCACGGGTCTCCGCCATAGTGTTACCAAGGCTTAGATTTGGCTTAAAAATTTAGTACGAAAACATTACGAAAAACTAAGAATATTGACATTTTTGAACCTTCTTCAACAATATTTTATACTAAAACGCTTTAGTCTTTGAAAATGGCTAATCGTAGTCACCCGTTCCTACCCAGATCATAATCCTGGACGAGCCGACGGCGGGCGTGGACCCGGTGTCCCGGCGGCAGACGTGGCGCATCCTGCAGCGCGCCAAGCGTGGCAAGGTGCTGCTGCTCACCACGCACTTCATGGACGAGGCCGACATCCTCGGCGACCGGAAGGCCGTCATCAGCAAGGGCAGGGTCAGTTGGATTAATTACAACCTTCTATTTTTTTTGTAGGGACGAGGAGTCACTTGCACGATGCCATGACCCTAGAAATCCTCTGAGGATGTTGGATCACTCTAGCTACTAAGTTTCTTGCTGGGTTCTTCTTAGCAGAAACAACATTTCGAACCAGCAGTAGAATCACATTAAATATATGTATAGTTTAATACATTATATAATATTACTATTATTGTATCTTCTCATGTTATTTTATAATACTTTTTTATTTTTTATTTTTAAGACATGTAATCGACTTCTTCATAAATGCACTATTGTGCCTAATCTGCATATTTTTTTTCATTTCATTTCACTACGTCTTGAGGAACCTTTAGTTCGGATACGGTTTTTTAGAGAGAGTGCATTAAATCTTGTCGAGCAGTTCTGATCACAACAGTACCTTTTTTTGACTCTATTAATCCTCCTTATTGGGATACGACACTTCTAGAGTATTGGCAAAGTTATTTGACCCTCTTGCCCCGAAATTCTTAGAAAATAGCAATCAGGTGGTGAAAGAGAGGGGCATACTCACAAAATCTAAACGCAGGGGGAATCGAAACCATTAATCAATACACGGAAATCCACAGATTCATCCATCGAAAACCAAGTTACTGAAAGCAACCCTATAAAGTCTCCTCTTGAATCAATTTTGTTAAACATCTCCTCAAGGCTTTCACTCCAAAGGGCTTCGGCGTTTTGAACTTCTCAGGAAGAACCCCAAAGAATTATGCCAAAATCTAACAGGATAATAACACATTTATAACAATTTCAAGCATGCATTGTGTTTTCCGGTTTGAATGGTACTAAATTCATAAGGCATAAGAAGTGATGCTTCCAGGGGCGTCACCACGCGCTTTATTTTTATTCTTTTTGTTACATGGTGTATGTTTAATTGTGTGTTTTGTTATGTAATTCTAATAAATGTTTTTTCTTCATAATACTTGTTGTTGCAAGCGTCTGAGACCTGCGGTACCTGCTCGCTTGCTTTCTCAGACACATAAAAATATATATCTATCCAAATTTAAAATGGTTGAAATGTTAAAAAAAATCAATAACTTCAACAAACGCAATGGAGCGCCTGTATTGTTAATAACTTGTTGCAGGTGCGATGCGCTGGAACGTCGTTGTTTCTGAAGAACAAGTTCGGTATCGGTTACCATCTGACATTGGTGCTGGATGGTAAGAAAACTTTATAATTAATTAGTAAAATTTTATATTTTAAGGGCATGACACTGTAAAATGAATGATGGAAGACAGAAAAAGCAAGAAAATGAAATAAAATTGCGTAGAAATCGTAGCTTTGACTTATATACGTACTTAGTTCAGTCCTCTCGTTGTGATTCACTGAAACAGAACGCGAACAGGTGGGCTAGGGGAGAGAGAGACAAATGATGACGATAAATGACTCTGGCAGGCGCGTAGGACAACCACCAGATACTGTAAAAATATCGTCGTGTACGCGAGGTGGTTTATGGCCCGTTCTCTCTGCTGTGTTTTTATCCATAGGAAAGGTTCGTGTGTTCGCAGTAAGAACCTAAAACGAGCTGGTGATGATGGAAACGTTTATAGACTGATGATATTTTTAATATATTTTACGGGTAAGCACATTGCCTCGATATCACCTGATGTTAAGTGATGATAAGGCCAATGATGAAAGCGCACTTCACCCGGGATCCTCAACTAGTGAGACTGGCTTTCTTATCTCTAGCTGCCGAAACACAACAATGCTACAAACATTGATGTTACGGCGGCATATTTAGATAAGACGGTGGTAGCTAGCCAGGCCACTAATGACTCCTCGCGTGGGTGACAGGTGCGTGCCGCGAGCATCAGATCACGCGGCTGGTGCGCGGGCAGGTGCCGCGCGCGGAGAAGGCGCGCCGCCACGGCCGCGAGCTGTCCTACATCCTGCCGCACTACGCGGTGCACCTGTTCCCGCCGCTCTTCCACGCCATCGAGCACGAGATCAGGGAGAAGACCAACCGGCTCGGTGAGTATTACGTGTAGAACGACTCGGAAATATTCCACGGAGTCTAAAGACGTAAGTCTTCGATCGGTGCGTCCTACCCGTCTTGATATACGGAGCCGAAACGTGGACGCTTACGGTCTGCTTAGGCCTGGTCCTCAAATGTAAAGAGCTATGCTTGGAGTGTCTCTGAGGGATCGGATCCGGAACGAGGTGATCCGACAGAGAACCGAAGTCGTCGACATAGCCCACAGGATTAGCAAGCTGAAGTGGCAGTGGGCAGGCCATATTAGCCACAGAACCGATAACCGATGGGGTAAACGAGTTCTTGAGTGGAGACCGCATATCGGCAAACGTAGTGTAGGACGCCCTCAGACTAGGTGGAACGACGATCTTCGCAAGGTGGCTGGCTAGAGCTAGATGAGAGTAGCCGCGAATGGTGCTCAGTGGTGTGCACGTGGAGAAGCCTATGTCCAGCAGTGGACGTTTGTAGGCTGATAATGATGATGATGAACTCAGAAATATGGTGCTTCCACACCGCAGAAGTATTTGTTATCGGATGACGCACACTAACATTTGGAGACTTTGCTCCACAAAAAATAGCTGTGGTGTCATTTTCTTTAGTCAGTAGTCGTTCTATAATTGGCCAGAATTCCCTTTATTTATAGGACAACGCGTTCTTGTCTTTGTTGTCACCGATTTACCGTGACTACAATTGTTTTATTGAGGTATTGGCAAATGCCTTCGCTCGCCACTCAATGTTAGGTAGAAGCCGAGTCCATATGCAAAAACAGCTAGTGGAACTGGATTGTCATCAGTTTGCTGACCTACAATTTGCTTTTGCACACCATGTTGTAGGAAGAAGGGAATGTAAAAGTGAAACTTCAGAGACGGAAACGCGCGCGCGAGACCCGTCATTCATGTCCTATTGTCCACATACCTACTCTTCATCTTCAACTTACTCTTATATAACGTATAGCAGAGGGGAGTGGTAAAAATGAAAAGATTCAAAATGTGTCCGATCTAGATCGTATCATTAATTTTATGTCTTATGATGTTTCTTACCATAAGTTTTAAATATTATGCTAAAGCGCTAAAAGAACCTTATAAGAGATGACATTGCATATCAATAACAAATGGGATACTTCCAGGTATAACAAGTTACGGCGTATCCATGACGACCTTGGAGGAGGTGTTCCTCAGCCTAGAGGGGGAGAACACCGAAGAGACGGAGACGGTGGAGGGCTTGTCGTCCGTCAAGCTGGTGCGGGCGCGCGCGCTATCCAGGAGTCTGTCGCTGCAGAGCAAGACGCTCAGCTACCAGGTCGGGTGATGTTACATACAATATACCGTAGTCGCATCAGTGAAAATCGGACCGATTTTTTTGCCGATGTTTTAGTACCGGTTTTGTGAACGACTTTTTGTAGGACGTGTGTGTTGCAACATAGAATTTCATACATTTCAGAGATTAAGTTTTGGTCAAAATTTTTTTTTTATTTTTCTTGAAATTTTACTTGACGACAACTAGGAAGCATGTGGTATGAATTCAATTATTACTAGTGATCGGATAATCGGATGCATATTTGCCTAAAGTTTAGGTGTTGGCTATTATGGAATGCACTTATGTATCTAAAAAATCCCGGGATTTCGGAATCGACAAATTTAGTGTTTTGATTTTTTTGTTAATAAATACACATGCTAATAAAGGCGCCCCTTCAATTGAGAATAAGCTCGGAATAGTTATTCCGTGTTTTGTTCCCGTCATGTAAACGTCATTTCAAGACAAAACACGGAATAACTCTTCGGAGCCTATTCTCAGTTTATTTGTAAGGCGCTATGTCTACAGCATATGGTTGAGCATTTATTGAAGAAATTTGTCAGTTTTGGATAGTGTCATGTGCAGGCGTCTGTACTTTAGTCAAAACCGAAACCAAGTCCTCTCCGCTTCTCTCACTGTAAGTATCTTCTAAATGTATGAACTGACGATTTCTTGCAATCTACAGGAGCTGAACGACAAAGAGGGCCAGAAGGCCACCTCCCTTCCGACGCCACCAGCCTCCCACGCGCTCCACTCCACCACTCATGGGGTTGAACACGTCAAAGTGGCAGTGAGTGACTTGTATTTTCTTTATACAGGTCTACTTTTTTATTACAAACGAACAACTCTTTCTATTGGACCAACTCCCTAACTCAAAAAAAAAATCTGCTGTTCCATACATTTTGGTCGAATCAATATTAATGTTTTGTATGGAACAGCTGATTTTTTTTTCGAGTTAGGAAGTTGGTCCAATAGTAAAAGTTGTTCGTTTGTATCACGGGAGCCATGTCAGAAGGTTTGGATGGTGATAAAAAAGTCGACCTGTATAAGACACACTGAAAAAATGCACCAACATTTGTCGAATAGTTTGTCGACAATACAATGTCTGCTGTCTGTCAGTACAGTGTCTGTCAATGTTTGTGTACAATGTCGACAACTACATCGCCGTCGTCAACATCCGATCTTAATATTTTTACAAATATTGAAAGATCGGCAAGCTATTTATGATTATTTACATATAATTTTACGCAAATATTGCAGGGTCATGTTTGTTTCTTTTTTATCATTTTCAACACCTGTATATGTACAACATGAATGCAATAAAGAACTTTGAACTTTGAACTTTGTTGCGAACAAATTACAAATTTAAAAAAGACAAAGTGTTGAAAAGAAAATAGTGAAAAAAAGATAGTGTTGATTAATTTCGGCGTATTGGATTGAGCCACGATAGCATAGTTGGTAGTGCACCTGACCCGGCATGTCATGGGGTGCGGGTTAAAATCACGGTGGTGGTTTTTTTTAACACTTTGGCTTTTTCAATTAGTAAGAGGCTATTTACTTTTCAAGACAAACTATCACTCGATCATCATATCGCAAACTGCAACCCTTACAACCAAGTTTGTTAAACAATTCCTTCTATCGATTCGAATCTGCGATTATAGTTGTCTATTTTCACCAGGTCACCCCCGAAGCTCCAGTATCAGTGGACGCTCTAGGAGAGACGATGAAGACCAAGCCCTCGTGCTGGAGGACGTTCTGCGCGCTGGTGTACATCAGGACCGTGCGCATGATCCGGGATCCCTATAAGCTTTACGTCATGATCTTCATGCCTATTAGTAAGTACTAGTGGTCGTCCAGTAGTCAAAGGGCAATGAGAAATTTGAATGGAGGGAATCCTTTACTTTGACATTTGACATTACTTCAGGGAATTTGGTTTTTATAAGCGACACTTGTTTTACTCGACGTCCACCGGCGAGATGGGTCGGCCATATAACCATGGCCGTGGGTTGCACGTGGCCCAGACTATACTCTCTACCAAAGCCAAACTCAATAAAGAATAAATGTCTAGGAAAAAATATTTTTCGTATTATTACATGATTACTGCATTTTACATAAAAGATATTGTAAGACTTATTATTCTCACTACACATTTCACTTAAATCAGTCGCTCAACGTCGGTAAAAACGTATTAATACGAAGAACGTAAAAAAACGTTAACTATTTTCACTTGTAAACCTTATTAAACAAATGTCATTACTAAAGTTGAGGTATTCTAAACAATTCCGTTATTACTCGTATATACTAGCATTCGAAATGAAGATGACACTAGTATCCATATGGGGTCGATTATCTTAACTACCTACCTCTGAAATCTGCAGCGTAAACAGTGCATTTGCAATGCAAAACAAATATTCTCGAACAAATTGAATTATCGTTAAAGAAAATTGGATTGTAACAGCAGTTGATTAATTTATGTAATAAATAAACTATTAAATCTTCAAGTGCAGTTTTTTAATTATTTCAAGGTAGCTAATTATTCACTCACATAGGTTAAAATTAAGCTATGATTGCACTATGGTTTTTGGTTTTGAAATTTTTCATACAATATTTAATATATATTCTTTTACGTAAAATCTTTCCTGTTGACGAACTGGAAAAGGTTGTCAAAACATGCCTGTCACTGGTTGCTTAGCAACGCTTTGTTGGTAAACATTCTTTATCGAATTTGGTTTTAGTTTAGCGCAGGATCGACGCGAATGGCATAAGCAAAGAGAGCCATAGACCTAGCAGTAGTTGAAGAGCGACACTATGTGGTGTAAAAAAAATCAGCTCGACACAGTAATTTTTTTTTCTAAAATCTAGTTATGTATTTTTATTTTAGTATCAAATCGGCCCATTGAGTATTTTCCGTTATTTCTCATAGTTTAGGATTTTTGGATTCGGATCATACAAAAACTTCGTAGATAATCGCTCATATCTTGAAATTGTTACGGATTAGGGCTAAGCTTTTATATAAAATATTATTCGTATGGATGCCCTCTACACAAGCAGCAATGCAGCACAATTTTCGTTGTGCGCTGACATTTAAAAAAAAAGGCACCAAAACCGCCCAATGTCCTAAACGTAGTGTTACCAGGTATCAGAAACGTATTCTCTTTGCAATGTCCTTTCGACAGTGAAATGTGTCACACCACAGCACAGCATTTGAATGCTAAAGAATATCTGAAAAAACATATTATAAATTTTCTTCACTTCTTCTTTTAATTAATATAATTTTAAATATGCCAAATCTCACACTTGCGTGTGCGCAATGTGCTTAAAATCGGGTACAAAGTTCCTTCTTCACGATTAATATGTAGATTTAGTTTTTTTAGAAACATTTAAAAACATCTAGTTAACTGAACTTACGAGTATGATTTATAACTTAAATTCAGGCGATGATAGTAAAGAGAAAAAAAAACCATGTCCTATTGACTTTTTTACTGATGATTTCCCTTCTGTCTTTCATTACAGTTTCCTGCGCCCTCGGCTTATACATGAAGTCCCGGCAGATCGTATTTTTTCGTATGCAACCGCTCAGACTGGAACCGAACGCCTATTTCAACAAAACTCCTTTGGCCGTCTTCAGTGAACAGAACAACTACAAAGAAATCACAGACTTAAAAGATTCCTTAGAGATGTTCGGGGCACATCCTATCATAGATTTCGATGGAAACTTCTCGAGCCTTCTAGACATGGAGAACTTCGGGGCGTTCAGCTTGAAGGACAGCTTGATACCGTACGGGAGGATAATGGCCTACTACAATAGTACTTATACGCATAGTCTGCCGATTATCGTCAATTTACTGGACAATAGTATTTATAGGTAAGTAGATTTAGAATAATATAGTGATTGTTTGTTAATTAATTACTTGTATATGCATTAAATTATCTGTAATGGTATAGAACTTGCGCTAGATTTTGTTGTTGTTATTACAAAAATAACAGAACATTTAAAATTAACTTAAAAAATAGCGCGTAAGTACTTATGGGTTTTATTGAAATTATTTGATACTTAATATTGTAGTTATAAAAGAGAAGTTCTGAATTTTTAATCAGGGTATCTTTTAAGACATAGCACGCATGCAAACGATTTTTTACTCCTATGTGGACACAAGTGCATACAGCTGTTTAAAAACGAAATCGTGAGTGGCTATTCGGTGAAAGATAAATATCCTCCTACTAAACTTGTCTCTAGTTACTTGACAAACCGTTGACAATGCCAATGCAAATCAACCCTTATTACCCACCCCACAGGGTGTTAATGACAACGTCCGGCATGGCGGACAGCTTCAAGCCGATCGAGGTGCTGACCCACCCGTTCCAGCAGACGGAGCAGCAGGAGGAGTTCAACGTGGGCAACGTGGTCTGCGCCATCTTCATGGGCATGATCTTCGCGCTGGTGCCGGTTACGCTGGCTGTCGACATCGTCTATGATAGAGAGGTAATTAGGCATATCAGTGCGCCGGAGGAGATGCAAACAGTTATGTGGAGTGCGACTTTCCTCCCGACACCCTAGAAGGTGGAAGACTTACCCAGTAAAACTTCTTTACTTTCCCTGCGTGCCGTCAGGAATATCCGGAATCGTAATAAAATACCAACGCAGTTCATGCTACGCGCTTGCGCCGTCACGCTGGCCGTCGACATCGTCTATGATAGAGACGTAATATTGTTTATTTGTGTGTCATAAATGTCTCTCTCTCTCTTTCTCTCTATGCCATGCGGTTATGCCGTCACGTTAGGCGTTGACTACGTCTATCGAGAGGTAATGCTGCGAGGTAAGCCAGCTATAGAGCTGGCTTCGGTGCCATGCGCGCACTTTTTGATTTTTTTAACAACAGAAAAAGCATTAGGCGTACCACTACGCTCGAGGAGATGTAGATGGTTATGTGGAACTTTCCCCCCTACCCCCTCAAAGGGAAAAGAGGGTATACTAAAACCCCTGCACTTCCCCTCCGTGCCGCTTGGTTGGCGGACGTGTTTTTTTTTCAAAAGTCTTTCTTGTCTTGCTTCTAAGGTTTTATGGGTGTCAATTATGAATATGACATCTTTTTCTAAATCCAAGATGGTGGACGTCATTATTTTAAGAAAGTAAATTTAAGGAGTTTTTGAGTAAACAACTTTGATTAAAAACGACGGTCGACCACTGAGCGACCACTAGTTTATGTTAATGCTTGTTTTTCTACTAAATGCATAAAAATCAATCCTTTCCATCCCTAGGTTGCCTGGATAATATCGCTTTTAGTGATAAGACCGCTCTTTGTACGACACCAATTTTTTTAATTTTTGTTCTTTTGTTAACATGAATGTCTTTTTTTATGTATACAATAAAGTATTTTATTCTATTCTATTATAACTAGGTATTCTAAAAACATTGTTTTGTTTTAGATCAAAGCCAAGAACCAGCTGCGCGTCAACGGCCTGTCGATGAGCATGTACTTCCTGACGTACTTCACCATCCTCATCTTCATCATGATCATCACCACCATCGGGGTGCTGCTTCTGGTGAGTATCATATTATAGATTTAGTATAGTGCAGTATGCTGCAAACTACTAAAGCGAGTAGGTACTCGCCAGCAGTGTGAACGCGATCAACTATTTATATTATATATCTATTGTACGTTTCTTAAGCGAGAAAATAGTCTATACTTAGTTGCTTACTCGCCATACAGCTGCCTTAATTTAGAGAAAATAAACGTCTTTATTATTTACTTTATTAATGAATATCTATTCATATTATCCAGGTCCTCCTCAACGACATACCGAGCTTAACCAACAGTTCCGCCATCACGATGCTATCCTTCCTGCTGATGTTGTACAGCCCGTCCGCCATCTTGTTCAACACGTGTTTCTCTTACGTGTTCGACAAGATGGACTCCGCGCAGAGTATCATGCCTAACATTACCACTTGGGTGGGTGTTATACCCTTCGTTCTGGTCGCTGTTCTTGATACTTTCAAATGGGGTAAGTGGTCTGATATTTACTTAAAAGATTGTTAAGGGTTTTGGTGACTTATTTCGAATATAACGGTCATTGTAAATTTATAAGAGAAGATTGTCAACATTATTTCTTTCTTTCTTTATTTATAATGGTTACAATGATTAAATATACAAGAAGTAGTAGTAGTAGTATACAAGAAGAATAATAATATCATCTTGGAATTTTAGAACATAGAAATCTTAGTATTGATTAAGTGATTTGAGTTTGTATTTTTAATATTTTAATTTTTGCATTTACAATGCTATAATAGTATGTAGTTACAAGATACAATTTTACTAGGAAAGGTAGGGTCTCGGCAGCTCAGCGCTTAGAGCATTGGACTAGTAATCCAAGGGTCGTGGGTTCGATTCCGACTCGAACTGCCTGAGACTGGTTGATTTTTCGTTAACGCTGGATTAAGCCATTTCTTTTTGTTTCAGGCAACGACATCGCGTTCTATCTCCACCTACTGTTTAGTTTCTTGGATGTTATGTACATACCTTACGCCATCATCTACTACGTTGATAGGTACGTATTCATCCGATTTGATAAACCACAAATACTTGCTAGAGAACAACGATTCATCCCTAGGATGATACGCGAGGCTATTGAAATTAAAAAACATCCTAATTTTAATAGAGAAGATGGTTGGAATCTACCACCAGCCTGAGATCCCATCATACAACATATTAAATCCCAGCACCAACACCATACTGCCAGACGAAAAGATACTGTAAGCTCTTTCTGCGTAAAACGGAACGCACCTGATTAGATTTAAATGAGGGTATACAAGCTACTAACTAATTATGAGACGACCAACACCTCAGTCTCCCTGTCCCTGTCACGGACCCTGCAAAGGGTTCGAAACGTCAGGATAAACATTAAAAAGTAATGTGTAAAATAAACGCGAGTAAATCCGTAAAAGTTATTTCATTTAAAGGTACGTATTCACTTCTATAATACTATAAACCAGAATTGTTTTATATAATGCAAACACCGACAAAAAATTAAGTAATAACCATTAAAAAAAATGAGCCAAAATAATATTTTTAGAACATGTTAGAATAAGAATAACCTATTGATAGCGAACTATCGAGTATCACTATTTTGTCATTACCCCATCAGGGTGTACCTGACGTGCAATCTGCGTGGGCTATGCACCACGCCGGCGCTCAGCGCGTACTTCACGGCGGAGGTGTGGGCTCTGATCGCGGCCATGCTGCTGCACGTGCCGCTCAGCGGCGCGGCGCTGCTGGCCGCCGATCGACTCAAGTCGGGAGGCCGGCTGAGGAAGGTGAGCCATAATTACCTGCTCATTTTATGTGCCCACTGCTGGGGCCACACAAGCAGTAGAAACTAGATACTAGCGAGCTGTGCTCTACGGTCAAGAAGAAGTGACAGCTGCTCCGGTCACCTATTTGGAAAATAGGGGGTGAACTTTGATTCTTAATCCAGCGGCCAGTACGAGAAGGTGAGCCATCATCAGTTCATTTTATGTGCTACAGCTGGGGCACGAATAAGGAGAGAACGCGCTTACAACTCTGATACCATAGAGATATCCTCTATGGTAGTTGACTTTAGAGTTGCGTCATCATCATCGTCACCAGCAAGCACACATGATGTCTCCACTGCGAGGGCCACCAACTTTTTTTTTACATCTTATTTTCATTGAGCATGCATCCGGTATCTCTGGGAACTTAAAGCAACAGTATCTCTTTAAATAAAAGGAATTTGTATGGCAATGTTTTAAATTCTATTTTTTTTAATATTAAGATTTATATATTACATTTAGTATAAGTTTCTAATTTTTTATGTCTATAGATATTTGATATTGTTTGTTTTTACTTAGTTTTATTATTATTGTTTTTTTTTTCTGATACTTCCCGCCAGTGCATGTAGTGGCGACCTATAATTGAGACAGCATTTAGTTTAAAGATAATAATATAGCATCTTTCTTATTTTGATGTGTCTTGTTGGTTGTCCTATTGAAATAAATAAATAAAAAACCGGCCAAGTGCGTGTCGGGCCACGCGCAGTGTAGGGTTCCGTAGCCCATCTCAATAATGCGGACTCTGAGAAGAGGGCTTTTATGAACATTTATTTAACGATGGCTCATATACTTAAATGTAGATACTACCGGTTTCACACACCTGACAATGTTACTTAAGTAGTTCCCAATGAGGAATTAGTACTGCGTTGGCGCACTTGGGTACATTTTATAAGTTGGCCGACTGTTACTCGTAAACTTGTAAAGTCTACTTAGCTGTGATAGTTTTCCTTTTAACTTCGTCATATATACAACTACCGTGAATTTTTTACGTATCCAAAAACAACCATTTGGCTAGCAGGGGGGGAGACACTTGACTCTAACAAAATTTTGCACTTTTAAATCTTAATAGTTCACAAACGGATGCCTCAATCAAAAAACTGTTTCCAGAAACCCGCAATATTTTTGAAATTGCTATCCAACGACACCTCATACTAGGGGGTAGACAAGAACAAAAATTACATCCCCACTTCACGTGTAGGAGAGGTAACCTAAAAAAAATATTTTTCAAAATTTAATCTCCCTACTTAATCTGTGTGATTAATATCCATATCCATGCCAAATTTCAGCTTTCTAGTACTAAGAGTCTATGAGCTTTCCTGGGGTCAGACAGACAGAGAGACGGACATGGCGAAACTATAAGGGTTCCTTGTTGACTACGGAACCCTAAAAAACATCATATCTATCATATGCTAAATTCTGCAAACTGGTAGTTTTAAAATTGGCATATTGGTTTGAAAACCATTTGATTATATTTTTTTTGTAAGTTTGTTGCTAAACACCGAAATCTAAATATTCGTTCATATTTTATCAGCGGAAACACAAGCCGCCAGAGGCGAGCGCGGACGCGGAAGCGGAGGTGGGTGCGGAGGCGGGTGAGGACGAGGACGTGCGCCGCGAGCGACGGAAGGTCGCCTCGCTGCTGCAGCAGCCGCAAGCCACCGGGCCAGTGCTGGTGGTGCATGTAAGCAAGCATCATCATCATCTTCAGCTCATTTTATGTCCCCGCTGCTGGGGCACGAGCCTTCCCTATGGATGGATAGGGAGAACGAGCCATAAACCTCCATGTGGACCTAGTGCGGTGGTTGTTCACAACTGTTTTTATTATCTCTGTAGGTATAGTTTTTCTTAGATTTAAATTTTGCATTGTTAGTTATAATTGCCAAAGCACAACTGCACATCAGAAACCTCAAACTGTCAATCTTTCTCATTATCAAAAACCTCCTTCCAGAACCTTCGTAAGGAGTATAAGGTCCGCGGGAGCGCCGGCGGCTGCTGCGGTGGCGAGATAGACTCCCGGCGCGCGGGGCTCAAGCGGCTCAGCCTGGCGGTGCACGGGGGGGAGGTGTTCGGGCTGCTGGGGCACAATGGCGCCGGGAAGACCACAACCATGAAGATCATCACGGCGGAGGAGCGGCCTACCTGCGGCGCGGTGAGAGATACTATTGTAGCTTATGTTTTTTATTATTGCAGGGTGCGTAGTGCGTGGTGTATGGTGTGGTGATGCGTGGTCCGGGTTGAGTGTGTGTGGTGCGTGGTGCGTGGGGTGTGGTGTGGAGTTTCCTATATCGTAAAATTTACCTACTTTCAACCTACGAACTAAGTGCTTAGCCTTTATCTGCCTTTGTAATCTACTCGCGTTTAATTTCAACACTTCGAACGACTTCGACTTTTCGAACGAACATCTCAGCCTCCCTGTGACTGGAGCCTGTTGAGGGGTCTAAACGTAATGCTAAACTCAAATGTAGTGTAAACAAGTTAAAAACGTTAATTAAGTTTCACTTTATACCTGACGATATGCCGCAAAAATGCTAAAACCGCATTTTATTCGACAACTTTTATATCACTAATGACTATAAATGATGGTGATAAAACCAACACCCATAAACTGTAGCGATGACTTGATTTCAGTGATGAAGGCCATCGCCTAGCCGTGGGACAGTATTATAGGCTCTTTACTTTACTATGACGAGATGTCTCTAAAAACTGCTCAGGAGTTTCTCTGTTTTGCTATACCAATGGCTCGTTGCAGGTGATGCTGGGCGGTGAGAACGTGGGCGAGTCGCAGACGTCCACCTTCCAGATGCTGGGCTACTGCCCGCAGCACGACGCACTGTGGAAGAACGTCACCATCCGGGAACACATTGAGTGCTACGCCGCCATACGGGGCGTCAGCAAAACCGACACGCCCAGGTAACCCTCGAAGATACCCCTCCCGATTCTTCAAACTTTTCACACTCTAAACAGGTTCAAACCTGCTTGCAGTCATCATCACAAGCTCTTTTTATGTCGTCACTGCTGGGGCACGCAGGAGCCTTCCCTATGATAGAATAAGGAGAACGAGCCATAAAACACCACGCGCGCCCTGTAAGGATTGGTGGTTATTAACGACTGCTAATGCAGCCGGGACCAACTATGAAGCACGGAGGAGCTCGAGATGATACATTTTTGATCACTTATCTGATGACCTACGAAAGTAACTTTAGCATTCGCAGGTCGGGCGCGTTAACCACTGCGCTATCGGGCTCCTCGGTGGGTCCTCTTGGATGGATGGATCCACATCCCCGATTCTTCAAACCTTCCAAACACAAAAATGGTCCAAACCTGATTGCAGTTACATCCTTTAACCTTTTAACGGGCACAGCATGTTCAAATTTTTCATTGGTTTTAGACCTTATCTCAATTGCATAAAGTTCAAATATGGTGACAATATATACGCCACTGCCTTATAAAGGGTTAACTATGATGTTAGACCCTTTCCCACTCTATAAAGCAGTTGCTTTACTAGTTGCTGAACTAGTCGCACAACACATAACCACTCTTTTCGAAATTGCCTTTCCGGATCATGCTAGGACCACACTGCAGCCTTCATCTGGTCAGTCCATCACAGAGGCTCTCCACTCTGCCCTGAAGGCCATTCTATAGCCTCATCTCACACAGAACAATCAGAACCTTGTCCTTTTTAAAAACAGCTCGAGCCGTTTAAGCATTTTAGGGTAACGACTGAGTCTTATTAAAATTAATAAAGACTGGGAACTCCAGTTTTCCATTAAGACTCGAGTCGTGCATGACGAAGTCGAGTCTTTCAAAGGCCTCAAAGAACTAATCAATGAAGATTTAAAGGCCTAAAGAAGTTTCGCATCACTAACCACAAGTACCCTCTACATTTTGAACGTTCTTTCTTGCGCCCAGGATCGTAGACGCGTACCTGAACGGTCTCCAGATAATGGAGCACTGCAGCAAGAACGCGGACGAGTGCTCGGGCGGCACGCGGCGCAAGCTGTCGTTCGCGCTGGCCATGGTGGGCAACCCGCGCGTCGTGCTGCTGGACGAGCCCTCCACCGGCATGGACCCACGGAGCAAGCGCTTCCTCTGGGACACCATCCTGGCCAGCTTCCAGGTACACGTCACTGCCGACCACTAGTAACGATCATCGGAGCGAACGGTTCGTTCGTCAGTTTCCAGCTAAACGAGATGCTACAGTTTAGCATTTTGTTAAGCGTTTTATAAATCTAGCAATCCAACAACCAGCGTGTAACCATGGAGTGAGCGCTTCCTGTGGGATACCATCCTTGCCAGCTTCCAGATACACATCACCCTTAAGGTAGGATCAACGAAAGCGACCACCAGCGAGGACCCGCGGAGCGAGCGATTTTTGTGGGACACCATCCTGGCCAGCTTCCAGGTAAATATTACTCCCAACCACTAGTATAGATCCTCGGAGCGAGAGCTTCCCGTGGGACACCAACCTGGCCATCATCCAGGTACACGTCACTCCCGACCACTAGTACAGATCCTCGAAGCGAGCGGTTCTTTTTTTTTGTATATTACTGGTATGCACTTAGCCTTCATCTCACCTGATGTTAAGTGATGATAAGGCCAAAGGTGGAAGCGCACTTCACCCGGAATCCTCAAGTACTGAAACATTGGCTATCTTATCTCTAGCTGCCGGAACACAACAATAAACAACAAACCACCAACCAAACCGAGTACACAAACATGTGGGGTACATGTTTGTGTACTCGGCTGGGTCTAAACCGATGGTCTTAACCACTAGACTACAGAAGCGATAAGCTAGATTTTTCTAACATGGACCCACGGAGCAAGCACTTTCTGTGAGACACCATCCTGCCGGCTTCCAGGTACTCATCACTCCTAAGCTAATCCACCAAACTAGCGGCAGCGGCATGGTAAAGCATCATTTCATGAATTAACCATCATTTTATATTTGTTTCAGGGTAAAAAAGGTGCTATTCTGACGACACATTCCATGGAAGAGGCTGATGCTTTATGTTCTAGAGTTGGGATTATGGTTAAAGGAGGTTTAAGGTGAGATTTGCATACAATTAAATTAAAATTAGAGAAGAGAATCACTAAAATTAGACAATAATTGAAAAGTAAGCAGTTGCCACATTTAAAAAAATTTATATTTTTCCAGATGTATTGGTTCAACGCAACACCTGAAGAATTTGTATGGTGCAGGCTATACGCTAGAAATGAAAATAGGGCAGAGTAATCAAAAATCATCGGTAAGTACCTATGGCTAATTATCCGTCACGGACGCCCAGGGAAATCTGAGAAAGAGTGTATGGACCTCTATATACAGGATGTTTGATACCTGTATAATTCCGAATATGGCAAACTGAGCACAGAGCATAAGACCCCGGAAAATTATAAACATACCTGAAAAGCACCATATGGCACAGATATTAAGGTTGTTTGTTACTTAGTAAAATTGCAAAGTGACAACCCTAGGTTTAGCTAATACATTGTTCTTGGTCGACAACCTCATGGTCCAACTGAAACAGCAGATAAAACATGTACCGAATGAACAAAAATAATGTAATGAAATAACTTTGAGTTAATCTTCACAAATATGATTGAATATGAGAGAATAATCTCTGTTTATTTGTAAGTCTACAAGTTTATGACCTTATGGTCCGAATAGTTTTTTCTTTGTTGATGGCTTCGTGCGATTAGCACATTTAGCCAGTGTCAAAGTAATATTTCTAACAAGTAATACATAAATAAACAAGATTTCTGTATGATGATGATGAATGATCATAGAAATGAGAAGTGAGTATCCCAGTAAAGATGTGGGGCTTTACTAAGTCGTCGGGCGGACTTCTTGAGAGAATTTGAAAAGTGACGTTGCACTGTTTTGTTTCATTTGCAAACACTCATGCACACTCACGAACACTTAACGGTTAATAATCCACCATTAATTCACATTAATATTCGACATAACACAAATTTTAGAAATTAAACAAAACCGCAGACATGACTCTTCACTTTCCCGCCAAGAAGTCTGTCCGAATAGGTACTCCATGTTTTTTTCCTGTCATGTAAACGTCATTTCAAACTTGAGACAAAACACGGTATAACTATTCAAAGCTTATTCTCTGTTTCTTTGTAAGGCACGTAAAGTGTACTATTACTTTACTTGTTGTTACTTGTATATTACAGATAGAGCCGGAGCTCTCGATGTCTCCGTCGCCGCTGCGGTCGACAGAGAACTCTCCGTCTTTAGGCGAAGCTGACGAAGGTAAGTAGTAGAGATCATAGCAATGCCTTAAAATATGTCATCAAAATCACTAATGAGCGAGAGAGGGACCTAACCACTACATCGGATCAGATGCGATAAACCTCAAATATTATCCAGGACGATACGCGAGGCTATTGAAATTTTAAAAAAACATCCTAATTTCATTAGAGAAGATGGTTGGAATTTTCCACCAGCCTAGGATCCCATCATACAAACTATTAAATCCCAGTGGATTTCTTTCTCTCTAATTTGAACAATTTATGACTCAGTCTCCCTGTGACCACGGCCCCTTCAAAGGATTCGAAACGTCGGGATAAACATGAATTAAAATTAATGTATAAAATAAACGCGAGTAGATCCGTAAAAAGTTCATTTCAATGTGTAGTGTTCGCGTGAACTTTAGAAAACAAATTATGACTATTATGGCAGACTACTAGACTAGACTAGATATGAATTTCTCAATTGAGCATTCCTACAATCGCTAATTATTACTATCTCCGCAGGTGGTTCAGGCGGCGGGTCCGCGTGCCACGAAGCAGACGCTGAAGCGGAGGCGGAGGCGGAGGCGGTGGACATCAGCATCCACACGCCGCTCGTCACCGGCACGCCGCCCGCGGCGCGCCCGCACCACCACAGGTACGTACAAATATGTCAACCGAAGTTTTTTTTTTTTCTTTAGTTGTTGGCTATGAGCGGCTAGCACATTTGGCCAGTGTCAAAGTGATTAGCCTTACAATTATATTTAAGTTAACAATATTTGACCAAGATGTCAGGGCCGTCAGACCTTACTTATTTTCTCAAGGACCAATTGTTGGGTTAAGTAGTGTTAGTAATTTCTTTATGTGTATGCATACCTGCTAGCTCTAGTCTATTACCAATCTTCAGATACAAGGTGCTAAAAGGTACGCAAAAAACATTACGCACTTTTCTTATAGTCTGAGTGCCGATTTGCATGTAGAGCTGTCAGACACTTTCCGCCGCTCCTTTTTTTGGCAGTCGTGTAAAAACGCCTTTATACGTCAACAAGCAACAAGTGACTTGTCGTCGTATTGTAAAAATGCATGCTCTAAAACAGTAGGCGCTTTAGTAGCAACTGCTTTAAAGCGTCTAGCACAGCCCACGGGAAGTGTCTGGCAGTACTGATTATTATTTTTTTAGGCTGACAAGGACAAACAAGCCCTACCACCACCCAAACCCCAACGCTGGGAATCTAACCCTCTAACTCTAGGTCTGAAACCGGTGGTCTAAACATTATATATTCTAACCATTTGCCGGCCGCTACAGTAATGTACTCTGTTCCAGAACGGAGTCGAGTGGGGGCGGGGTCGGCGCGGAGGCGGCCATAGCTCTGGTGGCGCAGCTGTTCCCGTCGGCGGTGCTGGAGGAGAACTTCGCCGAGCGACTCGTGTTCTCCGTCCCCCAGTCGTCGGTCTCCAGCCTCGCCAGGTGTTTCCAGCAGATCGAGGATGGTAAGCTACATCACACATTTAAAGTACATTAAACCCATTTAGATCGACCAGGCGTTTGTGTGTTGTTGTAAATTGAACTCTAAAAGTATCAATTTAGGGCACATCTATATAAAACTTTTAGGGGTGTAAGGTTTGTTGGGACCACAGTCGAATACCTTTACGTATCGCAGTGATGCGCATGGTTGCATCAGATGGTTGGACCACTGCATTGTCACAAAGACTGCAATGGCGACAATAAAAGATGTTTGGGTACATCACGATGTGTATTGATCTGACCATTTCCTGCTGGTAATTGAGTGTAATCTATATATTAAAACGTAAAGCAAAAACGTTGTACCCCTTAGAAGGATAGCAGAATGTTAATTTTTTTTTTTAATTATGCATAAAAATACAACAAACATTACACACACTACCACAGTATTACTATTTCACACTACGATGTATTTGACACACACGCATATATACTCTTTTCAAAAACTTCAAAAATAGAAGAGGAGCGGCCGAAATCAGTCAATGCCAATGAAAACTCACATTCTATCTTTTTAAATTTTTCATTGCTTAGGATACAATCCGTGCAGCCTTAATAAAATTACGGTCGTACGGTCGGTACTAGTTTTTATAAATTGGCTAAAAAGTTGACCTCTTATGTCGAAATTTGTGATCACCTCGTTAACAACCACCAATCCGCACTGGGCCGGCGGCGGCGGCAGTGGTTTATGGTCCGTTTTCCCTGTCGTGTTTCTATTCAAAGGGCAGGCTCGTGCCCCAGCAGTAGACACATTAAATAAGCTGGTGATGATAGGATAGAATATTTTAGAATAGATATCGACTTAACTTCACTTTCTTAATGGCCTCTCTTTCCACAGCTAAGGAGAAGCTGAACATCGTGGAGTACAGCTTCAGCCAGACCACGCTGGAACAGGTGTTCCTAAAGTTCGCGCAGTCGGAGAACGTGGACGCGGCGGACCAGGAACACTGAACACTTGGCGATGACACACGCCTGCACATTAGACTATCCAAAACTGTTAAACTTCCTCAATAGACTTTGAATTTTATTACCATGACTTGAGCTTGAAAATTAATTGAAGTTTTGGATAATCTGATGTGTGGGCGTCTGTACAATGCAGGGACAGAAGGACCGCGCACCAACTAAACTCTAGACCCCGTACTAAAAAAGTGTAGAAGCTTCGAGTAATTCGAGTTGGCAACATTAAAAATGAAACAATGTAATTATTTTTCGTTTATAGCAACTTTTTCTCTCTTTTTTTATTCAGTGTAAAGAACAGTCCTGTTTTGTGTTTTAATTAATTAATTATTTGAACAAGCATTCCTTGTAATTGGGAATACACAACAAGTCCTACAAACTCGCCTATGGTCCTTCGAGCCGGATGAGAAAGTGAAAGTTGCCCTATACAAAAATAGTTTATTTTTAATGTTGCTATGGTAATTCAGTGTTTTGTTTATCAAAGTCAAATTCAAATCTTTTTCTCTTAATTATCGGGAATGCAAAAAGCATAGATTATTGTGGTGAGTTCATTTAAAGTACCTAGTTCATTGTCAAGTGTCAGTTTTGTCAAACCGGTAAGATAATGAAACAAAATGAAAATGCAATGAAATGAAAAATATTTTTGGAGCATATTATTCTCTATCTCTCTCATCTAAAAGCTGTTATTGACAAAGTATTAGTGGTGACGATCCGATGCTAACCGTCCTTACTAGTTGGATACTAAATACAAAGAAGGTTTAGTGAAGCGGCCCTTCTGTCTTCACCTATGTTTCGGGGCTGGACCTGATGAGTCTAGAATTAGTCGCGGTGTGTTTGACTTGGCGACGACAGCCGGCTATGCGTTCAATGTCTAGTTTTTTTTTAATGTTCCTACTATTCTTGATATTTGGTCTGTGGTTCCTACTGTTACATAACACCTTTTTGAATTGACATTGGCTAACTTTGTGTTGCAAAATGGTAACATTTTAACAATTCCTTTCAAATTATAAGACGACTTTGAAATATTTGTGGATATTTTGAGCAGTTACATGACTTAAAGTCTGAATAAAAAACAAGCAAAAGAATATGTAAAATGCATACACTAAAGAGAAAAAAATATATTTGATAAAATACATCACGCTTCGATGGCGCAGTGGTTAAAGCGCCCGGTTTGCGAGTCCTGAGGTTAAGCAACTTTCGCAAAGGCCGGTCATCGGATGGGTGACCAAAAATTTATCATCTCGAGCTCCTCCGTGCTTCGGAAGGCACGTAAAGCCGTTGGTCCCGGCTGCATTAGCAGTCGTTAACAACCACCGCACCGCACTGGGCCTGCGTGGTGGTTTATGGCCCGTTCTCCCTATCCATCCATAGGGAAGGCTCGTGCCCCAGCAGTGGGGACATAAAAAATGAGCTGATGATGATGATGATGATCACGCTTCGGTGGCCGACTGGGATAGCACTCGGCCCCAAACCCGAAGGTCCGGGTTCAATTCCCAGGTCGGGCAAAGTGTGTTTCAGATTTTTTGATGCATATCCCGGGTTTGTGATCCCCAACCCGCACTTGGCAAGCGTGGTGATTAAGCCATTACCCATCAATTGTAGCGATGACTTGATTAAAATGATGGAGGCCTTTGCCCAGCAGTGGGACAGTTATAGCCTATTTACTTTACTTTATATAAATATTATGATCGGATGTTAATGATGGTAGTTGTTGACATTGAATGGGCGCCTTTGGCTTTCAAAGTAAAAAGTAAATAGTGTTGAATAATTTCGGCGGGCTGGTTGGAACCACGATAGCTTAATTGAGAAAAGCACCTGACCCGGTATGTCAGAAGGGTGCAGGTTCAAATCCGGCTCGTGGAAATTTTTTCAACATTTGTGTTTTTGTAATTTTTTTCGCAACAAAATTTGCGTTAAAATATATTTAAACATTTTACTTTACTTTACTTTACAATATAATAAATACATCACACATTTGAATTTGAAACACAGAAACATAATTTATACATGTACCAAATACCACGAGTTCGCGGTATTAGCTACAAAGTGTGGTGCAGCTGTTTGATAATAATCAATGGTTCATTTCATACTTTTAATAAGGACCTTGCGTGGGAACGCAAGAATACATAAATGACATTACAAATAACATAAATTACATAAATTATTAATTTGCCTGAATGTTCTACAGATTGCTTCATGCCTTCGAATATAAGCGTTTTTAACTTGACACAAAGCAATAATCACAATATTACTACAATAAATACTTAAATGAATAATAAAAAAATGTGTATTTAAAAAAATGTCTGTTAAAATATTTGTTGAATCATTAATAGGTGATAACTCCAGACAAATGCCTTTTGTAATAGATTAAAAATGCTTTCTGTAAATAACATAATAGTAGAATAAATTATATATGAAGTAGCAACATTTATTAACCTTCAAAGAGGTTAGATTTAATGGAGTTAGAGCACTTTGGTCACAGAGTCAAGTGTTATTTGGTTACAAGAATAATAAGTGGAATTTGGTCACAATTTGCATTTTTGATATGCTATAAACAATAAAAATTTATTGTGTCCGGATAAAGGCAACCAAGGTGTTGAACTTTAAGCAAACGTGACCGAATTTCACTCAACATGAAACAAGAAAGTAACCGATTTTCACTGTGACTGTGAGAATGACCCAACTCATTTAATGGGGGGGTTTGACAAAATGGTCGATAATGTACTTTTGGTTAACACGTTTTTAACAGATTTGGTTAAATTAAATTTTAATGGATGTTTGAAAGTTTGTTATCGCCGAGTCAAATATATCGTTTCATACATTATGTGCTTTCAAACAAATACTGTAAAATAATAAATCGCTTCTGATATATTAAAAGTATGTATATTGTAGTTTATTTTGTTGAGTTTTTGTAAGCTTATTTGTAAGGTTTTCCGGTTATGAGAGAATAATAATTAAGTGTCGTAGCGTTATAGATCGTGTTGGTCGATGGTGTGGGTTATTTTTTAGTTTCATGTATTTTGTATTTTTGAAAGGCTTACTTGAAATCGGTACAATACAATTATTTCATTGCGTTCATGCTCTTGGAAAATTACTATACATTTTGGCTAAATTTTCATATATTTTTTTACAGTATAATCGTAGTGATACAGGAAAAAGAATCGCTTCCCAAAATAATAATATGTATTTAGCTAATATACTTTTGCAAGCCATCTCACGGCAACTTTTGTTAAAACAATGGCTCGAGCTATTTGGTCACGAATTGGTCACTCATCTTCCAAAGTATTCTACCTACATTTGTAAGCTATCTCTATTCAGTGTCTCCCAACCGAAGAGTATGTATCTGGCTAGTTTTTGTTCTTGATTTAAGAAAATTCAAATAGTAGGTACATATTCTAAAATTTAATATAAAAATATTTTTTATTTTTTATTTTTAAGTTCTAATTGCTTCCTGGCTGGGTCGGGTAGGCATTAAATTTTTTTCACTATATTTTATAATTATAAAATATATACTTACTTACTTTTAGGTAATACTCGAGAGTTAAACGCAATGTATTACAGTATAAAGATAGGTGGTATTATATGTTAATCCACATAGGTAATAATATATACTCACTTTGATAAAGTTATATGTTGTGGTAATTAAAACATTGCCTCTCACTGAAGCGCTGCGCAAACCGAGACACACTTGTATCTATATGTAATTAAAACATTATTTTATTTTAATGAATAGGTATTTAGGCTACGGAAACGGAAGTTATTATGCTATTGGTTCTCCTTGTACTGAAAAGAATATCACCTTTTGATGATTAATTTATTCCCTGATGAACACCAGGATGATAACAAAAACAAAATAAAAATAAAAACAAAATAAAGATAAAAAATACAGTAAAACGTCAGTAAATGTACACGACTATTTAAGGTGTCTCGTGTGCTTAAAAAAAGTGTCTTATATATTTTGTGCAGCGCCAAAGTTCAACAAAAGTGTGCACATATTATTACCCGTGAGTGTACAAGAGGCGTTCACATTCGACCAAGTCATAAGTTAGTTTAAATTTTTAAGTAATATTGTTTTAGAAACATTGTGATCTTCCTAGTCAGTTGTGTAAATGTCGACAAGTATAATAATTTGGTGTTTTTTTTTAATAGTTTTTAAGTCGACGTAAGAAAAAGTTTAATAATGTACTTACCTACTTAGGTACAGCCATTGTTAAAAATTTTTTTTTTGCTTTGTTTATTTTTAATAGATAGCACAATGGTTTTTTAATTTTTTTTTTATTTACTTTTTTGACAGCTAGACAGGCTGAGGATAATTTACTTTTGTCACGATTTTGTATTCGCTATTATTTTAATAATATTAGAGGGGCTAGGTAGGCTGGTAGGCTGGTAGCTAGAATAAAAGGAAAAGACGCCATGTTGTATTTTTATGCTTATCAAAAAAAGTTTCAAAATACAACAAATAGGTATTAAATTCAAATGTTTTGATGTTCTAACGATTATGTTGCTTTGTTTGAGTAGGTACAAAATTGCTCGAAGGTTTGTAGCGAAGGTTTACTTTAAAAAATAATTGCAACATTGTTGAGATTTGTCTAAAGTCTATAGACTATATTTTGATTGGGAATTGGAGAAAAAGAAAATTACTTATACCTTTTACTATCGTTAAACGGTAGTGTAACATTTTAACAAAAGTAAAGTGACTAAAGTAATTTTTTAAATTCTCGTTTTTTTAACGAGATCGATCGGTGAATAAACGTCGCACTCACCACTAATCTGGACTTCGAGTCTGCTAATTCAATAACGTTTCAACAGTGTGTCGGTAGTCTGATTCTAACATTAAGACTAAGGGTCAATGCACACCCAAGTGGCAGCGGTCGGCAGTTTCACTGTCAAACCATTTTAAGCTTTATCCCTATTAGATAACGCAGAGTATCGCTTGAAAGCAGTCGCCCGCCATCGCTTTGATAGGCCGCTTGTAGGCTCGCGGCGCTGCAGACCGCCGCGCGTCCAGTCCGACTCTTTCAAGCGGTACTATGCGTTATGTCATAGAGATAAAGTTTAAAATGGTTTGACAGTGAAACTGCCGGCCGCTGCGCTGCCAATCGCTACCATTTCAGAGTAAATTAACCCGAGGGAGAAAGAGAAATTATAGCTACTGGGGAAAAGGGCGGCAAACTTATCAAAATCAGGCTACACACACACGATTGTGATCTTTTGAAAAGGCAAAATACAGGTTCATTCTTAAGCGAACAAGTGACCAAATCTGTTGAATCAATCAATCAATCAATCAATCATTTATTAGTTCATAAGCATGGGTATTACAAGATGTCACATATAAAGAAAAGAAAGGTACAGCCATGTTTCACCTTAAGGTATACGAACATTTATTGTATTGTATGTATTGATAGACATACAATATAAATTATATTGTATGTCTATCAATGACAATGATAGATTGACAACAATGGAAACAACAGATTACCTTCATGTAGTGGTACCAATGTTCGACACTTTGAAGCCCAGGTATCTACACAGTTTTCGTTGCCAAAAAATAATATTAATTTTTACGTGATGGGCGAGACAAAGTCGGCTAGACTGCGCTGGCTCGGTCACATCGAGAGAATGGAGTCGGATAAAGCTTCGAAGAGAGCATACCTGGACCAACCAACCGGGAAGCGCCCGGTGGGACGCCCCAGGTATCGCTGGATAGACCAGCCCGCCAACCGCCTAACTCTCTCGCTTTCGATCGCTTTGAAGGCGAGGCCCTCGCGTCATCTTCTAATATAATATCGAAATATAATATAGAATAATATCGAAAGCTATAGCCTTAGCTTTCGATATTGCTTTCATATAACTTTCGAAATGACAAGATGACGCCTCCTCCTCGCCTTCAAAGCGATCGAAAGCGAGAGAGTTAGGCGGTCGGCCCCCAGGTTGAGAAGGAACAGCGACTTCCAACGGCCGGACTGGCGAGAGGTGGCTGAGGTCAGAGCAGAGTGGCGAAATCTCGTGTCGGAGGCCAATATCCACTTCGGGTCCCTGAGCTAACGCAGTCAGTAAGTAGGTACGTGATGACAGTTAGGAAGCAGGGGGTCGACCGCCTAATTCTCTCGCTTTCGATCGCTTTGAAGGCGAGGCGAGGAGGAGGCATCATCTTGTCATTTGGAAAGCAATATGAAAGCAATATCAAAAGCTATAGGCTATAGCTTTTGATATTATTCGATATTATATTTCGATATTATATTAGAAAGCGAGGCGAGAGCCTTGCTTTCAAAGCGATCGAAAGCGAGAGTGTTAGGCGGTTGGGGGCCATGTGGTCTGTATACAATTGTTGCTAACTAGAAAAAAACCTGTTGCTAACCCCTATTTGAATGAGTAAAGGAAATGTCGATCACTGGTCCACTTACTGTTATACATAATTACGCGAGCCACTTTTATTAACATTACTTACAAAACGCGCCTGTCGAGATAATGTCACAAAGCCTTCATCAAATATTTTCTTATCTTTATAACGGTACATATGTAATGTTTACTGAAACTGTCACTGAAGCTACTAACTACTGTATGTTTAACCGGTTTTTACAATGACGCTGTCCAAATATTCATAATCAAATATTGTTTGTCATAAAAAAGCCGAAGCTGAAAAGTGTTTATAATCTTACTTTTTATCGTACATACAACTGTGAAAGTCAATAAATCTGTGTGCCTTTGCTTGGAAAGACTATTCGGAAATATACTGTGAAGAATCGGTAATAAAAACTCTTTAAGAAAGAGATATAAGAAGAGAGAATAAGAGATTAGTTCCAAACATCTTTACCCTGAAAGAGATACCCCATAGACAGAGGATTAGAGAGATAAGGCACATTCAAATTTGTTGCTAAGTGTTGCGCGGGCGCAGCGCTTCTCCCGATTCGATTCGACGCCCTCGGAGAATCTAGTAGGAAAAGGGGACATGCTTGCATGAAGTCACGCCCTCTAGAAACCCTCTGACTGTGTTTCCATCACACGGTTTGAGGAACCTTTTAAGTATTATCACCCATCCAAAAAATGTCTAATGACGCTGAAAATACCTCCATCCAGTTGTGAAGTAAATACGAGAGGAAAACTGTGAGAGACCAAGCTATTGTGCGGCTAGTACAATATTTTGACTCTTTCTAGATTTCTGATTGGCCCACGTCACAGGCTGTAATAAAATACGCTCTGTTTTACATAGATACATGTATTGGCCGCACACTCGCTTCGTCTCTTTCTAGAGAGTAATCAGTATTGTCAGCATCATGTCAGCATTGCACAAATCAATCTCTCTGTCTATGGAAATCTTGGATCTCTAAGGAATGGAATTTCTACTAAATTTTTGACAGTGGGTACTGCTAACATTGTTGTCGAGGCGGCAGACTTATAGATGGTGGCAGCTTGCCAGGCGGACCTAAAAAGACCTGTCAGGATTCAAATTGATTGCTATGTGTGCATAATTACTTTGTTTACCAATAAACTCTAAACGTTAGTTGACATACGAGTAGATATATATGAAAACTGTTATATTTTATAATCATATCATTAACTAGAGTGTTATAAATACATAAATAAAGTGTATAACGAAATACGTATTTACTTTATATCGAATCAATGTGAATTTGTTGCCGTGATGTTTTATTTACAAGTCTCTACCTAACAACTTCGATCAACTGTACTAGATTCTCGATGAGCGCTTGGAAAACGGTTCGCGACTTTGGCGCCACGGAGCCACAATGACATTTATACTACACCTGCTTGGAAAGTACCTTGTTACTTTATCAAATTTACGGTAGAAAGTACGTCATTGCAAAACCACGTAAGAAATGGATTTTCATACACTTTTCTCTCCCGCTCAGATGCGTTTTCTCCCCGCATATTTGTCTACCGTAAATTTGATAAAATATCAAGGTACTTTCCAAGCAGGTGTAGTATAAAGCACTATGTATCACTCGAGAGAAACTGCGATTCCCGATCTCGGGTGTTTTAAAGCCCTCGCCTACGGCTCGGGCTTCAAACGACACCCTCGACGGTAATCGGTCACTTTCTCCTCTCGGTGAACAATGTACTATTGTGGCGATGACAGTAAATATTAAATACCACAGAGTAAATATTGTGATCTTAGTACATTATTGATCGAATCCTAACAAATATATAGGGTATGTTCCGATATACACTGCGAGCACTGTAAGTGGTGTGTTTAAAGGAACGGCTTCGCAGTATACTAAATTGACGTAGTATACTACGAAGCCGTTTTATAGTTAGCTATACGGTTACTGTTTAAAACGGAACGTAGTCCAGTATACTGTCAATCAATAGTGCAAGTTTTTTAAATTTCTGGACGCTGTTGATCACGTGATCAAAGCACTGAGCACCTTACCTCGATAATGCCAGTGCTTACAGTACAAAAATGGCGACGATTTATGACGTCATACATTTCCCTAGGATACTGCGGCAGTATACTGTCAGTCCATAACGGAACAAATTTCTCACCAGTAAGACTGGACAGTGCTCGCAGTGTATATCGGAACATACCCATAATTTGTAATGTTGTTTTCTTAAAACAATGTCAATGTAATTTTATATCAATTTAAGTGATAATTAATTGTAAAGAGAATTATGTTTATTGTCAATTTGAGTCAATGCGCTTATTTTGTTAGTGTTAAGTTTTAATTGTATTTTTATTTTCGCATAATAATGTGAGTGCAGCGGTTTCGGCTAACTATGTAAGTAAATGCTTCAAAGCTTGGCGCTTCGTCGGATTTTGTGATTGTGGAATGCGAAAATAAAAATACTTAAACTATTTTACAAACATGGAGGTTGTGTCTGCCACATTCCAGTATTTTTTAAGTACTCGCCCCGTGTGTTAGCCTGAGTCAAAACTTTTTATTACTGGCACGGGGGCTTTGGGAAAGACACTTCCTGTGGAGTTAGGGAATCGCGTCCTTTCGACTTGGTTTGTTAGTAAATTTTAGTCAATTAATTTAATACAGAAATAAAAACATCCGACACGAGAAATTTTGTTTAATTTTACCTCATGACGTCCAAATTAATATCGCCAAAATTTGGATTAAAATAAATAGGTATATCGATCGGGCGATTTTTGAACCAATGACTAATGATTATTTACATATAATTTTTAATTTAAAATTACAATTTGAAGACAGACAGTGTTGAAAAAATTCCACGAGCGGGATTCGAACCCGCACCCCATGACATGCCGTAGATGATGTAGTCGTCGACATTAAACAGGGCTCCTTGGCTTATAAAGTACAAGTAGATAGTGTTGATTAATTTCGGCGAGTTGGATTGAGCCACAATAGCATAGTAGGCAGTGCATCTGACCCGACATGTCATGGATGGGGTGCGGGTTCGAATCCCGCTCGTGGAATTTTTTCAACACTTTGCCTTTTTTCCAATGACTAATTCTCGCGCAAGGATCTCAATTACGAGTGCACCTTTTTCTCTTAATCAAGGTCACTGGTAATTTATTTTAGTCACTGAACGGTTTTGATAATGCATACAATATAGTAGGTATCTCATCTAATTTCGAGATCACCGGTGAGATTCTAAAATCCCGATATATAATATATATATATATATATATATATATAGATAATAAACATTTAAATTAAAAAGGTGCAATCATAAAATAACATGCAAAAGATTATTATTATTTTTCCATTTTTTTTTTTTATTTCTTTGGTTTTTTTTGTTTTTTTTGTTTTAAGTATTGTTCTGTATATTTGTTAGTTCACTACAAATATATGTGAATAAAAATACAATCGTATAATAACAAGAACTGAATTGAATCAATCCATTATTTTATAACCAATACAGGAGATAGTAGGTGCTCTATGTAACACGTGTTTCTTTCACAATAACAAAAAATACCGTTTGTTATAATTATTATATTATATGCGTAACACTCTCTCGACTCTTGATTTAATTTATTACCTTTGTTATGTATAAATAAGAGAGTCGCATAAGATTATGATATGCGCAAGAATGATAATATTTTAATTCAGTGTGAGATGTTGTTCGGGTAAAGGTATGACACATTAATTTACTTATTTCATAGCAATCAGACAGATCAGATTAATATGAAAAATTCACAGATTTCGCAGTCCCCGCAAGAATCGGAGCATTGCAAATGAATACAACAATTTACGAAAAGAAAACATTTTATTTTAAATATGTAACACAATTCCAACTTGAATGCACTTCTCGCCTGTGTCCGCATCTTTTAACACCATAACCATGACGATCACCACTATCACGACCACTTTTTATATACAGAAATACTCGTTTTTCTACAATACCAAATCTAAAGGGACCATACCTACAGGTCACAATTACTAACCGATTTTCAAATTTTTTTCGCCATTTTGTATCTAAACTAATACCCTAGGACCCTTTTTTTCGTTTTTTCTTATATCTGTTTTATTTTTGAAATATTTACAATTTAGTATACAAACACCAGCCAATTTTCAGCCAAAAAAGTTTCCAGCCAATTTTCAAAATTCAAAGGCTCACACGTGTCTCGATAAATTTCTCAACTCTTGGTACTATTTCCATCTCGATTCTCCCAAAATCCTCGGAGCTATAGCCAAAAATACGTCTCAGACGATTTGCATCTGATAACCATTTTCAATGGTAATAATGCAGCGACTATACAACATGTAACAGAAAGGTGTGGTCAAAATGAAAAGATCCAAAATGTATCCGATCTAGACCTGGTAGGCATGGGCCGTGTACACGTATTAAGGGACGAAGTAAATAACTAAATTTTAACTTAATTCTTGCGTGTAAACAGTCACTTAAAAGCTCTTTAGTCACAAGTGGTAAGTAAACGATTTAGTGGTCAAGTGAACAAGTAGAATAGAATTGAGTCTATTTTTTGAGTAAGTAACCGCCCCTCCCGCACTGCTTGCATACCCCGGTAGACGCGTGGCTTTCTACTAAATTGTCATTTAGTTGACGTGTGGACGCAACAATTTAGTGAAGTATTTAGTGAAGTACATAAGTTTATTGCGTTGTGTCTTGTTATAAGGAGCCTGTTACAGAGTAAACACTTCTTTTATAACATATCTGATTATTGAGTTTAGAACTTCAACACGTTCATGATCTTCCATGGTTAAGAATATAGTGGACTAAAGAGTGCATAAGTTAGACACGTGTAAACCATCGATAACTTAAAATTAAGTTAAAATTAACTAAAAATTTAGTTACCAACTTGACAACTTAATACGTGTAAACGGCCCATAAGACCATAATTGTCAACTTTAATTTGCAATTGCTTATTTACAATTTACTACGCGGGTGAGCGAAGCGACTAGCGAGGCGTTGTCCGCGCGTGCGGTTGACCTTACACAATTGTCGTAACGTAGTCGTAAGGTTCGCTTTTTTTCCTATGAAAGTCGTTTTCAACTTAGTAAACGAACTTTTCAATATACTCCGTATAATTTTATAATTGTTGGAATATAAAATCTTTTAAAGGAATAAAAAATACAGTGTGCCCAGTTGATTGTGCCTCTGAGGTATTAAGCTAATCTTCTGAGTCTCCTTGTTTTGCGACATTGATTACCATGCTCGGGTGAGTGAGAAGCTTCTCTTCGCTATCAGTGTGTGCATGCATGTGTACATAGCGCAATTATTACCGCCATATACAACAGGTGACGCGAGGAGACATTGTTTATACGACGTAATTATTTACTTAATGCTGTTTTCTAAAGTTTACGCGAACACTACACACATTAAAATGAAACAACTTTTACGGATCTACTCGCGTTTATTTTACACATTACTTTTTAATGTTTATCCTGACGTTTCGAAGCCTTTGCAGGGTCCGTGGCCACAAGGACACTGAGGTGTTGGTCGTCTCATAACTAGTCAGTAGCTTGTATACTCTAATTTAAATTTAATCAGGTGCGTTCCGTTTTACGCAGAAAGAGCTTACAGTATCTTTTGGTCTGGCAGTATGGTGTTGGTGCTGGGATTTAATATTTTGTATAATGGGATCCCAGGCACCAGCCTTCCACCACCAGGTAGATTCCGAGAATTTTCGAAAATTCACAAACCCGAGGCAAATCACCAACTTACCTACTGGCCCGGTATGTAGCTAAGATTCTTTCACCACTTAGAGGTAACACGACAGCTTATGTGAAGGATTCCTACCAAGTGTCTGCGTGTAGCGAGTATCTCGATGTCATCATGGATAGAAGATTGACGTTTGCACTTCTTCTTAAAATTGTCCGGACACAGGAAGGCGGAGTAAAATGTCTTAGACATAACAACAACCCCGCTACACACGACTTTAAAGTTTGACTGACATCCCTCACCAACCGTCAGGTCATAAAATAGGTGTCAGACAACCTTGCGCAAGCACAAAGGACCATCTGTGTCAGGTCATAACGCCAGATCAGAACGCGCCGAAGCGCTTTCATCATCCGGAACTCTTAAGACTAGTGTCTCGAGCGAGTTGCCCCGTGGACACGTATAGTCCACTACCTAATATCCAGATAGGTTACCGGAGCTGTAAGCTCGCTCACTTCTCGTTGCACTAAGAGTACAACTCGCAGTTTCCACTGCTCGGGTCGTCAACTATAAAGTCGACTACCAAATGTCCTCTTTGGTGGCGGAGTTGTAAGCCCTCACTTCTCAGTACCCATCCAGGTAACTCGCCAGTTTCACAATCCTACGCGGCTGGCTTAGCCGGAGACATTGTATTTAGCGAATGAATTTGGATAGTAAACAAAACTCACTCACAGATCTACCTATGTATAGTTATAATGTTAACATAAAAATTAGGACATTATATATATAAAGTAAGAAAGTAAGACCACATATGTGGCTGGATTGTCATTGGGGAATGTATATAAATAAGATATATAATAATTATATAAGGAATTATTAGTTAATAAATAAGTAAAAATGTAATAGTATATAAGTATTGTAAAAGAAAAGAAAAGAAATGTATTAGAGATAAGAAATATAAGTAAAATGTAAACAAATAAGAGTATAATTATAAACATATGTAAATATAATAAACTGCAATATATAAAAGACATGTATATAAATAAGATATATAATATATAAGAAATTATTAGTTAATTAGAAAACATGTAATAGTAAATAAGCACTGTAAAATAACAACAAATGACAAGAAACATAATGTATAAAAAAAAGAAAACATAACAAAAAAAAAGAAAGTATTTAAAGTTAAAAGAAAATAAATATAATATAGAGTAGAGCTCTTCAAGCTCCAGTTATCAACCCCAATGAAAAAGGAAATAAAAAATATATTGAAAAGAAAAAAAGTCCTGCAACAATAGCGGGGAACAGTAAAAAAAAAAAAAACACAAATATTCTGATTCTAATTCTGATTATGCGTCAAACACTGGTACCACTATGATACCTAATATACATGTAGGACATCACTTTGTTTTATTAAAATCAAGCAAATAAATCATAGATAATATCTAAGTTTAAATTTTTGTCCATGCCCTCAAAAATTATGTGACAAGGTTACCCACCATTACACCACCATTCGAACAACAGATAAAACCAATTGCTTAGTTAAAACTGTGTATGTGTATGTAATAACAATATCTATGGATAAATTTACATCCTACGTACTATTTATCTTTAGATATTGTTATTATTACACAACAATCATTAAATCGTCTATTGTTTTCAACAAAATGTACATGTAAATGTACCCAGGTGACCTACCTTTGTTTTTATACGTAGCGCGGCAAATTACTCCACTCCACTTGATGTTGAGTGGAAATGAAGTCCAGACGCGAAGACGACTGGTTTTTTTTTTTTGAGAGAGTTATCTGATGGCCTCAGATGGTAGACTATTCCATCTTTTGGAGGTGTGACAAAGAAACCCCAGAAATCCGAGAATCTCATCTCATAAGAATGCCTACAGTACTTGTATCAAGGTTGTCAATAATCCACCTTCAGACATTAAAGCTCTTGGGTTACCAACTTTTAAAGTTGAAAAAGTGGTTAATAAATAACGTACCTATTTAACAGCTTACATCATCATCATAATCATCATCATCCCAGCCAAAAGATATCCATTTTCTGGACAAAGGCGTCCCCCAAGGATTTCCACAACGACCGGTTTTGTGCTGTTCGCATCCAGCGGCTATATACAACTTACATAAACTATGTATAATAAGTTACTAGTTTCATTATTAATCTTTGATTAGTTTTTAACATTTTATTTTTTATTTCTACTTAAAAATTGCATGCCCATTATGGGTTGTTGTAACTCAAATGTACTGCATCCTCAACCGAAAATTGTACACACGCGCGAACGCAAAACTGCGAGTTTCAAGTTTCTTTATGATAGCGAGCGAGCGGCGCGTGGCAGTGGTATGACAACGGCGCACGCACGACTACGAATACGCACGCACACTAAGTAGGCTGGTGATTTAATTGGAGCAATGTTTACTTATGTAAAATCATAGGCGTTCGGGTTAAAAATAATAAAAGTGTTAATATTTTCATATTCATATTTTTTAAATGAAAAATAAGACAACAGTGGCCTGCGGAATATCAATACAAACATTTTGATGTCGGATTATTGTTTCATGTGCTATATTTACAAAGTTTCTGAAGAAATAACTTTTTAGATATCATTACTTCTACGTATTGTTCCTGCAGTTTCTGGGTATTTGTTCTAAATTCCAAGACACACATGGCCTTGTGATAGGATCAAGCTAACCTACACTATAGTAGGCACTGAATAGGACAAAATTTACGTGTTTTAAGTTGTAAGTTGTTTTTAAGTCACTGGTGCTAGCACCAGTGACTTAAAAACCAGTGGTTCGATCGGGTGACACTCTATGTATGTACAAACACAAACGTAGCAGTACCGCACCGCCCCGCCCGCCGCGCTGGCCCTAGTAGGCCAGACAGTCAAGTTCAATGTGAAATTCCAATAAGTTTAATCGAGACCATTTCCCTCCAGTCTCACCGGTTTACGTAACGGCTTTTTAATTGTCGCTAAGTCATAAGCTGAAGCGATATTAAGTGTCATTTTAAAAACCAATCTCTCAGAAAAGTCTAAAGAAATTCATAAAATTATATTCTGTTTTTTGGCAAAAATACAAAGGCTTCTGAGTTTTTTTTGCCAGCTCTTCTCGGTTGTAGGCTCTCCCATAATCCGAACTGGTGGTAGAATCATTAGTTCTGATATTCACATTTTTTGTTTAACTATTATTTTAGGCAATTTTAAAAGTTTTAACTGTTACATGCCAGTGTAGCTTGATTATTATATATTCATGGAAGGCTTATTTATAAAAATAAACAATTTTACTTTGGAAGAATGTATCAATTGAGCTCTCCCCAAACACCGACAAATTTTTGTAAATGCCTCAACCAACTTAGCTGCCTGCCGCTGGGAATTGATCCGGAACCTCTAAGTCTGTGAGCAGTGATTTAACCGTAAGACCACAGAAGCAGTTCAATACCATACCTTCAAATGATCTACCTTCGCCTGCCTGGTTGTTGTGGCCAGGCTTCCATTTCGTGCACAGCGAGCGGGTCCAAGTAGCGGTCTCGAGGGGCCCGATGCGAAAGGACTTGCGGGGCACGTGAGTTGCCCATAGTTGGTTGCCATGCTCGGTGGTTTTCACTGAGCAGAACTCCAAAATCTCCGGCACTAGTCTGGATAACTAGTGGAGGTGCCCGCTAGATGCAATACCTCCGGTTCAGCCAACCGCGTAGGATTGTGAAATTGGCAAGGTGCCTGGATGGGTACTGAGAAGTGAGTGGGTTTACAACTCCGCCACCAAAGAGGATATTTGGTAGTCGACTTCAGAGTTGACGACCCGAGCAGTGGAATCTGCGAGTTATGCTCTTAGTGCAACGAGAAGTGAGCGAGCTTACAGCTCCGGTAACCTATCTGGATAATAGGCAGTGGACTATACGTGTCCACGGGGCAACTAGCTTGAGACACTAGTCCGGTACTTTTAATACCGGATGAAGAATGCGCTTCGGCGCGTCCTGATCTGGCGTTATGACCTGACGTAGATGGTCCCTTGTGTTTGCACAAGGATGTCTGACACCTACTTTGTAACCTAACGGTTGGTAGGGGGTGTCAGTATAAACTTTAAAAGTCGTGTTGAGTGGGTTGATCTACCTTCGCTCATAGCTTTGACCAACCTAGATAAATATAATATCGCGCAGAATCACAAGCATCGCACCGCCTGCGTCTGCGTCGGCACATTGCCGCTCGCGACCGGCACCACGGTTAACGCACTCCGGTAAATGTCAATTAATTAAACACTCATAATTTATACATACTGTCCACCATAAAATAAAAAATAAAACTTATCTTGAAAACAGAAGAGAATCAATAAAAGAGTTTTTATTAACTCTGACTTTAAAAGTTTTGCGTGACAGAAATAGTGTTCAAATTCAAATCTTTTTTATGTTGTTAAACGTCCGGTGACTTTATCAGAAAATAATAATTTGTATTGTTACTTTCATACAAAACTTAATTTCGAGTAGGTACATACTATTAAAACAGAAGGCTTTGAAAACAAATAACAAACCGAAAGAATTACAAAAAAGTTCTGGTTAACTCCGATCAAAAACTTTTGCGTTCGACAGATGATAACTAAATGTTTTAAATTCAAGTGTTAAAAAGTTTTCGGGTGCGAATAAAAAATATAGTTATTTCTATAACAGTGTATGTCAATACTGTGTTAAGCACGGGAAGAGGGAGATAGTGAAATTGGCAGTTTTTTCAATTAAGTAAGTATACATATTCGAAAAACTATTAATACTTATATGTAAATTCGAATACTAAATTATACCCAATTGGTTTTCTTGAACGCATGCACTCTGAAAAGTGTGTCAAGACTTCCACCAAAAGCATTGCTACGAATATTTGGATTAGTTTTGCCCAGGCTGATTGGAGACTCAGGACGTCTGGATTACGCCTGAACATCCTCGGGCGGCATGTTCTACAAAAAGTCGGTAACTCGGCATCTTTTGTTGAAAAAAAAATTTTTTACTTAAGTATTTAGTTTCTTTTTAATATTGGTCCGATATTATTGTAAAGATTATGTACTATTATGAAGTAAGAAATTAATGTACCCTACTTAATAAATAGACATCATTATTATTCTAAACAAACTTAAATACAGAACTTAACTTTAAAAAAAAACAGAGAAAAAATAATTAGAAATTAAAAACTAAAGACCTATAAATAAAAGATGTCCTCCAACTGTGGGCTCATGGGAACGGTCCCAAGAATGCTGGCAACATTGCCCCTTTGGATTGCCAAACTAATACGCTGGCAAAGGTAGCTGACAGCCTTCCTGTCACCGGAGGCCTCAATAAGGCAAGCACTTAACTCTTTGACCAGCTGCTTTGCCTCCGGCCCCCATGGACCCATTGTTTCCACCGCAAACGGAACAAATAAATAATTTCGACCTAGGTTTGCGTATTTGTGCCGTTTGCTATTTTCAGCGCTTACCGCAGCAACCCCCACATGAAGTGAAGTGAAGTGGCGCGAACATGCGAGGGAGCCACGGTGTCAGCACAGGTTGCATCCCACACCAACGGCCTGCCAAGCTTCCAGGGCCCGATGGTCATTCCGTCAGGTCTCTTGCCATGGCTGCGAGAGATACCAGCTGGCTCTAAGACAGCTAGTAAACCAATGGTGGCAAAAGCACTGCGGATGATGCTGTTAAGTGTCGAGTGACGCATCATACGGCCAGCACTACGAGCGTAAGAGAGGCCGTGATGGCCAAGCTCGTCAACAGCCTCCCCACATACACAGCGGTGAGGATGGACTAATCTGGCGCCTAAACGGAGGCAGACCGCTAGAGTAAGAGACGGCCCGTCTAACAAGGTACCGACATTGGCAGATGGCAAAGCCTGGAGCCAGTGGCCTGACTCTCTCTCGGAAACGGCAGTGAGACGAGCGAGATCGGCCGTGTCAGCCGATGTGGATATAAGCCCCTCCAACATTTGCTTGCATAAGGGCTCGTCCCATTGCTTTTGCGATTGTGGTAGTAAGGGTAGGCTAGAATTTTGACAGGCGGATAACCAAGCGTTACTAGCATCTGCCTTGCCCGACAACTCTACGGAACCCAATGATGGGTTGATAATCTTCCTGTAAAGATTGTACGTGCTATGGGCAGAAGACAAAAACGCTGGCAGGGCCACACTGGATTAATTCCTAACTCCTAGGCCTCCGAAGCGTACAGGAAGCGAAGCCTGTAACCAAACGCGGTCGTTCATTGAACAATTTAAAACTTTAATAAGAGTTTCTCTTATCAAATCATCTAAAATTGATAACATTGCTGGAAAAAGCCAAAGTTGGGAGCAACGTAGTACATATGTAAATTTAGGAACAAAAAGACAAAAACGAATGATAAACAAAGCCATGTGTGGATTAATTTCGAATAACCGATCTGCAGTTGAATTGAATTTAGTGATCGCATCGTTTATAAAAGCAGGGATGGCAGCATCGAGAAGCGGTGCGCCTAATAAAAATAATGAATCATCGTTGAGAACTTTGATGTTTGGGGCCAGGCGACTGAAGTCAGTAAAGATTAAGAGATTAATTAATTAATTGGTCCGATTAAGTACTTCTTAAAGTAGACTAAAAATAGACTGAATATTTCATTCTATTTTCCACCTTTATTTGAACAATATTCAAATAGTTATGTGTTTTTTTCTGTTTTACGTTATCGTGGTAATGCCACGCTGCAAGAAGTAATGGTTTCATTGAAAAAGACAAAATAAAATTACTCTCTTTAATTTTTAAACTGTACTTTGGTTTAAAATAAAGGCCAATGAATGATTAATCATACGTTCTCATCATAATGATTGACAACAACAGAAATAGGTTGCTTCTGTCTTATCATAAAAATATAGATACTTAGATATTTAAGTTACAACAATCATATTGTAACCAACTAACTTCCTATCACTTCAAACAAATTAAACGTAAACATAAACCATAATTATTAATGTAAATAGGTAACGAAGAATTTGTGAACAATACGTATTTACGACGTTACGCAATTTCGAAAGTAGTTTTTTTCTTTTAAATATAGGTCTAAATTTTGAAATGTTTTGTTTAATAATCGTTTAGTTTTATAAGAAGTAAATTCCTTCGTTACTCCTGATATAATATCACCAACGTCATTTTCTTGTTTTGTATTAGGATCAAAGTTCTGTAATTTCAGTTTTCTATCTAAATAATTTACTTGCTGTTTAAGTTTTGAAAGTGCCTTTAATTCTGCAATATATTTTGTTAAAAGAAGTTTTTCTTTTTTGTGTTTGTATCGTTATCTATTTATTCGACTTTGGTACTGTCTAAATTGATCAGATTCGCCTTCCTTGTTATTATTTTCAACAGACAGAGGATCTATGATATCATTATTATATGAATCTTTTGTATCACAAATGTTTAAATCTTCATCTATTATAACTTCTTTCGTCTTACTTTCGTTTTGTTTCTTTTAAATGTACGATTCTTTATTTTTCCTTCATCTTCTGCGTTGTTCCCTTTGAGATCTTGCATCCATATCATTTATACTTAAAATTTGTTGTTTCTTCTTTCTTCCTTGATATCGTTTTCTTTCTTTTTCTTTTTGTATCACGTATAAAACTGGTGTCGTTTATTCTTCTGATCGCCAGTTTTTATTCCTTCTGTTTTTTTTTGTTTAGGCCATGATCCTTTAAATGAGAAAGTTATTGTATGTTTCATTAAGATTTTTCAAGTATTGCAAATTCATATTAGAGTCAATCCTATTTTTAATTAAAACATTGTAAGTAAAATGACTCCAATTGAATAAAATTGTTATGTCGCGAGGTGATAAAATGAACATAGCTCACCTCACGTGCATTGACAATTAATACGAAACTAAATAATAATAAAAAAAATATAACAAACTGAAAATAACATCCTGACTTTACTCATTTTAAATATATTTTGGAAATTAATAAAATAACATTATTCTAAACGTTTTAAACAATAATTGATTTGCCAATCATCACATACAATATAAATTACAAGTGAAAGAAAAATTGCTACTGCTCACTGCAGTTACCCTGTTTATGAATTGCAGTTGATTATGTTTCTTTGATTTGTAATAAATCAAAACTAAAATAAACACTTATACCCATTACGTGCTTCTACAATATAATACTGTTATGACAAAAAATATTGCAGAAATTTTCAGCAAGTAAATAAAAGCAATAATGTAGGTATATTAATTTGTGGAATCAATTAATTTCTAGATATTGTAAATTCCTTCGAGTTATCTAAAATCACTTCACCACCGCTATCACTTACAATTTTAAATAAATCAATCAATTGTTCCTGTTACACTTGTGTGTTATAATAATTTTACTCATAGTATGCGGAGAACATCTTTAGGTCTTCAGAATCCTCGCATAAACATTCGCTAAACATTCTCCCCCCTGATAGGTGGCAATAATTGTATTAAATTTTTCTAATATGTTTAAGAAAATTCGGGGATTAACGCTGTAGCGATTTGTTCCAATTTTTAAAATATAATATATTAGCTTCATTTTTCTTATAATTTTAGTAAAGCAGAGTATCTTGAGAATCAGTGCTAGCTAGTAGTTAGTACCTTTAACAAAAACAGCTAGAAATGAAATTATCACGTAAATTTTGGCATTACCACGACGGTTTAAAAAAATACGTGGAAAACGCGGTAATGCCGGACAAGGTAAAGACGAATTGGAAAAAAATATTTGGACTCAAAGGAAATCAGTTAAATTTTCGAAAAATTCTACTTTCTACCCCTGCTTATACATAATCTCTCAACCTTTGCATTCAAAGATAACATTGGAATACATACTTCGGATGAGTTCCACTTCTCGATAGTAAACTCACGGAAAACTTTATTTTGAAAAATTTGTTAAAAAAATTCGCGGGACTTCTTCTATCTAACTCTGGCTTCTATCATCATCATCATCATCATCTCAGCCAAAAAGACGTCCACTGCTGGACAAAGGCCTCCCTCAAGGATAAATCATTTTGAGGGGAATTTGCCATAATCGCCACGCTTGGCAGGCGGGTTGGCGATCGCAGTAAGGTGAGAATAATCACAGAGAGACGCTGCTGCCCATTCTCTGGAATGGTCCCATAGTCGTCTTCTACGACATTCACGGGAAGAGATGGGGTGGTGTGCCGCGGTAATTCCCCTCACTCGGTAGTACCTTTATAAGTATCAAAAGAATTATGATAGACAACAATTATTTTACTTTCAATTTTACATGGCGATAGAGTTTTTATTATAGTTTAGTATTACAAGAAAAGTTGCAATTTCAACGATGTAGTTTGTAGTAGAAAAATATAATCTGTAAAACTGAGAAATGTATGAAGTGGTGGTAAGGAAATTTCATAGGGTCTTTTAAAATTTTTTTGGCACTTTCGGTAACATTTTGTTAATTTTGATTAAGGCACCTTACGCGTGATTCTATTTAGAGTCATGTTGCCAGTATCCAGAACAAGAATCTTCTAATTTAAATAAAATTTTGAAACGTGAATAGAATTACCGACTTTTCGTAGAACATGTCAGGCGTGCTCAGCTCTAAATTGACCCTTAAACACCTACTTTTTTATATCATATTTGGCCTTCATCACACCTGATGTTAAGTGATGATAAGGCCGAAGGTGTAAGCGCACCTCACCCGGAATCCTCAACTAGTGGAAGCACTGGCTGGCTATCTTATCTTGCTGCCGGAACACAACAATGCTACAAACATTGATGTCACTGTTAAAACAATCCAACCCTAGCAAACTAGTATATTTTTCATATATAAACAAGTCTTTGACCTAGTAGTAACGGTATCATCTACGAGTACTTTCTTAACACCAAGCTTTATCAAGCATAGAAATGCTAATTTATTTAACTAATCAAAGATTTAAGGCGAAGGGTAAGGCACACTAGCGCCACCAATTGATAATTTGACAATTACTAACGGACCGGATCTTTTTTTAAATATTGCGTACCGTCCGACAACAGGAAAGCATTCATAGTATTTATTTAATAATAGTGCACTACTTTTTGTTGCGTGGTTTATTCACAAAACGGGCTATCGCATTTATTCACCAACAATGGCCACTTTTGGTGTTAGCGAATGAATACAAAAACAAACCTAAAAGTAGTGCACAATTATTAAATAATAGATGTTTGCCTAGTGTCGGAAGGTCCGCAATGTTTGAAAAAAAATTCAGTTTAGCAGTTATCAAATTAAATCCATTAGCGGCGCTAGTGTGCCTTACCCTTCGCCTTAAGTATAACGGCGACACTACTTTTATAGACAGGTATTATAGACATAGGTAAGGTAACTTTATATCTGTGCTTAAAGCGCTTTCTAGACGGATGTAATTCAGTCACAACAGGGTTGACCTTAGTGAGAACTTGATTTCCATCCGCGGATTGTGTTTCGGCTACACGGATCTCATCCACCCGCCAACACGCTCGCGAATCAGTCGCGAGTCGTCTCCTGTCGTGAAATCTAGGCGTGTCGTGTTCAACAAATGGCTCCAAATTTGTCAAAATTTCAAAAAGTGGGCCTCGCTTTAGCAGTTTCGTCCGCACTGATGACGAAAAACAAAAAAAAGAAAGTGGATGAAGCGTTGTTTAAAAGAACGATCGATTCTCAGCCATTCAAACTTATTGGAGTTATTGAACTTTATGATAGCCATATCGTCCTACGAATAGACAAGGAAACTTTTTAAGAGTTACACTCGATACGTGCGCACCCGCTGCCTGTCACAGCGCAACTGTCCTTGGTTAGATGTAATCCGCCGGCTAAACGGATGTAATCCACGTTCTCCAACTGCGGATGAACACGCGCCCGTCCTCCAAGGACGATAAAGGTCGTATTTAAATTTGGATTACATCTGCAGTCTACATGGATGGCAACAAGCAAGGTCACCCCTGTTGGGACGCTGAATTACATCCGTCTGGCACATGCTTTATACCCGACGTATCGACCGAGTTACACAGGCCGTGGTCACGGGCTGACTAGGTGCTGTCACGATGTTTCTGTGACCATGCTCATTTTATGTCACCACTGCTGGGGCACGAGCCTTCCGTATGGATGGATAGGGAGAACGGGCCATAAACCACCATGCGGGCATAGTGCGGATGGTGGTTGTTAACGACTGCTAACACAGCCAGAACCAACGGTTTTACGTGCCTTCCGAAGCACGAAGGAGCTCGAGATAATACAGGCAATCAAAGATCCTCTGTGACTATAGATGGGCAATCCACCCACCCGGGTGGTGGTGACCCAGGTGGGTAAAAACCGGGTGTTTTGGGTTTAAACTCGATAAACACCCAAATTTTTGGATGTTTCCGATTTTTAACTTAAATTCGAATAATTATGCTACTTCTCGATCTGATCAAATGCAAGCTAGTACACAATTCCAGCTACCAATTTCCATTTTTCTTTTCTTTGCGATAGACGAGGTGACATGACCGGAAATGGGTAAGTTGAGCTGTGGTCCAGTACTCACGTGGAAAAGGTCTGCACTATGCAGGTATTTTACATGTATTTACTACTAGAACCAAACTTAATATTCAGACAATGTCAGTCTTGAAAAATATAAATATGTAAAAATGTATGTCATGATTGAAAATTTATTTCAATTTACATAGCATTTATTGTATTTATTTGTAACTCACAGCTCTGTAACTATTTCAAATGTACAATATATTTTTTTACTTTTTAAATACAGTAGTGGACAAATAATTAGAAACACTACCAACGGAACTTAACATTATACAAGATATTTGACCCTAATATTTTTTATTTGGAAATGCAACAACAAATAGCATAAAATATGTTCAATAACTTATCATTTGGGACTTAAATCAGGGCTATTTGTAGGCCAGTCTAAAACGGAAATACGCTGTTCCCTAAGAAAATATTTTACACTGTTAGGGTCATTATCATGCTGAAAGATCCAGGTTACAAGGCAAATTGTCGTCAGAGTAGAGAATCATTGTTTCTTCTAAGATGTTTTTGTACTGCAGTTGATCCATTGTACCTTCAATCTTTCGAACGGGTCCAACTCCACATCCGGAAAAACATCCCCATACCTTGATATTGCCGTCCCCGTGCTTGACTATGCTTCTAGTGTATTTATAATTAAAAGCATGGTTTATAGGACGTCTAATGTAGCGCTTGCCGTCTGAATTTACCATGGTTATTTTAGTTTCATCTGAGAATAAGACTTTTTTCCAATCTCGCACCGTCCAATTGACATACTTTTTAGCGAATAATAATCGCTTCTCCCGATGTTGCTTGGTAAGAAGCGGTACCTTTCGAGAATCCCTCTCAAACTATTTTGCTTCCACTAATCTACGGCGTACCAGTCTTAACGAGACGTTTCTAGGGTGATCAGGCGAAAAAACTTCATTTTTAATCTGGTTGGAGCCTTTTGAGTCTTGTTTAGCAATACGTATGATTAGCATATCTTTTCTGGTCGAAGTTTTCCTCGGTCTAGCCTTTCTATGAACATTTTCAATAGTTCCGTGTCTTTTATAATGGTCAATAGCATTAATAACTTTCTTTACGGAACATTTTAAATGATCAGCTATATTCTCCTTACGTCCATTTTTGGTCGATGTGCAAATTAACAATTATTTGCCTAGTTGACGCGTCACAACTTTAATTTTTGCCCATTTTGAACAAAAAATTGTAAATGTTATTCCAATTTCATGTTCAATTGCCGCCAAAACGATAGAAATAGCTAAGAAAGAAGTTTTATGTTTTCAATTTAAAAAATGGAATGAATCTCTAAATATATTATAGATATATTAAATAACGAAGTTTGTAAGTTTTAATTTTAATTTTGTATTTTAAACGTTTTGATTTTATTATTTTTATTTCAATTTTGTGTCTGTAATAATTTTTATTCTTATTTTATTTAATTTATATAAATTGTTATGTTGTCTACGTTGTCTACTATGATCCTAAGCTGGTCGAAATCAATGAATTTTATTTTATTTATTAGGTAAGCAAGCACCCAAGCACACACCCCAAGCACCGGGTTTAGACCCAGTGCTTTCCCATCTGTATCTGTGACCAAACCACATTAAAATTATTACTTGAATCTGAATTCTTAGGAACCCAGCTCAGGCATTAAATATCAAACTATCTAACATCAACAATCGGCCTTCGTCAATTTGCAAAACGCAAGGACGTTTGTGAAATGACGACGCTTTAACGGACTAATTAATTCAATTCGGCTGCGACATATTTTACGGACCGCAATTTTTAATGGAGTTCATTAGCATATTTCTTACTTATACAAAGTCAACGACACTGTCACAATCTACGAATACGTCAGCCAAGAGGGCTGATCCTCAAAACGCAATGCAATGCTGCTTTGGGGTGGCCCACCCTTAGCTGTTGCTTTTATTGCTGGCGGCGCCGTATCCTGTACGTCAATTCAAAGATAAAACTTGCAACAGGATAGGATTCCAAAATTCACGCTATCACTTGTCGATTATAGACGACCGCCTCGTTCTCCAAAGACGTAGGTATACGATGGTCACGTTTTTTTGCTGATTGCATCAGACAGCCGGCATTTTCAGCGTCACCGGACCTTTTTGGGGGAGGCGAGAAACTTAAAGGTTTCCTCAAACCGTGGGAAACGAAGCACTAGTGCGTGTCCCCGTGCCCAACTACTAGATTCTCCGTGGGGTTCGGATCAGATCGGATTTTACGACGGAGACGGTTCGCGTTGGCGTCCTCCACGCGAACCAAGTAAGTAATCTTTTCTGGATTACTTCTAGCATAAGGTCAGACACACGTCATAACTTCGCATTTGTGGCTATATAGGTATATATTTATATGTTACTAGCTGACCGGCGGACTTCGTACCGCTTTGATAGTTTCCATGACAACGTTCAAAACAAATTTAAAAAAGTACTAAAGTATAAATTTTGAAGGAAAGATTTTGTTTTCGAATCACTTGAATGTCGTAGATCTCACCGTGACCAGATATTTCTTTTTAAAATATTGAATAACATTGTAGATGCCCCATATCTTTTGCATAAAATAAACTTTAGATGTCCAAATGTCAGATCAAGAGGCAAGAATTTGTTCTCACCGCCACTGTGTAGGACCCAATATTCAAAAAGTAGATTCCTAGTCCGCTCGTGTGATTGCTATAACAAAAATTATGTAGATTTGCATATTTTTAATACGTCATTGTTGAGTTATAAATTTTGTAATTTTCAATAACCTAATAGGAATATTGTCATCATGACATGTCATGTCATCATGACATACGGAGCCGAAACGTGGACACTCACGGTAGGGCTGGTTCACAAATTTAAAGTCGCTCAGCGAGCTATGGAAAGGGCTATGCTCGGAGTTTCTCTGAAGGATCGACTTCGGAATGAGGTGATCCGACAGAGAACGAAAGTAATCGACATAGCCCAGCGAATCAGCAAGCTGAAGTGGCAGTGGGCCGGTCATATTAGCCGCAGAACCGACAACCGTTGGGGTAAACGAGTTCTCGAGTGGAGACCGCGCATCGGGAAACGTAGTGTAGGACGCCCTCAGACTAGGTGGAGCGACGATCTTCGCAAGGTGGCTGGCAAGAGCTGGATGAGAGTAGCCGCGGATAGTGCTCGGTGGCGTGCACTTGGAGAGGCCTATGTCCAGCAGTGGACTTGTATAGGCTGATGATGATGATGATGAATAGGAATATTACCTATACACTTTATATTGACGCATAAAGTGTAAAGTTTAAATATTTTTTGTTAATTTCTTAAGTGAAAATATTTTTTGTTAATTTCTTTTTTGGGTAGCTGCATATTTAATATATAAATTTTATTGTCAAAGTTATTTAATATTGTATTGTAGTGTATTGTATATTTTTTCTTAACAGTTGTGTAAACTCAGTTATGTTAAATTAACTTATGTTAAATTTTTGGTAGAAACTTAATTGACCTTTGTATTATTTTTTGTTTGCTGTAATTTGAACTATTATGTGCTGAATATTTCTCATAATGCAAAATAAAATAAAATAAAAATAAAGCGTTTCCATGACAACAAAACAAACAAAACATTTGTCCGCTTTTAAGAACACCCGTATCCCATTATGGACCCCTATAGCAGCGCCACCTACCGGGTCCAATTGTAAATCTAAACCATACTCGAATCCACTTGAACACACACAAAAAATTTATCCAAATCGGTCCAGCCGTTTAGAAGGATTTCAATTTCATACACACGCACAGAATATTTATACAGGGTCACTTTTTTATCACCGTCCAAACCTTGTGAGATGACTCCCGTGATACAAACGAACAACTCTTAATACTGGACCAACTCCCTAACTCGAAAAAAATATTGAGCTGTTCCATACAAAACATCAATATTCATTCGACCAAAATGTATGGAACAGCTGAATTTTGTTTTCGAGTTAGGGAGTTGGTCCAATAGTAAGAGTTGTTCGTTTGTATCACGGGAGTCATCTCAGAAGGTTTGAACGGTGATAAAAATGTATATATATAAATATAAAGACTAGCTGACCCGACAGAAGTAACGTTGTCCTTTCTAAGTTTTAATAAATATGTGGTACGAACGTCATCTATTAAGAGAAGCTAATCCACAGTGGCGATTTCCATACAAATTTACCATTTTTTATTTTCCTTTATCTCAGCTGATTTTTTGAAAAAAAATATTGAAATCGGTCAAGCCGTTTTTGAGTTTTAGCGAGACCATGGCGAGACTAACGAACAGCAATTGATTTTTATTTATATACATAGGATAGATTGATAGTAATGAAAGACTTTTGGCGTACCTTTATAGATAACTATTTGCGTATTTTAAACGTCAGCACTTATAATAATTATCATTTAACCACTCAGGGGCACATCTGGTTAAATGTTGATGATGCCAACCCGTTATTTTGATACAAACATGCTCACTTTGGGACTCTATACATAAAAATGTCAATACATTTATTCATTTATTCATACATTTAAGTACATACCGACCTACAGTTGCCAATACAATATGTTATAAAATAATATTAACAATAGCAAATTAAAAATGATGTTCGTCCAAGTTATTAGATTTAAACAATGTCAATAGTACTACAAAATGTAACAGTTAATAAATTTAAAATAAAAACGAGAAAACAAATAAGTACACAATTAATTAAAATTATATAATAATCAATGTTAATACACAATAAATAAAAATTTTAAAATAATTAATGTAAATAATAAACGTGATTAAGAATGTCATATGAAAGAGAAATAACTTACTAATTTAAATTCAGACACTATTCTACGTCATTTACATATACGAGGGCTTTCCTAAGTAATAAGCTAAAACTGAGGTCTATACTATAGTCATGAGCGAGCATATCTCCGATAGAGCGTAAAGCACGGGTGGTGGGTGCATGAGCAGCATACGTGGTCCGTGCAGGAGGCTGCCGAAGCAGGCGCGGCCGCCACAGTCCCCCCCTCGTCCCAACACAGACGCTTGGGAGCTAAGAGCCCCACTTCACCAAGTATGGTTTTTCTGTAAAGACCTGCCCCCTGACTTTAAGCTCTTATAGAAGTATTATTGCAGTTGTGAAGAAGAGACGCGAGTATATTCGCCGCTACACGCGTCTCGTTTTCACATCTGCAATAATACTGCTATAAGAGCTCGTGGTTACCCCCCTGTATGCCAATGTCCAATTAGCATTTTGAAAGAGTACCGAAACCATTGCATTTGTCCATAGAGGCCTTAGAGAGGCAGAACAATAAATGCTTCATTACATTCCATACAATGTGATATGGCAATAATGTAATGCTTTGCATAATTAACCTGTCATCTACCGTGAATACAGACACAAAATAATTTTAATTGTTAATGGCAGTGCTCGCGGCAGACGACAGGTTAAACGAAGGTTTGAAAACGGAAAGAAATTTTTATTATTTTTAAAACTGTTCAAAGAGCTAATTGGACTGTCGAACGCTTAACCTAAACCACAGAATACATAATAGTACAAGTCCTAAACATTGCATAGAGATCTTTGCAGAAATGTATTGACATTTTTATGTATAGAGTCGCAAAGTGAGCCTGTTTGTATAAAAATAACGGGGTGGGCGGTTAGATGTGTCCCTGAGTGTATACTTAGTATTTAAAAATTTAACACGAGTAGATTTGTGCAAGTGTTTCATTTAAATTTTTATATTTGTGTAGTATTTCACACGTAACAGATGAATAAATACAGAAATACAAAGTGTATTGAACGTCATTGATTTGGCTTTTACATGTATAGTCATTATAGTCTTTGTTCTTAAAACAAATGAATTTAATTTCGCATTTTTAAGTTTTGTCTCGTTATCAAATTACCTACATATGCCATCAAAAACATACTTGTAAAAAAACAAGTATCGCAACTCAGTTCATCTACCGTAAAAAGTTGTGAGATACATTTAATACCTACCAAGTCGGTTAACTTATTCAGTCCCTACTTAAGGGACCTTCTGTCTTAAGTTCTTACGTAATTAGCTAACCGAACAATATCTTATACTCAGTGACCATATCAATATTAAAAATCTTTTATGCTTTAAATAAATAGATTGACTTGGCAATCGCACTAAACAATTTAATTTAATATAATAATGTATTACGCGTGAGACACATTGTGTTTTCATGCAATGGCCAAGTCAATCTGTTTATTTAAAACATAAACATAACAACGTCATACAAACATGACGTGTGTGTGACGTTGACAAACAATATTTAACGAAATAATGCTTAAATAGTTTTTATGAATAAGGTGGTATTTGTATTCTAAATTTGACGTTTCTATGTTTGCTAGAAGTGCCTTAGAGTTTTGATGATCGGCCAGTCAGTGAGTGAGTGACAAAATTAGAAACTTTGACTAGTTATAATTCTACTACTAGTTCAAATTGAATGAAATTTGAAATATACCGTGTTTATACAATGCCAGCTTTGTTACTGAAAATTCAGGCTTCTAGTTTTATCCACAACGAAGTTATAGGGGGTCGAAATGGCCTGAACTGCTTCGAGAAAAGAATGGTACGGCCGTGCCGCTTTTTTGCTCGACTTGGCGGGGGCACGGCCGTGCCCCCAGATAATGACTTGTCCTGACTGATTCATCATCGCCGAGCCGAAACCGCTAATTAGTTGAAATTTGGACGGTAGGTTAATTGAGTGACCAGCAACTAAGAAAGGATTTTACGGAAATCATACCCTAAGGGGGTCAAAATAAAATAGAGGGTGACAGTATGTATGAAAGTCCGTCAGTTTTTAAAGTAAAAATCATGAAAATTGGTATTTGGCTTTTTGAAAAGCAATAAAGAATGACGTGTTTCAGGAATTTTGTTTATTTTTCTTTAGAGGAGTAAAAAAGGGAAGGTTTTTTTGGGTAAATTGTTATTTTTAAAGTATTATTTATAAAAATGAATAATTTAATCGATCTATAGATTTTTCGATAAAAATAAAGAATGACGTGTTTTTGCATTTTTCGAAAAATCTTCCCTAGAGAAGTGAAATAAGGGTGGAAAGTTGTATGGAAATCTGTCATTCATTAAATTTCAGTATTTGCCCTTGTAAGAAATTGTAAAGTGTTTCAGGATTGTTGCGCGAAAATGAATATTAAACATTACAGAGAGACAAAGAGATAAAAAAAGAGCGAACGAGCCATACAGTAGTCGCATTGGTGTGTATGTAGGGTCCGAAGACTTAAATAAAAGGCAGACTGTATAACATAGGGTTGATTTCCCGACTCGCTTCCCCGACTTCCTGTTACACTGTTACACATACTTCCGTCCCATTTCACGAAATCACTCCCACAAATTGCTTGTATAAAAAGCGAGCGGAAAGATGTTACACATCAAAAACATGCGTGTTACATTACATTTGTATAAACATTTAAAATTATGTTAATTACGGCCACTGGGCCATCACTATGTTCGTAATGGTTAGGCGTTTTAAACGCTTGTATGTGAGATAGCAGCACGTTGGTAGGGATATGCGAATCTTTGTCTTATTTAGATATTATTTAGAGAGATTATTTAGATAGATAGATAATACGTTTATTGCAACACTGTAAAACATGTTTATCTTTTAATGTTTATGTAAAAAAAAAATATTTACAAAGTTACAATTTGGCGGCCTTATCGCTTTCAAGCGATTTCTCCCAGACAACCAGTGTTGTTGTTATTTGTGACAGTAAAAGGAAGTACAGACGCCTACACATCAACCTATCCAAAACTGACAAATTCCTTCAATAAATGTTCAACCTTATGCCGTATACATAAAGTTCAAAGTCGGTTGAGGAAAGTCAGTTTGTGAAAGTCTGGTGTGCAGTCGTGTGAACAGAACCTACAGATTAATTAATATATTGATTAATGTTCAAATAATTTTTAACGCAAATTTTGTTGCGAACAAATTACAAAAACACAAATGTTGAAAAAATTTCCACGAGCAGGATTCGAACCTGCACCCTTCTGACATTCCGGGTCAGGTGCTCTTCCAATTGAGCTATCGTGGTTCTAACCAGCCCGCCGAAATTATTCAACACTTTTTACTTTGAAAGCCAAAGGCGCCCATTCAATGTCAACAACTACCGTCACTAACATCCGATCATAATATTTTTTCAACATTTGTGTATTTTTAATATATTTATTTCCTAGACAGCCGTACTAGGTTTTAAAGAGTGGTTAATTGGAGTACAATTTTGTAAATTGTCATGTAATTATTTATAGATTTAGTTTGGACTAACGACTGGCGCCTCAAGTTCAAGAAACAAGTTCTACTAGTTATTTTCTCTAAGCACTCAACACACACACAACAATACCTACTACAAACAATGTAGCTATGGCGACAGGCATTGATAAGATTATAGTAGACAACTATCAACACTAATTTCACACAAGGAGGCCGATGAAAGGGTCTGCGAGGAATCTATCCATGCGGATCAGCCCCCCAACCGCCTAACGCTCTCACTTTCGATCGCTTTGAAAGCGAGGCCCTCACCTCCCTTTCTAATATAATATCGGAATAGGTATAATATCGAATAATATCGAAAGCTATAGCCTATAGCTTTCGATATTGCTTTCATATTGCTTTTGAAATGACAAGATGACGCCTCCTCCTCGCCTCGCCTTCAAAGCGATCGAAGGCGAGAGAGTTAGGCGGTCGACCCCCTGATCCGACGCCGGCAACGTAGTGAAATGAGGCGGCAGTATGCAGACCTCGTGTGGCTCATCTTCGCATGGCCACCATCATCAACTCTATAACTGACTTATATAGATAGTACTATGTCGAAATATGTCGCCAAATATTTAATAATATATAGGATGAGCCTCATCCTGGCATGGCCACTTATGCCCCCTTATAACTTTGGAACGGTAGACCGACAAACTCTGATATTTGGCGACATATTTCAACATACTCTATAAAGTCAGATTTAGAGTTGGTGACGGTGGCCATGCCAAGATGAGGCACACGCAGTCGGCTCGGATTGACCGGGTCGTAGAGCTAGGGAATTCAAGGAGAGCGCACTCTTGTCCGCTTGCTTTGTTATCAAAATCAAATCGAACCAAATCAAAATATTTATTCAGTTACTTTCAGTTACTTGAGTGCGTTTAATCGATATAGTTGTATGTGTTGCTGTATTTTTTGTGAATAAAATATTTTGATTTTTTTTTGATCTATTTTGATGGAAAAAAAAGTTCGCGAACAAAAGACTCCCTTATCTCGATTGAATAGTGAGAAAAATCGCAATAGGCACTCTGTTAATAAAAATACAGTTCTGATTGTATTAGCGCTGTCTTTATTTGTATAATATTATAACAACTAAATATACAACAATGAGTACACAACATTCGAAAATAAATAATATTTCTACGCATGCATAGCAGGATGTTGGTGCATTTCGTTTAAAGCTATTGACTAATAGTATAAAAGCTCAAGTCAGCTTTATTTATTCATACGCGATTTCCTATTTTTCTATAGTTATGTAGTAAATAGAGTCGATAGATAGATATTGAAAAGAGATTCCTACGCCATGTTCAAATTTTTTATTATATTATATTATATTTATATTTTTATACATAATTCCTTACTTTATCAATTTTTATTAGCCCGATATTTCGTTCGTCAATCGTTTTGGGAAACGAACAATCCTTACGGTCATCGGGAAGCAAATATTCGCAAGCACGATCTTAGGCTAATAACGGCCTCGGAAGCTCATCGGTCAGAGCATTAGACCGGTTATCCAAAGGTCGTGGGTTCGATACCAACTCGAGTTTCTTGAAGCTGGTTGATATTTTCTAGTAAAATTTAATCTTGATCTTAGGCTAATCATTATAAAAAATACCTACTTAGACATAGGGCGTAGGAATCGCTAAAACAGATCGTAACATAACTATCATTTTCTGTTTACAACTTAATTGTGCTTTCTTGTTCAATGTCGTTGACATCCAGCAGGACAGTGGCACGTTACCAGTGTTCAACAGGAGCCAATTATCGACACTTACTTTTAGAGCCTTACAACTAAAAAAAGAGTAAGGTCCGAATAGTTATTCCGAGTTTTGTACCTGTTAAACGTCATTCAAATTAGCAAAACACGGAATAACTATTCGGGCCTTATTATTTGTTTATTTGTAAGGCCCTTAATCATTAGAAACAGGGTTCAGCAACGGATTTATGACTTTAGCGACAATTGAATATAGACTAACTCTTTTCTAGCCTTCATCACAGAACCTACATAATAGTACAAGTACTTCATCCAGTACCTAAAATTTAATTGAAATTCTATATAATTTCTTGGCGATGAAAACTGCGTACCTACATCTTACATTTTTATAAATTTCTCGAATCGCGCTTGTTAAGGACACTTGACAAACCACAGATATATTAGTCATTTGGTCTGTGTGACAAACCAATATCAGACAATCGTATCGGTGTTCTAAGTACGAGTTTTTTTTACCAAACAAACGAGTTATGTGAACTGCATTTTGTATGGAATAGGGTAGCAACTCCCCCTATCCATTCATAGGGAACGTTCGTGTCCCAGCAGTGGGGACATAAAATGAGCTGGTCGTGATGAGTAGCAGTGCCACGTAGTGACATAATTATTTAACATGTGTAGACTTACGAACTGTGGCATAGTGACATTTTCATAAGAGTTACTTGTAGCTTAAAGTGAAAAAAATATTTTCAATTTTCAATTTTACAAGCTTCAACTACTTCGATGCCATACAAACTCTAGTTTTCGCTGACTCAGTCGAATGGTGACAAAAACTTGCACTAAACACTCAGACATAACCATTCGATTACTGGTATTTCAGTAATCGATTCGAAAACATCGATTACTGAGTTACATACATTTCAATTATTGGGTCTTTACCTATGAAATTGACGTTTTTTTCTCACTCATTAATAGGTATATTACTTTTAAAACTCAATACTGGTTGTTAATATTATTATACATATTTAATTTAGACTATATTACTTAGGCTTCAGTGATAACAATGATTTTTGATTTTTTGTCTTTTCTATTTTTTTTAAATTGACTTCTTTTTTTGTTTTCGGAATTGACCTTTTGTTTCATTGTAACTTTGAAGGTACTTGTTTTTTTTTCTTTTTAGGGTCTGCTATATTTAGCTAGTGAAACAAACACACTGCGCTACAATTTTTATAGTATTAACATTAGTAGATGCTAAGAAAATTGAAAAAACGTTAGTATGAAAAATAGAATTTTATAAAAATCTTCATACAAAACAGCAATTTCATAGGTAAGGACCTAATATTATTACTTCTCGACTTAAACTGTAGTTTTGGTGTACAATATGTTACAGAAGAGGTGAGAATTTGTTCTCTTATTGCATGAAATATAATATAATATATAGCACTATCACTAATTTACTAAAGCTAAAGTAATTATATAGATATTGAAAAAAAAACCTGTCTTCGACAATGAGCATAATAATAACATTTTATATACATATTTTATATGCAGTATGAGCATATTCAATATTTTTATTGCATAAATATTATAGACGGGGTTCTAGCATGAGCACAATGTTTACACTTTATCACGTAATCTTCATTTTCATCAAATTACAAGACAATGAGTACCTACACGATAAAAATCTATATCCAAAATTGAGTTAAAAAAAAACCTGTAACAATAAACTTAATTATAAAATTTGACAGTTATAATAAATAAGTAGTAAAGTAAATAGAATAAAGTTATAATAAATATTAGTATAAATTTGATGCAAACTAATTATAATTCGGAAAGTGTCTATAATATTTTAGTTCGATCAAATAGTGAAAAAAATCGCACGCATAAGCCTAGCACAAACTTCTATCGAAATCGCAAAATAAACGTTATGTCATAAATTCTTTTTAATTAAGGCAATTGTTAGTTCAATTTACGGACGTTGTGGCGCTATACCAATGTCACAATTTGTACAAACCGATATATTGTTCGTGGATAGGCCCACTAGCAATATGTGAGCTCCAAAAATAGGGATCACAGAATAGTGTTATTCTGCTATTCTTCAATGCTAAAGCTTAAGATGGCATATAGTTCTTTTTAAATAGACTTATAAAGAATAAGACATCACACTCATCACCTGCATTTCCTGTCCGAAAATTTTTTACGCCTATGGCTTAATACGCTAACTTGTTCTACAAGTATTGCTTTTAAATCACTACATCAGCGTAGACTTTAACAACTTACAATCTTATTGCGTTATAAATACGATTTACTTTTGCAAAACAATTTTCTTAAAATAGTACCACATAATATATTTTTCTTTGTAATATTAATATCACTATGATTCTAATGAGATAATTAACCTTAAATTATTATGGAAAGGAAACATTTTCCTCTATTTAGTAGGAATTTAATTTAAATGGGACAAAAGTCGAAGCAGTCTGTCGAATTTTACTTAAAACAAAGCCATTTGTACTACTTATTAAATTTATATTCCTACTACTAGTACCTATGTACCTATATAATTTTATCACAATACGTTTACTACAGGAATGATTTGGACTGAGAAAAACATGATAATAAAATGTCTAATAAAATATATAAAAATTAAAAAGAGAATTATAATTTTATATTATGTTCCTAGATTGTTCCTAATATCATACAGCATATTTTAACATAATAAAAAAACTACAATTACCTAATAGTGAGGTTTCAATCAATTCCGTTACGCTACAAAACAATTATTGCAGTATTTTTCAAATAACACTGAATCTAAGTTAGTTATTCTGAATAATTACTACAGATTAGTTCACTTCACGTTAATTTATAAAAAAATCTTTCGTTAATTCTATCAAAACAAGTGCAGATATTTTGTTAACAATCCTGCTATACAAATTATTGTTTTTGTAAAATTAACCGAGATGTGGGAGACATTGCATGTGATATTGAATCAAATGGCGATGATGAGTCACTTGTTATTCTTAATGCAGAAGCAGAGGGTTAGTAGTTTAATTTATTATAGGTACTAAGATATTTCTAATTCAATTTGAGAATTCCGGAAATTCCTAAAGAGAAATTTTTGGCAACCCTTAACAAAAATGTTTTTTGATTATAAGTTGTACATAACGCGGATTTCGGTTGCAAAAAAAATACTGTATAAAGAGACTTTAAAGTTTAACGTATTGGTGTAGAAATCTCGTCCAAATACGCGATGCACAAGTAAAAGAAAAAAAAACTAAAATTTTAATAATAGTTATAATATCTTCTCTACGGAATGCTTTAGAAGGTTCAGATTTCGTGCAATTATGTGCAATATGAAGCCTTATGTATATGTCTAGTCAGAAATAAAATAATATCATCATCATCATCATCATCATCTCGGCCTATCTTAGTCCACTGCTGGTCATAAAATAATATGATTAATTATAAATATTTTTTCTATTTTAAGGAACTGAATTAAACATTTTTTTTCTCAAAAACTATGTATCACAAGTTGGCAATTTTTTTCAGTATTACAATGGCCTTATCTATACGAATTCGGGATAAAAAGCACATGTCAATAAATCGGGGTTCTTAAAACTCTGTGAACCTGTATGTTCTGGATACTTTGTGGGTTACCCATAATCCCGATCTCTTTTTTTCGACTATTTTTTTTTGTCCTAATTTAATTTGGCATAACGAGTTAGGCATATATTTTTTTGTCATAATCATATTTTGAAATAATTGTTTTTTGGCATACTATTTCAATAAGCATAAATATAGTTTAGGCTAATGTTTTTTGCCCTAATTTTAATTTGCATAAAGTTATAAGGCATATTGTTTATTTGTCTAATAGTTATTAGGCATAAATATCAAAAGGCATAATGGATACATACTTTAGTTAATTATACGTATTTATTCCTGATTTCCATGCAAAATATAATATAAAATTTAATGTTATTTTACTATAATTATTAACAATAAAGTAAGTAATTATAAATAAAGTAATGTAACAGTAGGTTAGGGTGCGGCTGGGGTGGCCCTTGGGCTACCCATAAGCCGCCAACATGTTTATTTTATATATATAATGTTTTTAACACTTTAGAAGCTAGATATTTATTGGTGTATAATTATTATGCCCATAAAACTTATGCTTAAATATCATTATGCGTAAGCATATTTAGGCTTAAGAATAGTATGCTTAACAATTATTATGCTTATAGTAGGTATGCTTAAAAATTGTGCCTAAAAAGTTATGCCAAATTAATATTGTGCGTAACTATTATTAGGATAAGTAAAAGTATGCCATGTTAAATTATGACATAAAATTTTATGCAAAACAATAGGGAACCTCCCGAAACATAGTCATGCAAACAAGTATTAAGAACACGGTAATAATAATACACTGGTAATACACAAAATCAAATTTGTGAAGATTTACTTTTACATACAAAAATAATGATTTTTGTTCATCCATTACATGTTTTGACTTCTGTTTCGTTTGGACCATGAGGTTATCGACCAAGAACAATGTCTTAGCTAAACCTAGGGTTGTCACTTTTGTTGGCAATTTTACTTATAAATATATCTGTGCCATATGGTGCTTTTTAGGTATGTTTATTATCTTCCGGGGTTCTATGCTCTGTGCCCTATTTGCCATATAAGACTAGTTGCTTCACAAAACAGGGGGGTATTGTAAAGCGGCTAACTCACGTAAAGCCAGAATGTTCTTTATACTTTCAATAAAACAGCGGTCCACATTAAGCTTGGTTGTAAAATATGTAGGGTGACCATGATTACCGATCTATGGTCTATTAGAAGCTCGAGCGCGCGAATACCAGACACAATAGAATTTTAATTGTTATCGACCACCTGGTGGTCGTTCGACCGACGCTCAAGGGGTTAGACTAGTTGCTTCATAAAACAGGGTCTGTAAAGCGGCTAATTCACCTTAAGCGGACTGTTCTTGAAGCTGGATTGTATACTATGTAGGGTGACCATGATTACTGATCTTATCGTAGCTTTGGCACTGACTATTCGACTCGTCTTCTATTAATGTTCTTTGATACTAGCAAAATTTAAACAAACATTTCGCCGGAATGTTAACTATGTAGGGTGACCATGATTGCCGACAATAGAATAATAAGGTTAGGTTTCATTGGCACGGATTAGTCGCCCCATTTTCTATAGGTATGGTCCATTAGGAAGGTTACTCCATGATCTATGGGTACGATGATAATAGGAATGGACGCCAGGCCGATAGCCACGGTGAGGGCGGTGCGCGCGGGGGAAGGGATCTGCTTGAACTTGCTGAGGGCTCGGCCGGAGTACGCGCATAATCTGAAAAAATATTAATATATTTGTATTGTATGTAGCACACATAAATATAAAACACGCTTTTCAGAGCATAATTTGTTTTGAAATACCATACCAACTTTGATGATCTGTTTTTAAAAGTCAATTTTAATTAAAATTTATGTGCTTAATCTTATATCTAAATAATTAGTAGATTAGAAAACATTTAAAAACCTTTATTCAACTGTTTTTATGCGATTTGAAATGTTCTCAGTGGCATGCACTTGGAAAGGCTTAGTTCCAGCAGTGGACAAACGTGGCTGATGATGATGATGATGATGATGATGATGATGATAATGAAGATAGTGGATATTATGAAGGCTTTTGTTCAGCAGTGGAACAGTAGCTAATAGCTATATATCTACTATTCACTGTACTAGACTACTACTATGAATCATATAAAGTCATCCATTACTATAAACTGGACCCACTTCTACAATCTTCTATTTATTTTTAATTTCTAACTACTACTGTGTATTTAAATGAAACAACTTTTACGGATCTACTCGCGTTTATTTTACTTTACACATTATTTAATGTTTATTCTGACGTTTCGAATCCTTTGCAGGGTCCGTGGTCACAGGGAGACTGAGGTGTTGGTCGTCTCATAATTAGTTAGTAGCTTGTATACCCTCATTTAAATTTAATCGGGTGCGTTCTGTTTTACGCAGAAAGAGCTTACAGTATCTTTTGGTCTGGCAGTATGGTGTTGGGGCTGGGATTTAATATTTTGTATGATGGGGTCCCAGGCTGGTGGTAGACTCCAACCATCTTCTCTATTAAAATTAGGATGTTTTTTAATTTCAATAGCCTCGCGTATCATCTTAGGGATGAATCGTTATTCTCCAGCGAGTACTTGCGGTTTATCAAATCTGATGTAATGGTTGGGCCCCTCTAGGGAATGTTCGCATACTGCAGACTTATTTTCGCGCCTATGCTTGACGTCGGCTATGTGTACTACTGTGTGCTCCACGAACGCCTCAGAGAATTTAGTGGGACACACTTGCGTGATGCTATCCCCTCTAGAAACTCTCTGAAGATGTTCGATTACATTGAGTATAACTCTAATTGAATTTAAATTTAAATATAATTTATATTGGCATTCCCAATGCCGTCACGTTTTGGCAAAACGGACCGTCTTATATGATAAAATGTCACTAACTTCAGTTAGTCTTCACTTCAGTGTAGTCTGTATTAAGTAAATATTTTTTTCATTTCATTAAAAAATACCTAGAAACTCACCTGTTTATAGTGATCCCCGGTATGATAACGGAAGCGAGCGATTGCCATATGAAGGCATCTGTACAGGCGAGCATAACGTTCCTCGGGCGGCCATCTTCCTGTAATAATCCACAGCATCCTCTCTATAAAGCAGGAAACAGTGTTAGAATACAAACTAGGAGCCTACTTGGGTTGAAAACCTACCTTTGCACTTTGAGATTAGGTGTCATTCTTTAATGATGTTTTCTTACATGATGTAAGGTGACACTGAGGACAAGAGATAAGAGCCATTTCTCATGTACAGACGCCGGCACATCAACCTATCCAACACTGTCAAATTTCTTCAATACATTTTCAACCTTATGCCGTACACATAAAGTTCAAAGTCTATTGAGGAAATTGGAAAGTTTGTCGTAGGTTTTTTTTTATGTTAAAAGGAGGCAAATGAGCAAGCGGGTCACCTGATGGAAAGTAATCACCGCCGCCCATGGGTGTCCAAAACCAAAGTAATCGCAGATGCGTTGCCGGCCTCGAGGAAGGAGTACGAATTGGTAGGGAGGAGGGGTGAGAGATGGACCTCCGGTACTTTCACTCACCGGACGAAACACAACAGGAACGAGTGCCATTGTTTCACGCCGACATTCTGTGAGAGGGTGGTATTACGCCGGACGAGCCGGCCCATTTCGTGCTGCAACGCAGCGTGGCTCTACCACTCAGACAGTCTCACTCATTTAGCACCACCCAGGGTAAACCTACGGATGCGAGTAACTTTAACCCCTAGGTTGATGTGCAGGCATGTGTACGTAAAAGTGGAGACTGACCGGAGCGATCATCGTAACGTCACCGTAACGTACTATTCGCGGCGAGCTTGATACGTCATTGCCAACTGACCGATAGCAGGGCGGAGTTCGCGGCGAGCGGCTCGGCTCACTGTAGTGACCATGCGAATGCTCGCATCGAACATGTTACGATGATACGCTTCGGTCAATCGCCACCATAAGCTGTCAACTTACCGCAGCGTTGGTGCTGGAGGTCGTATAGATAGTTCACATACCTATTTCTGATGCCAAGCAGCAGTATTCTGCATTCCTGTTTGAAGGCTATGAGTTCTAGTTGAACTACTGGTCACTGAGGGACTGATAAAATTGCTTGTGTGTCTATAAGTTGCTAAGGCTGTATGCTAAAATGGCTATTTGCATTCATACCTTTTTACTGACTCACTAACTTGTCTTAAAGGAAATGCTAGTAAACCCTAAAGTATGTATTGAATACATATTTTATTTTATTCTACATATAAAAATTTAAAATACATGTTCAATTCATATTTTACAGCCTAATTAATTATTTAAATGGTATTAAATAGAGAAATAACATGACATTAGTATTATATTTGTACGCTTACAGGCAAGCTAAAATCAGGAATACTTTTTACACTCTAAAATTTTCAAATTTAATCTAATTAGTTTCTTTCGTTTTAAAAAATACAATAATTAAATATTGTCTCATTAGGAATTATTTTCCAGTAAACTTCACAGTGCATTTTTAATTACAATAATCATGGAGCAGCTACTATGCCGAACTAATAGACAATGACAACAAAAAACATTCTAATAATCCTATCGCCATTACTCTAATGAATGTCACAGTTTAAAATCTCATATTGTACTATGAATGACTTTGCATAAATATTTTTTACAAACAATACTAACCACAAGCATTTTGACCCCCTTGTCCATAGTGTCAGCGATCACGTACGTGAAGGCAATCCCGTAGGACATCCGCACCAGCCTAGCCGGCACTACCGGACGGAACGACTCCCCGATCTCATTAGAGTACCCTGCAACATGGATTTGTTCAGCGACCTGTACATTACCAAAGATGAGTGAGTATTACAGATTATTTTTTTAATTCTCTTTCTGCACTTTGTTTCTCAGTTTATTATATTATATAATACAGAAGGGGTTTAGAATAAGTAACCACGATTTTCGTAAGGAGCGGGAGGGGGAGCTAGGGGTAGACCTCCTCTCTCTCCCATCTAACCCCTAGTCCACTTTCGCTGCGAAAGTCGTGGGTATATATTTTAAACCTGAGCCTCTACCACAACTAAACATTATTCAATAACTTTTATAATTTGAAAAGAGTTTTATTTGTGGCACTGTCTAGCCTTCAACGAAAAAAATTTAGGCTAACATACCTAAATATCGCACCCATGAATCCCTGAAGACATCCCGTGGTGGAGCTTTTTCTTCACTCATGTTTGGAATTTGAAACTCACAATAACCTAGTTTGTCGTTACAATATACCTGTTCCTAGCCTGACTGGCGACTTGATAATGACTATTTCATTCATTCATATTTTCATTTCATTAGCATCTTGTAACATTGAACACAAATTAATTTCAGATATAAATACTCTACATGCTAATTTTATGTAAGGATTTATTACAGACGGAACATTGTTATGTAACCTGCTACTGCTAAATACATTTGTTTAGGCGATTTATATAATTATTTTTTTATTGCAACGAATGGGACGCTAAACTTATTAGTTGACAATATTACTTATTAATTTTTATCATGATTGTTGCAATGTTTTTTATTTTACGCTTTTTGTTTTGTTTACTCAACCAACTTACAATTTCACATTTTACCGAAAATGACAGATGACATTGATTGACAGGTGGTTGACTGACATTGTGTTTTTTTTCTTCTTCCATTGTCGGAAAGCAAAGCAAAGGGTCTGTTGGCGCGTACGTATTGCACACAGATAACATTGACTAAAATTAACTTAGAGCATTAAATGCTCTAAGAAAATTAATGATGAAGAATCGTTCATGGTATAATTGGTCAGTATTTGCCAGATAACCTTCATGTAACCTTAAGTAAAGATGTAAAACTTTACTAAAATCCCATACGGACTTATGAAAAGAGACAAACTGCACAAATTAAATGTTTTGTTTACTTTACCACAGAATAAGCAAAATATTATTACTTATTTTTACTTGTTTATGTTTTATGTAGGATGAATATTATTATTATCCTACATAAAACATCGGGCGCTAAACTTTTGAAGCACATAGTTATATTAATGTATTATCGTTATGTATTATTATTATAGTAATGTATTATCGTTTTTTTATGGGTCAGTTATCCATTAACGCGTGGACGCGTAACATGGCCGTTCCAAATAAAGATTTATTTAAGTAATTCCTAAAATAGGGCAGAATAATTAAAATGAATCCGTATAACAAGTAATGAACATGAAAACAAATTAGCAACGCCTGTTAATAAGTCAGGGTTTATTAAATCTTTGATGTTAGTCTACTTTATTGCCAGGACTGAAATGTAGGCGTTGATTTAGTATAAATTAGATTAGTTCTCAGAGTTATAGTGAAATAAAAGTAAGGTTTGTAATAAAACAATTAATCTAAAAATAATTAGGAGTAAAATAAAAGTCTTCATATATTTATTACAGACCACCGACCGGTCTCGAGTTCTCGACCCAAAAATCCCGGGTTGGATTACCAACGAAAGGGTTACATGTTTGTACTCGGTTTGATTGGTGGTAGGGCTTGTTTTAAGTCCTCAAAGTTAGCTACCGCCATCTTAAGCTAACAACATAATAACATAGTTTTGATCCAATACACAAAGAAGATGGGACTGCTGTGTAGTTCAGAGTTCTGGCTGAAAACAAGAATTGTGATTTAGGCCATGCAAACTCATACTCGTTGGTAGAATTAAATAAATAGAAAGTAAATAAAAAGGCGGACAAACAAGCCCTACCACCAACCAAACCGAGTACACAAACATGTGGGGGTACATAGGCAATAGAACCTGGGCCCTCTTGTCTGAGACCGGTGATCATAATGACTGGACCACAGAGGCGGTTAACATTTATAACTATTAATCAATAAAAACAAACAAAGATATGTTTGTATACTAATAAACTATGCTACGTAATGAACAAGAAGTTGGTACACTAATGAGTCCTTATCTCTTACTCCTTATGCGACTTATGAATCTGGAAGGCGCTAACCTACTCTTTCTTATCATTGGGGCCGGATATTTTTATGCATAATCAATTATTTATTACGTATACTCAATAAACTTAATGTCCTTATAAATGTACATACTAATAAAAATAATAAAAAGTCAGGCCACTCGTGAGCCCGTCTGGAACTCTGCTGTTTGCGTTCCCAGTAAGCGTTAAAAAATAATTTATAACAAGTAGTCTGCTTGCGACTTTGTCCAAGTACAAATCCGTATCCTATTATCGTTCCACCAACTCAGACACTTAAGCTGCCTGTCTATTGACGCGGAGCGAGGCAGCGGAGCGGAGCGAGCGAGTAGGAGAGTAGGAGGAGTAGCAATCCTATTAGTTAATATTTCTTCGCTTCTCCGCACCGCCGCCTCGCTCCGCTTCAATGGACAGGCAGCCTTAGGCTGGTTTTCCAGTCGCACGGCGCGCCGCCGCCGCCGGCGCCGTCTAGACGCGCGCGCTTGTAAATTCACTAGACTCGCGCGCTTGTACCTTAATTCACTAGTAGCGTTTTATGGTCACGCTGCGCTGCCGCTGTTGAAGCGCGCCGCGTTTCACATAGTCCCGCCTTGCGTCAAGCGCGTGCTGTTAAAACGCGCTGTTCGACGACGCGTTTGTGAAAAGGCATAGGAATACGTGCAGGACAAACAAAAAAACAAAATGAAGCGAAAGATTCATCATCACCAGCTCATTTTATGTCCCCACTGTTGGGACATGAGGCTTTCATATGGATGGAAATGCCACGGGGAGAACGGCCATAAACGACCACGCGGGCCCAGTGCGGGACGGGCGGTTGTTAACGACTGCTAATGCAGCTGGGGTCAACGGCTTTACGTACCTTCCGAAGCACGAAGGAGCTTAATATAATACATTTTTGGTCTGGTCACTGCGCCATTGAGCTCCTTGAGTAAAAACAGCACTGAAACGTTTGAAAAAGTTTGAATCTAACGAACGAAAAAAAAAAAAGTAATTTAATCACTTATTATGGCTGACTGCTGTGCTGTATTGACATTGATTGATCAATAAATGTTCAACCATATGCCATATAGGTAGGTACGTAAAGTTCAAAGTCGATTGAGGAAATTTGACAGCATGTGGTAGTCTAATGTGCGGACGTGTGTACAAAGTCAATCATACATCATGTGCAATGTATTGATATTAGCGTGCATCGGTATCATTGATTAACTTAAGATGTGGGCTCCACTTAGCACTACAGTACGACGACGCGCCGTCATTCATTAAGATAAGGCCGATAAAATGCAAAGTGATACACAATATAAGAAGACTGCAGAAAGTAAGTTTCTGCTTCAAACAAACGGCTCTCACGGCCCGGTCTACCCGAGCCGAGGTCCGAGCCTTCAGAGGCGCTCTCGGGTGGTTCCGCTCCCTGATCCGATCGAAACCCTTCGGAGAATCTAGTAGAGCACGGGGACGCGCACTAGTGCGCGATGCCGTTTCCTCTAGAAAACCTTCGAAGGTGATACGTTTCACACGGCTTGAGGAACCCTTTAAGTTTCTCGCCGCCCCCAAACAAACCCGGTGAAGCTGAAAATCCCGTATGAGGCAATAAGCAATCTCTCTCCAAAAAAAATACAGTACGACGACCGCCGCCGTCATTCATTAAGATAAGGCCGATAAAATGCAAAGTGATACACAACATAAGGAGACTGCAGGAGGTAAGCTTCTGCTTCATACAAACGCGCTCAAAATACAAAACCTCTCACGGAACGGATACGAGCGAGCGATTGCGAAATTCCGTGTCCGTGATAGCACAAAATAACGATTAGGTCCATGAGCTTAACTTCTGATATCTCGTTATTTTGTGGTGATAGGATCTATGTGTTGTTGTACAAAGCTTACCTTCTGCTATATTCTTATTTTGTGGTGATAAATAGGTATCTGTCTGGTAATAATTCCAGATTGCTTAATTGCCAAGTAGGTATCAACTGAATAGGTGACTTTAGAGATAATACCTACATAGTAGTAAAAAGTAGGCACTTTTTACCATGTAGCCTTGTAGCCATGGCCACTATGGCTAGCAAGCAATGCATGCATGCAGCATGACTAACAAGGGCCATGTAGCCATGGCCCTTGCTAGTCATTGTAGGCACAATGACTACCAAGGGCCTGTGGCTTTATCGACGCGTTCTTCGATGAGAAAACTGCACTGTTGTGCAGTTTAAGAATAATAACCAAAGATAGTTATTCTTCTGAGCTCAGCACTCAGCCACAAAATAAACGCTCGAACTAGTTTGAGATGGTTCAAGAACCCGTGTCCGTGAGAGGGTTTATGATTGTGTGCGTTGCTCGAGCGCGGTAGGTATGTAGTAGGTATTAAGCTTACATTCTGGGGTCTCATTATTTTTGGACTCTGTGACTTGCCCATGAAGAAAACACTCGAAAACATGTTATTATTGAAAAAACATTGTAACCCCTTTGATCATTTGATTCAACTGATATTAAATCTATTGATAATTTTAATTTTACTTATAGACTCACAACCACATTGAATGATAGTAATTTTTCCATTCTCCTTTGTTAAAGGCGCAGTCAATACTAAATTGTTATTTTTCTTTATTTAGATCTTACCGTCATTATGATAGAGTACATTTTGCCATGTATTGACAGCTGAGTAAAATTGGCAATGGCCGCTGGTTGTTGTGGTAATGATCAGCTGTTCACAAATATCGCGACGGGGAAGTCGTGTTTTAGGTTATTTTTTTATTGTTTTGCGTTCCAATCCGCAAACGCAATGTCAAGGACGTATTTATACAGTTTTAAGTGAATCTTTTAAGTGATTATCAATAGAAAGTGTTGTTCAGGAGTAACCGTGCGTGTATTTTCTTGAAGGTATTCAAAATGTTTTGTTGTTTTGTAAAATAGGTTTTTAAAACGTGTTTTGGTGTGTTATTTTAATGTGTAATACACAGTTATATTTGTTTAAAAGTACATGTAAGTAAAAGTGTTTGAAAATAACGTTATTTATTTATATAAATCAGTATGTTAGTTGACAGTATGAGGAAGCTATATTGAACCGTATGCTCTTGAAGTTATGGTGTACTATGGATAATGAACTTAGATTTTTCAGTCGTTCAATTTAGGGATGGGCACTATTAGGGACCTACTTACCCATATTGTCGATGAAAAATTATTACTAAAGTATAAAATAATTCAAAGAAAATAGAAATAACGCAAGGTGCAATTTTGCAGCAGATGATTCATTCTTTTTGTTTATTTAAGTTTTCTAATTAACACAATGCGCTTTCAGGCTAAAGTTAGTTGATAGTTGATATACGATCATGCTATTTATTAAATATTTGAATTAGTTAGATACCTACTTAAATAGCCTAGCCAAGAAACATTTTACTAAAGGTGTGTGTATAGACCGTAAAGACGACAGTCGTCGTTTTATTGACAGACGTTGTTAGCGTGAAATTGTAAAAAATAGTTCTAGGAATACACACTGTCATGGCCACCATGACGGCAAACGCTTAGATACAATTCAATGTTGAATTGTAGACGTAAGAGAGTACGTAGAAAACTTTTTAATTTCTATAAGATTATGGTAGTTGCAATGATATTTTTTGTAAGAGCAAAGAAAATATTTATGTGTTCCAAAATATCATCAATCACTACCTACCTAGATGGATTATTTTTAACCGCTTTGATGTAGGTACCCATTCAGTTTTGATTTGTTACAACTAGACAGTTTTGGTTGATATCGACCATTCATTGGGTGCTTAATTCGCGATGTTTTATTTCCTTAGCTTTAAAATTAAAGCGCTATACCAATGGTTTCGTACAGCTAATTGAAGTGAACTACAATTGATCTGTTGTAAATTCCCAGGTGATATTACCTTTTCAAATCTTACCAACAAGTCGCTATGTTCGTTCACATGCGTTTACTTGTTATCGTGATAACAATCGTTCACATGTGTGACGAATTTCGAGACCGATTGTTTCAAGATATGCAAAACATTGTTGATTTTATAAACATACAGAAAACGTGAAATTTTATATTTTCAACTCAACCTCTTGAGCGTCGATCGACCACCAGGTGGCCGATAACAATTAAAATTCTACTGTGTCTGGTATTCGCGCGCTCAAGCTCATAGGTACAAAATTAAATAGCTTAGCTCGCAGCTTTTACGTGAAATTTGGACTATAGTGATTCTCGAAGGAATGACATATTTGTCGGATAATAACTTAGTCTTTGTTACTTAGGGATAGCGTAGCTTAAAATCGGTCCAACTAGAATGGCAATAATCCCTTAGATACATACAAATAAACGAATTAACTTCAAATGACGACTTGCCTCAACTTAATGCTTTTTTAAGGCTTTTTCGTTTTTAAATAATATAGCATTCATTCATGCAGCTGCTAAAACAAAATAATGACAATACCAGTACATACCTAGGTACTTACGTAAGTAAACTCAGAACCGAATTGGAATATGACTGCATGAGAATTTATTATAAGGCTTAAACAAGGATAATGTTGTTCTCAGTAAAACGTGACAGGGTTTTTTGGCTTTGCGTGTAGGTACCTACTTAAGATGTTAAATAAATCTTCTTTTGTGTGGTTATTAAATTGACATTCACCTTCATTATTCTGACTTGTTAGTTGCCTCGGGTGCAGAGTATTATGTAACGCCGTAATATTTATTGCCTCCTAATATTAGTAATAAAGTTTTAGAATGAAATTTTCTTGGACAATACTTTACATGAATTAGTCATATTAATTTCACTGTACTAAGTACATTCATTTGTTTTCTACTAACTTACTAAATCTCTGTATTTTCCTTAAGCACAGAATGTTTTATTAGAATTCGCTTTTGTTTGGAAAATATTGAACTTTGAAGTTAGAATGAGGTACGAACGAAAATATTTTAAGTCTAACTTTCCTTCTCATGTCGATCAAAGCAACCGAATGTTTCATGCGACGGTGATTATTACCTATTGACGAAGTACTTGAAAGATGACATTGATCATTATGATTAGTCTGTATCAATGAAAATAAATTGTAATGGCCTAGAGAATTAACGACAAACAATTATTGAAGTCTTGCAATGCTTTTTAATGTTAATAGTTAAGTATACAAAGAAAGTTGGAGAAAGTACCTACTTACTAATAAAATTTATATTTCATAGCACTATTATTTTTGCTTCTAATCTTTCAAATTTAAATTCAATAAGCTTTTCGCTTTATGTAAATTGCAAAACAGTGCGATTGTTATTATAAATAATAAATTATCATTACTATAAAAAAAAATTGGCATATCACAATTTTAAGTGAATAAACTTAAGTAACTGAAGTAATAGTGATTGTAATAATCCAGAAGAAGTTTAATTTCTATTATCAAAAAAAACAGCGATAGCTTTTTCCCGCGACACGGATAACGAGTCGGGTTAGCTATTCTCGCTACGAAAGGTGTGATGCTCCTCATGAGAACTTTTGAGGTATAACTGACGTATGTTTGAGGATCCATCATGATTCTAGCCTATAGGTACGCTGTAAAGCCCATTTGCAGCCAACTATATTTTTTGTTAAGAAAATAAACAAAAGGGTTATTCTATCTACAGCTTTGGTGTGATGATAATTACATGCATTGATAGGATAAACAAATTACAAACCTATTTTAAAGCACTCTTTTTAATCAAATAAACCACTGAGTAGCTAGATTGATTAGACATTAATATCGCAACAAAACGTCCTTCCTTTCCTCTTTCAATTGCCAGACAGAGTCCACAATACGTTTACACGTTTTATAACAACGATTAATAAAACATTATTATGCTTAGAAGTAAATATAATTAGTACTAAATAAAAAGTGTGAAATAAATAATAGCCAATTCAAAATATACTTTTTCTAAGTACTTATGATCATTAAATCCTCAACGCTTGGTAATAAGTCGATTGAGAATGATGATAATGATAAAACATAGACAAGGATAAACACTACCGGTAAAACAGTTGATCGCACTAGAATATGGTTGTAAAGTCAATAACTTTTAAAAGGAAAACCAGAATTTTCCTGTTACTTGGTTACGTTGTTATCACAAGGTATTGCAGGCAACCAGCTTGAAAAATAAATATTTTGTGTAGTTTACATTTTAAGGTTGTGAGGACGAATCCAACGCTCTGAAGTTTGGGTTGAATTTTTCATAAACTAGTCAATTTAAATGTCAAAATCAGGCTACTGAGACACGATTGCCGATATAACATAACATAAGATCATGCCATCTTGTTCAGGGACGTTGTAAACTAAACTAAACGAAACATAAGATGATCTTCAATACTGTATGTTTCAAAATTCAATTTTAGCATAATAATAAGCCTTAATTACCTTATCTTCTGTGTGACTACTTAAAGTTGCGTGCGACCGGTGATTCACACACATCATTATTAACTTATTTATTTTTTAGATAATTAAACTATTTTTTAGCTTTCTAGAAAATCCTCTCCTCTAAACCCAACTGAATGGCGACCTTCCTATTTCTGCCGCCAAGCAGTATTGTTTTATAGTGCTGTGTTCTAGTTCGAAAGGTATTTGATCCAGTGGCAGTAGAAGGGTGTTGGGGCATAAGAACTAGACCTTCAAGATCGGCAATAAGCGCGTGGTACGCTTGTGGCAAGCGTCCATGCTTTTTTTCATAAAACATCAGTTACAAAAAATAAAAAGCAAATATTTTATTATATTTTTTAATATAAGTTTTCTTTCAGTTTCGTCTATAGATAATATGAAAGATATGAAATATCATATCTTTAACCAACACAAGCGTTTTTTTATACAAAGAAATAATACAGCTAGCTAGAGTTGACAAATGACAACATGTACATAATCTAAGATGACAACGTTGATGTTTGTGATGCCCTTAACCAGATGCCATCTATCTCTCGATCTTCAAATGAGTTCCATTGACGTAATAAATCTGATGCATAGACCTTATCTTTATAGTTGTACATACGTCTACAGATAGCGCACATTTCAAATGTCATGCCCTGTACTTACATGACACTCACATATGATATGGGACGGTAAATGATAAAGTAATATTGTGTCTGACGCAAATCTACTGCAAGTGTCTGCATTTCCGTGCATCTTAAAACGAGTTAAGATACTTTGATTACCAATGCAATATTGGGAACAACTGTTTTGATAAAACTACATAGTACACACACCCACCATCAAAACCCGTTTATTTATTATTTAAAAAATGCAAATTGGTGGTGTAATATAAATAACTTTGCACCAAAAAATATATTTGTATCGGTTAGACTTAGCCTGTGACTAAATTCACTCAACATATAGAAAATCAAATCTGTGATGCACTTTGCCTCAACTCTTTAAAACTAATCATAAAAAATGACTCTTACAAAATCAAAATGTTAAATTTAAACTGCTACAAGTAGGTTTAAAATCTTACTTCGTATATTCTTTTACTTTTCTACTTTAAGTTTCGAAACTATTAGGTATATTCATTTTGCTAGTTGTGGTATCTAAAATCAATTCGCACTTATCGATAACATATCGCAGCCATTTACCGCATACAACACTACCAAAATCTGTCTACATCTGTGTTTAATGCTCTAAGACGTCTGTCTACTTAAAATTGGCTAGGATATCAAGGCTAGAAAGCTCGCGCTTCTTACCATGGTTCCATAATCGTATTATGGAGCCGTGGTAAGAAGTGTGACCTGATTCTGACATGGAGGTTTATTGGACGTAGGACAGCTGACCGACCCCAAGTAACATGGAGCCAGGGCAGGAAGAAGGCTGGATAGCGATAGGTCATGGACGGCAATGGCCTCCTTCTCCGAATCGGTAATTTCACACAAGGAGGCCGCGGAGAAGGTCCGCGAGGACAGTCAGTCCATGCAGACCTGATCCGACGCAGACGTAACCGAAAGGAGGCGGCAATATACCCGCCCCTTTCCTCCACAATAAGGTGGCGGTGGGGGATAGGGTAGACATAGGTATAGGTATATTTATGAATACTTTTCTGGTGAAGTGAAGTTTTATGACAAAACAGCCAGAACGCGCTGCTGCAATGCCGCCCTACAAATTCATGTTCTTCACAATCTGCATAAGATAAAGATAAAGATAAATAAACTTTATTGTACACCAAAAATAAAACATTTGACAAAAAAAAATACATAAAAATACACGTACAAAGGGCGGTCTTATCACTAAGAGTGATCTTTTCCAGACAACCTTTGATGGACAAAAAATATTTGAATTTGAAGTGGGTTCGTCGTCGCGTCAGTGCACCATAAATAATTATAGTATAACTAACAGCAATAAATAATAATAAATACTTATACTATTGATACAAACATAATAGTTATAATTAAAAGTACATTAAGGATGCATAGTAAAGTATAAGAGCATATTACAGAGACAAGTAATGATCCTTCAGTAGCCTCTTAAAGGTTGCTAACGTTTTAGCATTTCTGATTGTTACAGGCAATGCATTCCCCAGCTAGTACAGTAAATGATTTATCGTAGAATTTTGTGGAATGGGTTGGTATTCGAGCGTCATGTTATTCGACGATCTTAATGATCGTGAGTGTGAGTCACACAGGAATCGGAATCGATTCTTAAGATAGGAGGGAGTGGTTGGATTAAAAAGAATACTGTAAAGCAGGGAGAGCACATGAGCATTCCGGCGAAGGAGAGTTGGCAACCACTTGAGTTTAGTACGAAATTCGGAGACATGATCATATTTGCGAAGTCAAAATATAAATCTTATACTAAAATTCTGAAGTCGCTCAAGCTTATTGAGTTGCTCTTCCGTAACATCGATGTAGCTGACAGCAGCATAATCTAATATGGGGAGAAGAAGAGATTGTGCAAGTGCAATTTCTTCATCATCGTCATCAGCTCATTTTTTATGATCCCACAGAAGTGGGTACTGGAGTACGTACGAGTCTTCTCTATGGATGGAATACACAACTGAGAAGAACCGGCAAGAAACTCAGCAAGTGTCAAGCTCTTTTCTCCCTTACAGCGTCAAAAATATTGGAAAATGCCCTATCATAAAAGAACACTTTCCATCACAAACAAACACACAAAAAAAAGGACAATCACAACATCCAAAAATAATACGAAAAAAAAAATTAAGTTTGCAAAAATTACATCAGGTACCTACCAATTTCAATTTTCATAATGTCATACAGTACTAATAGAAGTCAAAAATTATCTAAGAAAACAAAGTTAAAGTAAGTATACGAGTATAATAGTAATAAAAATAAGATAAGTAAGCAAGAGCAGACCTGCCTCCACAGGAGGCACCCGTTCACGAGTATGACATAGGGTCATTTCGCCTGTTCGCGTCCATCGCCCAATTCGCGTCCATTTTACGGATCTCCCTTTTAACATACTCGAAAATAAGTATACTAACACACCATTAAAAAGAAAAGTCATTACCGCCAATACCTCAATATATAAGAGGCACGTACACATAGATAAAAGTTCTGTGCGCCCAACCAATCCTGTTTAGAAAAATATTTAGTCTCGGCTGTTCAACAAGAAAGCGCCGATGCGCGGGATTTTATGAAAAAAATAGTGTGCAGCGGCGCGTTTGACGGTAAGTCTTTTATTGTTTTATGTGAATTTTAGGTTACATAGCTGTATCTAGACTTTGATAATGAAAAAAGGAATAATATTAATTATGAATTTGCTTATTTTTTTTATAGTTAACAGTTAAAATAGGGTGGACGCGAATTACTACACCGAATTTATAAAACTTGCACTTTGCGTCCGCAATGAACGCAAACTATACCTAGAGTGGATATTAATAAAGCAAATTGCGTCCATTTTTTCATTAAATACAATTGACTTGTTTTGTTTGTAAAAATAATTCAAAATGTATTGTAAAATAAATTTTTGATTAAGACTAGTTACGAGTTTAAAATTCTATTTTTAAATAAAATGAGTCATTACTTTAATTCTTAATTTTTTCTGTAGGGATAAGAGTTCTTCGAAGACAAGAAAGAAGAAGGAAAAGAGAACATACACAGAAGAAGATTTAAAAAATATTCGAGAGAAGAAGAAATCGGTAAGACAAATATGCAAAGAATATGCTATTCCCAAGACCACAATATTGGACAAAATCATGGAATTGGCCGACATATTGGTCCAAGCCGCTCTGAGCCTTCCGCCGGGTTCACAACTGAGGACTGGGGCTTCCTAGCTTGCGGTGACCCTGTCTGGGTTGCTGAGTCGATTCATCATCATCATCTCAACCGAAAGACGTCCATTGCTGGACAAAGGCCTCCCCCAAGGATCTCCACAACGACCGGTTTTGTGCTGCTCGCATCCAGCGGCTTCCCGCGACCTTCACCAGATTGTCAGTTCACCTTGTTGGAGGCCTGCCCACACTGCGCTTTCCGGCACGCGGTCGCCACTCGAGGACTGTTTCGCCCTAGCGGCCATCAGTCCTGCGAGCAATGTGCCCTGCCCACTGCCACTTGAGCTTAGCAACTCTTCGGGCTTTGTCGGTTACCTTTGTTCTTCTGCGGATCTCCTCATTTCTGAATCGATCTTGCAGATAAATCCCGAGCATAGCCCTCTCCATTGCTCTTTGAGTGACCTTGAGCCTTCTGATAAGGCCCATAGTGAGCGACCACGTCTCAGTCCCGTATGTCATCACTGGCAACACACACTGGTGAAAGACTTTCGTCTTGAAACACTGCGGTATATCGGACGAAAAGATATTTCGTAGCTTACCGAACGCTGCCCAGCCTAATTGGATTCGACGATTGACCTCTTTGCTGAAGTTGGACCTACCTAGCTGGACCGTTTGTCCCAGGTAAACATAGTCGTCCACAACTTCAAGGGCAGAGTCCCCAGTCTTCGGAGGAGTGGGGTACGACACGTGAGTTCGACATAACTTTCGTCTTCTCTATGTTCATTTTAAGACCCATTTGTTGATCGATAGGCTGGAAGTCATCAAACCTGCGTGCGAGACGATTCGTTACGACTCTCGAAAACAGCTTGTAGACTTAGCTTAGAAGTGAGATGGGCCTGTAGTTCTTCAGCAGGGTTTTGTCGCCCTTTTTGAAGAACAGTACCACCATACTTAGTGCCACGTCTCTGGCGTTCTGCCCCCTAGTACGACGGAATTAAGTAGCTTCTGAAGAGCTTCGAGTACCGGTCTTCCGCACGCTTTCAGAAGCTCGGCCGTAATTCCGTCAGCACCTGGTGCCCTGCCGTTCTTGAGCTGTTTAATTGCCATACTAATCTCGCAAAGGCTGATGTCCGGGATGTCTTCGGTATACTGCCGGGTTAACTTAGCTCTAGGGTCTTTAGCTAAGCTTTGTACAGATGGCCGTATGGATGTGTAAAGCTGTCCATAGAACTTCTCGACCTCTCCCATAACATCGGACCTGTTCGTGACAGTTCTGCCGTCATCGGTTTTCAGCGTCGTCAGTTGGCACTGCCCAATACCCAGATCTCTTGCGAACACTTTCGAGCCTTTGTTCCACTCTATGGCCTCTTTAATACGGTTAGTATTAAATCGGCGCATGTCGCGAGTCATAGACTTCGAGATCTGCCTATTTAGCCGCCGAAACTGAGATGCATCACCCGAGGAAAGCAGATAAGCAGAACCATTGAGCGCCGATCTTCCATTAGTTTTAGGGTATGGTCTGAGAACTTTTTGTTTCCTTTTGTATGGTGGGTTTTAAAGATCTTAGACCCAACCGTTTGGACGTTTTTCTTTCTTGCTATTTTTATTTTCTTTAAAGTGATTTATTTATGATAATAATGTTGATTTTAAAATAACTATATTCTTAAATAAAGAAATTGTTAAAATCCAATCTTTCTTTACATTATCTTAAAAAGATCACCCCCACATTCCTTTTCTAAGCTGGTGGACGCAAAGTGGTCCACGGGTGGACGCAATTTGGGTTTTTTGGACGCAAACTGGGTAAAACGCCTAATTCTGATGTTTGTCTATTTAAAAAAAGAACACAAGATGTTTCGAACAAAACTAAAAATTAACCTTAAAATAGACTATATAATGAACACATTACATAAATTTTTCATTGAAATTAGAGCTGGGACATTTTTATTTTCTCCCTCAAACTTGCCAACTGCACTAAATGGACGCGAACAGGCGAAATGACCCTATGAATCAGCCATCGCTTCACTCAACCACTAATTTGTCAACCGCAACTATACGGCTGCCCCATTTCAAAACCTAGTAAAGACCTAAAAGCAAATTTTACAGGAGAGCGTATAAACGTAAAATAGGTCAGCATTTGAAAAATATTTATCTTTAAAATATTTAAATGGTTAAAGTGCTTTGCTGGGTTTAAAAATGGTTATAAGGTGGTGAATGGTGCACTTACTAGGTATTGATGCTTCAATATCTTCGTTTATATCTTTGATTTCAATGCTGGTGTTTTTGTATTGTGTAGGGTTTTACTATATTTGGAAGATTAATGCAAAAACCTATTTTTACAAAAAAAGTTCCTTACTAGGTTTTGAAATGGGGCAGCCGTATAGTCGCGTTCAACTGGTTGCTTTTTTCGGTTATAAACCTGCGGGACCAAACGGCCTTACGTGCCTTCCGAAACACGGAGGAGCTCGAGATGATAGGTAACTGCACCATCGAGCACCACCAACTCGCACTCTGCATCCTAGTGCAGATTATTGATGTCGATTTGCCCATCTTTATACAGGGTTGTTTGAAAAAACATCAACAACCTCGCACGACTAGATATCTAACATCATAGACAACTTGGTTCTACGAGTTTTATCATACATAACTCAATACATTCATTAAAAATGATTTTCCAAGCTTTTATTGTACTGTCGTGACATTTGTAAGTTTATGTTCCATTCACATACGAAAAGGCGACGCTCGCGATGCGATGCGCACAGAGATAAGAACATTCAGACGTAAAATTAAATTGATATTTATTTTTGTATGAAAGTAAAATGTGTCAAATTATCAAAAGTCGTACTTATAACAAATGTTGTTGTTTGAATTGAATTGAACTCCTTTTAAACGGCTGGACCGATTTAGATGAAATTTTCTGTGTGTGTTCAAGTGGCTTCGAGAATGGTTTAGATTTACAATTGGACCCGGTAGATGGCGCTGCTATAGGGTTCCATCATGGGATACGGGTGTTCTTAAGCGGACAAATGATTTGTTTGTTTTGTTGTCATGGAAACTCGAAGCGGTACGAAGTCCGCCGGTCAGTTAGTAGTAATATATTTAATTATTTGACAGTTTGTGGTATTCTGATGGGCAGTCGTGTGTATATAGGTATATATATTGTATTGTATATAATTGGAATGCTAATAACCATCCCATCCGTCCGTTTGAACAGTTGTTATTAATTAGGTTAGAACCACATAACAAGGATAAATATTATTTTAAAGCTGTTGAATTACATATTGTACTTTGTTTTGATTGATTGAAAAACTATATACCTACCTACGGGTAGGTATATAGTTAAGGATACTGCCCAAGAAGGGAACTATTATTCAATATAATGATCATAATTTAACGTATTTTACAGAATACCAACTCTTAGTCAATTTACCCCGGGTCCGGGGTAGATTGACTATATGCCCGGGGTAAGTAGACTTACGTATCAATAAGTGACAAATTATGAAAAGAGTCAAGTAATAAAACCTTTTTTTATAATTTAACAAAACTTTTTATTCAAAAACAATTTTAATCAGGTACAGTCTCTTACAATAAGTCTTTAACAAAACTATCAACTTCTATTATTTAAACATTTATTAGTTTTTTAAATTAAATAGTTTTAAATCAACTTTTCTTACGCTAGAATATATATATTTGTTTTATCATCAAAAGTATAAATCCTTTTACTTATAGATAATTAAGTTTAAATACTAAAAATAGATATTTAGTAATTACTATAATTTCAACAGAGCAATAAAAATGTGCATTTAATTTCTAGCGTAAGAAAAGTTGATTTAAAACTATTTAATTTGTATAATGTCAAGTTCGAATTACGTTCCAATTTCTCCTTTAGTTTCGCCACATAACGATGTAATGTCTTATAGGGAATGTCATATTGTTTTGAAGTTGCATTAATACTTTTTTTGGTAAAAATTATTAGATGAAAAGTTCTTTCTACGACATCTTTTGGTGTATCAGCTCGTTCAGTTCTTCTTTTATAGGTCTTTATTGTACTGTAACAAAATAAATATTAAAACACGAATAAAAGGTTATTTTACAAGATATTTTAAACTTCAAATTATATTGGGGTTGGTTAACTAACTATTCAACCAGCCCCGAAAGAAATTAGTCTACCAACCCCAGACGCCGTTTTAAGTTTCAATGGCATGGGTTACCTACACACTGCCATCAACTTAAGAAATAATACATGAAATATGATTAATATGCACTCACGAAACACTCTGACTAATAGGCAAATGGTTAACATAAAATGTGTAGGTGTCAGATGAAAATATATGCAATATGAAAATATTACTTACATGATACGAAAACAAATCACGTGTCACTGCTCGAAAACGGCGTACGTCCGCGGCGCGGCGCTCCGGACGACTGAGCGGGGAGCGGAGAGTAATGCGCGGCTGGGCCGGGATAACGTAATACTCATATCGTTGACGAGTTTTTGGCGGTTAGTCTACCTACCCCTATAGTCAACCATCCCCGGTCTCCCCTACTCTGCTAATCTCACCTGGAAAAGCACTCAGATGAGGTAACTACTAAAAATCTTCTCAAATATATTGTTAATTTTCATTCTGCTACCAAAATAACTTTTTTTAAATAAATAACACAATAGCAACGAGTGCCATTGTTTCACGCCGATATTCTGTGAGAGGGTGGTATTACCACAGTTTTAAAAAATAGTAATACTGTGGTATTACGCCGGGCGAGCCGGCCCATTTCGTGCTGCAACGCAGCGTGGCTCTACCACTCAGAGATCGTCGATCGTCATAATGTTAATAGTGAGGATTATCAACGTCGAACCATCTAAAAGTTAGGTAACTTTGTTATGAAATGCTTTTTTTTTTTAAATGAAATGAAATGAAATATCTTTATTAAACTTTAAGAAGAACAAAATTTACAACAAACATAGCCACACAAAACTATATAATAAGTTTGTCTGTGGGTACTACTACTATATAGGTAGGTATGCTGTCACAACACCGACCGTTGCCACCCAAAACGCATCGACATTTTGAGATTCCACCGCTTGTTTTTAGTGAGTGACCCTTTTCCACGACATGTGTAAAGAGAAATTATTGTAACATTATTTACTCAGTTCACTATCGCTTTGGAGATTTGAACCTTGAGCTTGATCTGTCTGTACATGTCTGTACTATAATACATATTTTATTGATTGTTGGTAACTATGAACTAACAATACACAAAGAGGACAAAGAGATCAATCTTTTTTGGAGAAGTACTAGACTCTCCGAGAGTTCGGGTCGGATCAGAGGCCCTACCACGAACCACGTTCGGCGTGTTGCCTCTCTGTCGCACTTGTAAATTTGTGCGTAAGTGTGACAGGGAGGCAACACGTCGAACGTGGTTCGTAGTAGGCCCTCAGGAGCGAAACAACCGAGGGCACCTCTCAAGGCTAGGACCTCGGTTCGGGTGGACCAGGTCGTGGGGGTGGAGAGAAGCGCCTAGGTATACGTCTGTACTTGGCATAGAGCGCGTGTGAACCGGCTCGTCGTACCTTTATTCTACGAATACGGTGTCGGGCCGGGCCTAAGCGAGTATACGTAACATGCACGTTTGTGTATCACGTGAATGTGAAGTGGCATTTTGAGGATCGTGCGGGTCAAACAGTGATAATCCACTTGGATACTACCTACTGATATTCTATTTGTAAGATAGAAGGACAAAAGATATTATATTATAACAAAGAAATATCGAATAAAATAAGTACTCCTATTTGTGTAAGCTGTTGACATCAACTGTCAATTAATTTAAAACTTGTTGTTACATACATTACCTAAAGTTAGAAAGAAAGAAAAATCCCGCTTAAGCTGCTGTTTTTATTTTAATATGTATTTAATTCAATTTAATACTATGTTTATAACATAACATTTATCAATTTTAAAAAACTTATAAAAATAGCAAAATCTATAGAATAACCCATAACAATTGGCATACCCCAGGGGTCAATATTAAGACCGCAATCTTATTTAGCAAGTTTTAAATTGAACGGTCTCCTATCCCCTCTACTAGTCTTAATATATAACCGGAAGTATAGATGGATTAATGTAAGATTAGTTTTTATCTACAAAACTTACAGTAGGAACACTGCACTGCGAATTTTAATCACCTTATCTGGAAGCAAAGATTGCAAGAATTGGAGAGCCACCAAGATAATTCTTAATAAACAGTTTCTTTATCTCTATTAGTTTAAGGTGCTGGTGTGTGTCCATAATTAGTATTCCATTGTCTATTTTAAAAATACCATGTTCTTAGTTTTCGTTATACTTGGTTTGCTTACTTCAAATAGACTTCGAAGACCTTAAATTCTAGTGCGCTATCATTTTGGCGGACTTCCTTCTACCACTTTCCGAGGGACAGTAGTTTAAACTGTAATTAATAATTAACACGAATTTTGCAAGATGACTTCTGTGAGGTAAAGATTTGTGAAAAATCTCTTTGAATATACCATTATCTGTTCTTAGATTAATAACGCCTATCTGTTATATAATGTTTCGAAATTCATTTTGACTTTTTGATGTTATCTGATCGAGGTGCCTTCTTCTAGACGTTTGGTTTATGACAGTAGTCATGTAAGATAATCTCGTGAGATATGATCTCGCACGTGGAATTTAATAACGGCCTCTCACCCATCACATATGATAGAGTTATTCCTGCGAAAGGACGCTGCAGTGTCTTTGTTTTGTAGCGCAAAGTGATTATTTTTTTCTTTAGCAAGAAAACTAAAAACCATGATTAATATAAAATACAAAGATATTAGAATCATTTAGGTTTCTTATACCTTAACGTCGGCTAAGAGGTAACTTTGAAATTAATATTTTAAAAACATATCTCAGCATTTTTATTTTACTGTGTATGCACATTTTAAATTTAACCTACCGTTACACGTTTTCTACCCTGCTATAAATTCCATGTTTCAAAGTGTACCATTTCTTTTAGGGATACAGCAACAAAATAATATCGTAATACCAAAATCATAGTTTAGTGTCAAAGTGATCGTAATGAGACTATAAGTGTTATTCGCAAATAAATAAGTGTCGAAATGAGGAACAATGAAAACGAGAATGTTAAGGAATGGGAGAAAGAGAAGCTGAATCCGAATGGATGGTGAGTGCAATGACACATTTTATTAATTTGAGTCACTTTAAAGTTAAAGCGCTGAACATTTTGAAATGCGCTTCTGTTTTCTATGAAAAGTATACAACATACAAAGCCAAGAAAAATATGTAGTTAAAAAAGACTATATTTGGAACAATGTTATGGTTTCCGAAATGAAGAATTATAAAATTTTCTCCATATAAAAAAAATCAAAATTCACCTCCAAACAGTATCTATTTACATGATTATCTTTTTTAATACGTCGATGAAATTAAGTAAACTTATCGCTTCGAAAAAGCCGATCGACCGATACAGCTTTATAAAGCACAGGTCAGGCCTCATATGAGCACCAGTACCAACTCCTCCCATTTGACCGCATTCAACGCAGAGCTGCTCGAGTTGTCGACGACGTGGTAACCTCTGATCGGCTTGATCTACTGGCCCTTCGGAGAGACTCTCTGCATATTCTGTCGCCTTTATCATGGGGAGTGCTCTGAGGAATTGTTCGGTTTGATCCCTGCCTTGACTGTATTTCCGTCCACACCATCTTGATGGATGGCGTCTACTACTGTGCGTTTCTCACGTAATTTTTTACCACGGACTACAGTGCTGTGGAACAAGCTTTTAGCGGCGGTATTTCCGGACCATTACGACTTAGAGATCTTCAAGAAACGAGCCTATTCCTTCCTTAAAGGCCGGTAATGCATCTGCGATTCCTCTGGTCTTGCAGGTGTCCATGGGCGGCGGTGATTGCTTCCCATCAGGTGACCCGCCTGCTCGTTTGCCTCCTTGTAATATTAAAAAAAAATAGAAAAACACTTGTTGTTTTTATAAAAGTCTATATTTTAAACATAGCGTTTTTAAAGTTTTTTGTACTTGAATTCACCCATTTACAAACCCTTCGTTAAAAAGGCCTTGTACCGAGAAGAAGACGTAAAAAACTCGGAAAAAGGGCTCTTGCCTCTTTGTATCCACACTGAAAGAACTCGTAAAGTTCACATTAGGTTCAAACTAATAAAACCTGACGCGACTATTATCAAAGCTTATCTTGTCTATAAACTACGTAGAGCGTGTTGTAGTATTTTTTTATTAGTGTAATAATTAGAGGTTACTTCAAGTATGTAAAGTAAAAGTAAAAATAGCCTATATTCTGTCCCACTGCTGGGCAAAGGCCTCCATCATTGAAATCAAGTCACGCTACAATGGGTTATTACCACGCTTGCCAAATGCGGGTTGGTGATCACAAACTGGGGCTATATATGTATATGTATCTATATATGTATGTATCGACAAATCCGAAACACACTTTGCCTGGCCTGGAATTTAACCCAAGACCTTTGGCTATCGGACCGAGCGCTAAGCCACTAGGCCACCGAGGCGAGGAAGTAGATGTAAAAATAGTTTATTTATTTTTCACTGAGCCGACAAGCAGACAGGCATATGGATACCTACATACGGTACTATTTTTAAAGAATTCGCTGTTGGCTGCATATGGCCTTTACATCGTCACCGGGCTTGTTTAGAACGGCGAGAAACTTAAAGGGTTCCTCAAGCCGTGTGATCGAAACACCGTCAAAAGAATGGCCTCACGCAAAAGTGCGAGTCCCCGTTCCCTAGTCTACTAGATTCTCCGAGGGGTTCGGATCGGATCGGGGACGAGCTTGAACAGTAGTGGAAATTCGCCGCTTGATCCCGAGTTATTGGAGTATGGAGGTGTTTGTGCCGGTAACCTATCTTACTTTCGAAACATTTTTGTTCGAATTTCATAACTTCGAAAACGGTTTAACGAAGTTTTGAATCCCAGATATATTTTTTTACATAATATTGTAGGAAGTAATAAATTTATTTTACATATGTTTCATTTTCCAGAAAAACTAAAAGCCGATTATCAAAACCATTGTTTTTCTTTTTACAGTTGTTTTGCTTACTTACAATAATTTTATCTTCTAGATGTATTAAATATCAAAGTAACCTTTTTCCTATTCTTACAAACGCACTTATTTATTTGTCAACATTGTCATCAAGAGTTGACTAGCGAAGCGACCGTGCCGCCGCAGTGGTCGGCGAAGCGCCAGAAACGACGTTTTTGTACGTGCGACGGTTTTTTACGTGCCTAACCTTACCTTTACGACCATACCTTTTAGTCATACCTACAAAAGTCTGTTAAGCGTTAGCGTGTTTAAAAACTTGATGGATTGTAAATATTTGTTATTTATAATATTTGTCTTTTTATTATATAGGAAACATTTTTCTAGAAACTAAATCGTCTAACATTAATATATTTATCAAAGGTTAAGTAAGATTTCCAAACGTATAGAATTAAAAAATATATATATTTAAAAATCGGATTATCAGCAATATGCCAATCGTGTTTTCGGTAAAATGAAAATATGGAAAACAAAAATGTGGCAAAACTGTTTCGGGATAATGAAATTCGTACTAAAAAAATTCGGATTTAAAATAGGTAACCGTTTGTGCCAAACTCAGTTTAAGCCCCGAACATCCTTCTCCGACACCCCACATGTCTAGGGCGTCCATTCTTTTTCTCACGCTTTCTCGCCAATGTGTGGGACATTGGTCTCAGAGGCATAAAGAAATATTTTCATATAAAAAATATGGCAAAATCCTTGGCCCTATACCCAAAGGTCCTACGTTTAATTTCCATGTCGAGCAAAGTATGTTTCGGATTTTTCGAAGCAATTGCATAGTCCGGTTTATGGTCACCAACCCGCGCCACATTTGGCAGCCAATACCAATCAATTGTAGCGATGACTTGATTTCAATGATGGAGGCCTTTGCCCAGCAGTGGGCCAGTATATAGGCTATCTAATAGACTCTAAGCGCGGGCGGCCATCTTTTCAAAACTCTGTCATTGCACTAATTTGCAATTGCAGCCGCAGCGAGCTCGTCGGCGTGCGGCGTTATTGCGGTCTCGCTCTTGTGCGAGAAAGATATGTATTGGAGGGAGATGGGTAAAGGAAGCTAGTAAAGCGCCAATCAAACTACCTTTATCAAATAAGAAAATATTACGATAGCGAAGAATGCATTTGCGCGGCAAATTCAGAAGTCACCAACTGGCGCAACCAGGGCTACTTACTATGGGTAATTGAGTATGTTCCGATATGCACTGCGAGCACTGTAAGGTGCGACGTCAATTTAGTATACTGCGAAGCCGTTCCTTTATAGTTAGCTATACTGATTACTGTTTAAAACGGAACGCAGTCCAGTATACTGTCATCCATGCTGTCATGACATTCATGTCATTTCTGGACGCTGTTGATCACGTGATCAAAGCACTGAGAGCACCTTTACCTCGAAAATGCCAGTGCTTACAGTACAAAAATGGCGACGATTTATGACGTCATATATTTCCCTAGGATACTGCGGCAGTATACTGTCAGTCCATAACGGAACAAATTTGGACGGTGCTCGCAGTGTATATCAGAACATGCCCTGTATATACATATATGAGGAGAACAAGTGTTCTGACGAGTTTAAAAGTACCCCTTCAAGTAATGTTATCGTGTGGAATATCAGAAAGTCAACATTGCTATCAGTTTTATGTAGGCGCAATCGTGTCTGCCGGTATACATAACGACATTTTAGCTTTTAATGGTTTTGAATTGTTTGTTCTCGCTGTCAACATCCGTATTACAATTAATTGAAAGCTTATCATCGTACGTAACGGGTTGTTTGAGTACAATGAGCAATCGAATGTAGTGTCTATCGGTAATAAACATCACATGACTGGGAGACTGCTATCAAATAACTTGCCAGGAATATGCAACCTTTACTTACTCTTTTGTTGGACTTGGCTTTAGGCTGGAGGTACTTTGCGGGTCTGGTTTCAAATAATTGACCAGGGATATGCAAACTCATTTGACGGACTAAGAAAGTGGTTTAAGACTAAGGCTACTTTGCAAGCCTATGACTTAGCAGGATGAGGAGATGGTTACCGCCTCTGTGGTCTAGTGGTTAAGACCACCAGTTTACACCCACTGCCTTGATCTCACCTGATGTTAAGTGATGATAAGGCCAATGATGGAAGCGCACCATTGATCAACCACTAGACAAAAATGTATTTAAAAAAAATTTATTTCAATGGCTCCTACAGCATAATTTTTACTCCATTAATGAGTACATGAACAAAAAATTATAATTATGGGTAGTCTATTTACTTTTAGTTCATTGCAATATTAATTGACAAGTAGTAATAGATTAATAATTTGTATATTCTATTGACGTTTCATTATATAATTATTTAAATTAATTTGCATTTATTTAAGTATGTTGCTTATTTTTTTTTTAAATTTTATATTTGTGTTGGAATTTGCATGCCTACAAAATTAAGGCAGAATATTGTTGACCCTGCTCAACATTGTCGCTCATCTCAATGTACTGTGTACAATATTGTGCAAATAAATGTTTGACTTTGACTTTGACTTTGGCACTTCACCCGGGATCCTCAACTAGTGAGACACTGGCTGCTGGAACACAATAATGCTGCAAACATTGATGTTATGGCGACATATTTAGATAAGATGGTGGTAGCTAGCCAGGCGGACAAACAAGACCTACCACCAACCAAACCGAGTACACAATCATGTACCCCTCGAATCGAACCCGGGTCCTCTGGGTCTAAACCGCTGGTCTTAGCCACTAGACCACAGAGGCGATTATATATTACACCTCGGAAACCTACTTTGTCTATGCTAAATTTTTATGTGGTATCGGGTCGCTAATAGCGACTACAGGTATTTATTTAGAAAATACCATACTGATATCATCAATATATCGTACGGTTCAGCTCTCAGGTCAGGGCCCTAGGGTACCGGATCCGATCCTGTCCTTTTATGATCGGGCATTTTCCAATATTTTTGACGCTGTAAAGGAGAAAAGAGCTTGACACTTGCTGAGTTTCTTGCCGGTTCTTCTCAGTACAAGGTCTCCCGCCCAGAGTAGACTTACGAACCGATGGCATAATGACGTTCATAAAAGCTATTTGTAGCTTAAACTGAATAAATGATTTTGAATTTTGAATTTTGAATTTTGATGGGGTACAGACCCCTCGGAGAATCTAGTAGGGCTCGAGGCTACACACTAGTGTGTGATGCCCTTCCCTCTAGAAGTCCGGTGACGCTGAAAAGGCCGTATTAGGCTATTAGAAATCTCCAAAAAAATAATCTGGTCAGGCTCGATGCTGCTCGATGGCGCAGTGTTAACGAGCTCGGTCTGCGATCGCTGACGTTAAGCAACTTTCGCATATGTCGGTCATCGGATGGGTGACCAACAATTTATCATCTCGAGCTCCTCCGTGCTTCGGAAGGCACGTAAAGCCGTTGGTCCCGGCTGCATTAGCGATCGTTAACAACCACCAATCCGCACTGGGCCTGCGTGGTGGTTTATGGCCCGTTCTCCCTATCCATCTATAAGGAAGGCTCATGCCCCAGCAGTGGGGACGTATAATGAGCTGGTGATGTGGTCAGGCAAAGTGTGTTTCGGATTTTTCTATGAGTAGCCAGGTTTGTGACCAATCACCAACACGCTATTTGCAAGTGATTTAGCCTATGTCCAGCTAGTAGGCTGATGATGATGATGATGATGAAGCCGTTACCTATAAATTTTATCGTCGACTTTATTTCAATAACGGAGACCTTGCCAATATAGCAGTGGAACAGTATGCTGATTCATAACATTATATACATATTGTCTCATTAAAAAAAACATCCATCAAAAAGAGTGTTAAAAATCTATTCCTGATATCAATGTTTATCGTTTGGGTTGAAAAAACCTTGATAAAGCGCCACGGGGCTATGGAACTATGATTGGCCTGGAAGAGACTCGGATTCTGGCTGCTATTTAAAAAAAAATCTGTTCGGACCCAAACCTTTCATATTATTACATACGTTTTTTCAACTGGATCTACGTAATTTAAAAGTACGCTATGGAGATTTTCAAATCGCATGAATTCAGTTAATAATAAGTAAGAAAGAAAAACCATTTATGACTTCACAAACAAAACACAAAATAAAGACAAAATAAAAACACAAGTACTTAAATGTTTTTACTAACTTGCTAGATCTGTATTTTTCACAACCATCAAAAGTTTCAATAAAATTATCGTGCCCCAGCAGTTAGGATATAAACTGAGCGGGTGATGATGATACCAAAATGTAAAACTTTACTTTTTTTGATGTGTAACATTTTTCCACTCGCTTTAGAAAGATATTTAAGCTTCCAAAAATTGCTTATATTTATATATCTATATAGATATAAGCAATTTGTGGGAGTGATTTCGTGAAATGGGACGGAAGTATGTGTAACAGTGTAACAGGAATCGGGGAAGCGTGCAAGCGCGCACCATTTTGTAAACGATATTAAAATCTATAATAGGTATGAATATGTCATATTATTATTATATGTGACATATTGTCTTATCATTTGACTATCAAAGGTAATTTTGATAAGTCAAACGTTTTCTAATAAGTATTTACTGCATTTATTTTATAGTTTTAAAATGATGTAATATCTGACCCATTTTTTTTCAGAATATAATGTTAAAATTACTTATTACTAAAGGCGAGATGTCAAATGTAACACATCATCTCGTTTTTTTATTTATTAAGAAACAATTAAGTATAACACCGTTACAGTACAAATCAAGGCCATGTTACAAAAAAAAATTAAATTAAATAATATTAAAAAAAAACAATTATAGAATTGATAAGAATAGTATCATTCGTTTCCAAGACAATTTTTGCCATTTCCATGAATTTCGGCAGGCTGTGGCAATTTTGTTACAACATAAAACCCCACCACAACCACAGATTAAATAGTTAACACAACCCATCAGCAGCACCGCTAGTATGTGCCAATCACCATCTCTACCACATCCAGTTGCACTGAGTTTATATCTGTTGTTGTTTTTTTATTTTTTTTCCATAATAAGTTTACCAATTGTTGGTCACTCAGCCGAGACATTTCGTTATCGTGAACCAACTATTTTCAGTTAAAATCCAACTGACACAGTTACTTTACGCGCGCAAAAGATCACGTACTCTAAATAAGCGCGTGTGATTGTCGAAATTTTGTTTTTTGTTTTTTTTTTAAATAAACGCGGTTATTTTGTATTAATAACGACTCGGGGTGATATACTTAGTACGTGCTGTGAGATATTTTAGTGTACTTGAGAAATAGGAAGTTCTTAGCAGATATACTATTATTTAGAGAACTAAACAGAATATCTATTTAATATAGTTACAATATAGCAATATCTAGTAAACAAAAAGTGTCAGTTGAAGTACCGAAGATAAAGTTTTGCGTGTGTTTTTTATAATATATATAGTGTGCTTGCTTTTTGTACAAAAAGACAACATTGTTGACTAAATATTTGTCTGTGTGTACCTAAAAAAATGCGTATGAAAAAAACTTTTTTGGTATTTGATAAGGATTTCCGGGGTGATGAAAGGGAGCCACTATTGGATTGCGATAGTGATGATGATGAATCTTATTGGTAGGTATTGACAATCTGAAGGTAGAAGAATAGCCATTGACAAAATATCATTTCTATTTTAACTTTGGTGATCACAAACCCGGACTATGTGTCGAAAAATCCTGAGCCGGGCTGGTAGGCTACTCTTGACGCAAACTCAATCTCAATACAATTCCAATGCGATTATTATGTATCGATATTGGGATAAGTTTCACAATAAATTTCAGAACGCCCCATCTCGATAATAATTTGTTCACTCAATTTCCACGCAATTTAATTCCAATGTAGCGCTATTATCGCTTTTAAGAGTGAGTGAGTAATAAATATTTAACATTTTATATAATTTCTAGCATAACGTTCGCTTTTACCAGCTGTAAAAGAGTCGTAAAATAGTGGATTCTATAAAAATACTTCAGAACTTATCGATAGTAGCTAAAAGTCATGGAGTGTCAAAAGTGCAGGCAATTTCCTGGGAAGAGAGTGGGCAGAGTGGGCACGCCACTAGCTCCGTAACGAGGTTGACAGAACAACACACAGGCTTTATTTCGTAAACACCTGGGATATAGCTAACTCGCTTTTAATAGCTGTAACAGAGGAGTAAAAGAAATAAAAGTAAGATATAGAATAAAGAAAACATTATAAGACATAATAAGTTTACTAACGACCACAAAAGAAAGTTAACAGTTGATAGAATAAAATAAAAAATAACAAAAATAATTTAGGTACACTCCGTAATACACTTTCAATTGTAAGTGCGTACAAAGTATGTTTCAGATTGTTTATACAAATAGGTTAAAATAGCCCGGAATTGTGATCACTGACCCGCATCTGGTCGTGATTAAGCTAACACTCATCAAATGACATGATTTAAATAATGGAGGCCTAGAGCCATTTGAATTTTTTAGATTTGGGATTGGAAATTGATTATTGCAATTGTGTTTCAAGAGTAACCCACCTGAGCCTTTTGCCACCAACCCTTTTGGCAAGCGTGGCGATTAAGCCATTACCCATCAATTGTAGCGATGACTTGATTTCAATGATGGAGGCCTTTGCCCAGCAGTGGGACAGTATATAATCGTCTGCTTACTGGTAAAGTATAATAAAATTACATTTCGTTGAATTGAGATAATAAGGTTGGAAAGTGCAAGTCTATCTTTGACTATCGTTAATTTGAATTGTTGCTTTACATGCTTCGATCAACAATACACTGTTGATCGAAGTTTACATGCCTATTAATAGATTAGCCCCCATATTCATAAAAACTATTTAAGCGTAATTTAGTTAATCATTGTTTTGTCTCTTTTTCTCAAATTCAAAATGACGTTTGTTTGACATTGACAAAACAATATTTAACTAAATAATGCTTAAATAGTTTTTATGAATAAGGGGGTTAATATTCTACTTTATCTGTGTCAATTTTATGCAACATCACTTGCGGAGGATTTATCAATAAATTAATATTATTGACCGAGGGTTGCACTTATCTGGTTTTAGCTGTAATTGAAAAGAAGATAAATTAAACCTACATTTGCCACAAGGTCGTAGTTTGAATAAAAATGACAAGCTAATGATAAAGGTTAATAAATGAGTTTAAATTATTTTACCTTACCATAAATTTCATAGTTAAGTAAATACCAAACCTACAAAGAAAAAACTTTAAGTGACGTTACAGCTAAAAATGGCCACTTATAACTATAACGCCGTATTTAACTAAACCATAACATGTCAGATGTTCATTAGGTGACGTAAAAATGCTAAATTACTTAATTCAAATAGTTTGTTGAGCATAATTTGATTTTCTATCTCTAATTACAAGATATGTTTTTTTTTATTGACGGCGCTAGTGTGCGGCGTAAACGCTCTTAACGAAAACGAGAATTTGTATTGGGATTTTTTTTACCCTCGTCGTTTTCCAATACTTACCACAAAAAATCCATTAGTTAACGTACTCGATTGGCGAATGAAACTCGCGCCAGGCCTGTGGTAAATAGATGCGAATAATATCGCGTCTGTCTGTCAGTTCACTGCGTGCTGCACGTGCTGCCATTGTGTTCCAGACCTTAGAGCTTAGGTATTAAATCGTTACTTCTCCTTGTCCACAGGGCCCAGGCTCGTCCCAGCCAACAGTTCAACGTGATCAGGCGCATCTACCAACAGGACACGCTCAACAAGGACGCTGATTATCACTCACCCGACAAACCATGTATGTTCACAATATTTTATTTATTTTTACTTTATTTTATTTATTTTGGTTCTTCAACGTTTAAAACAATACACATTCACAAAAAAAAACAATTAAATTGTATTAACTAAATACAACACTATAGAAAACACTTATAGAAAAACACAACATGCAAGTGCAATAATAAAATATCCTTGACTTTTACATTAACCTAAAAGAAATTAAAAACTTAAAACAGTGCAAAATACTAATGTTTGAAAAAATGGAAAAATTATTTTTACTAAACTAAATCCATTAAACACTTTTGCAAAGACATGCTTAAATCAAAATCACTATTTTTAGATAAAGCGTTGTACGTCCTACAGAGTCTTGGTATGATACAATTTAGACCAATGTTAGTTTCGACATAGGTGGAACATACAGATTGACCTTTTCCTAGACAGACGGAGAGGTGTGCTCATCGTAAGGCAAGTATATTTAAACTCTTTGTAACTGTATTGGGAATGGCACCACGCTAGCGTGTCCCCGTGCTTAGCGTGGTGTTTTACGGCCCGTTCTCACTATCCATCCATAGGGAAGGCTCGTGCCCCAGCTGTGGGGACATAAAATGATGATTTTTGATGAGGCAAACAGCAAACTCACCCCAAAGAAAATCACGCTGACTTATTACAAGAGTGCATTGTTTTCAATCATATTGTGATAGTTTTAGCTTAAAACTTGTTAATGAGCCTTACACCATCTAAACCTTTCAGTGGGCTACCAATGCAAGAAGGCGGTTCGAGGATGCGGCTTCGGGGAGTGCCTGATGAACTCGTTGCCGATCGCGCGATGGCTGCCCAAGTACAACATCAAGAGGGACCTGGTGGGAGACGTGGTGGCCGGCTGCACAACCGCCGTCATGCATATACCGCAGGGTGAGGGTCTCTAAAGATTATAGGGGTCTTAGCGGTCAGACGTCTGAACCACGCTCAGACTTCCTGGGGCGTGCTTTCTCTGGCAGACCATTACTGCGGTGAACGCCTGCTGCCAAGGCTGAATGCACACCTTAGGAATAATATTTATGCCCTCCCCTCGTCCCTCCCTCCTCCCGAATCTCTGTTGAGAACTTCGGACTTCTAGAAGAAAGGGCATCAGGCTAGAGTGACCCTGTTGCCTACTAAATTCTCCGAGGGTTTCGGAACGGGAGCAGATTAACCCGAGTGCGCCTCTTAAGGCCGAGCGCCGCGATGAGCCAAGGTTCTTAACTTTGGCTCGGGTTGACACCCGGTCAACCGTGGAGATGAGGAAAATCATGCTGTTTTAAAGGGTGTGTGACCGGGTCTTGGTACTCTTGTTCTACGAGCACGGTGTCTTGGACCTATGCAAGCGTGCATGCTTAGTGTATCATGTGAATACGTTGTGGCATTTTGAGGTCCTTGCAGTTGTTCTTGAAGTGCTCACGCTGATGGTTCCAGGAATGGCGTACGCGATGCTGGCTGAGGTGCCTCCCATAGTGGGGCTGTACATGGCCTTCTTCCCGGTGCTGATCTACGTCATCTTCGGCACTTCGCCGCACGTCTCCATGGGCACCTTCGCGGTCGCGTGCCTGATGGCTGGAAAGGTACGAGCGTAAAGTCTTGATACAGAAATTATGTTTCTGATCGTATTTTTAACCTCTAAGGTTTGTTATAATGAAATTGCATTTAAAAGGCTTAGTGCTTTAATATTATAATTTAAATAGTACTTTAACCCTTTTACAAATAAACAGAGAATAAGCTCCGAATAGTTATTCCGTGTTTTGTCTCTTTTACTCTAATTTGAAATGACGTTTACATGACGGGAATAAAACATGGAATAACTATTCCGACCTTATTCTCTGTTTATTTGTAAGACCCGATGATGCAGTGGTTAACGCGCTCGGTCTATGATAAAGGCCGGACATCAGATGGGTGCTAAAAATGGATCATCTCAAACTGTTTCATGCTTCGGAAGTCACTTAAAGCCGTTGGTCCCGGCTGCATTAGCAGTCGTTAACAACCACCGCACCGCACTGGGCCCGCGTGGTGGTATATGGCCCATTCGTCCAGTGGTGTCTCCATCCATTGGGTAGGCTTGAGCCCCAGCAGTGAGGACATAAAACGAGGTGGTGATGATGATGATAGTACTTTTGTTTATAATATATGTCTTTTCAGGTGGTAACACAACACGCAACGATACATTTGGACGCCGGTACAAACGGAACGGCCGGTTCAGATGTGCTTGGTGAGTTTATTGCGAAAAATAGAATGTATAGTTTTACTAGCTGATCGGCGGACTTCGTACCGCTTTGACAGTTAACGTTTCCATGACAACGAAACAAACAAATCATTCGTCCGCTTAAGAACACCCGTATCCCATGATTGACCCCTACAGCAGCGCCACCTACCGGGTCCAAGTGTAAATCTAAACCATTCTCGAATCCTCACAGCAAATTTCATTCAAATCGGTCCAGCCGTGTAGAAGGAGTTCAATAACATACACACGCACAGAAGATTTTTATATATAAAGATTTTATATACAGGGTGTTTGGTGTAGAAGATTAAGAATTAAATTTAAACATAAACATAATGAAATGTGCATTTAATGTTACTTAAATTGATAGGCTGCTCCAAAGTGATTATTTGAAAAACATTGATTTTTCAGTAAATACTGGACTGATTGTTATACACTACTTCTCATATTAAATGACACGCGTAATCGTCGCCACAGTTTGATTGACAGCAGTACGTACCGAAGCACGACGGCAAGCAGCCCTTGTACGTGGGCTAAAAAAATACACTTCTGGCATCAGTACCTGGCAAGGAGTTCGATATTTAATATGATACACATCCAGATCTTGCTAGAGTATGCTTGCATTCTGTGAGCGAGAAGTAAGAAATTGGGGTCCTTATTTAAATTGTGAATCGTCTTGGTTTAAACTGTAATGTTGTACAATTCAATGTAATAACAATAAATAATTGTGAGGAGGTACCTGTCTCTGGAGCCCTAACCACCGGTAGCTTGGACCCTGGTCCCGATACCGGCGGACCCCTATTTTTTTTTATAGTTTTAAATGTTTTATTTATTTTATTTTTAAAAAATATTTAAAAATGTAAATTTATATATGAGAGAAAGTAAATAATAATAATAATAAAAAAAGGCAGTACTCCTAGACACGGCACGTATTGTCAGAAGGTTCCTCACTCTGCAGCCCTGACCACCGGTAGATTGGGCCCTGCCCCGCTGCTGGTGGTACTCTAGGATTAGGTTTTTATAATGTTTTATTGTTTTTATATTAAAATATTGTAAAAATCTAGTTTTAAGAAAGAAAATAAATAAAGGAGATAATAATAAATAAATATTGGTCAGAAATACCTTAATAAACGTGTAGTGTTAATATTTGTACAGTGGATAGGGTATGCACCCTGTATATGTCATGTTATATATTATATTATATTATACCTATTTTATATGAATACTTTAAACTGTTTACAGTAACACCGATACAAGGGAACGTGTACTCCCCACTGGAAGTGCTCAGTATGGTCTGTCTCGCAGTAGGGATGTTCCAGGTTTGTTTGTTTTTTATTTATATATAAGTATATTTTTATAGTAGTAATTTATTGTTTGTATAGATATCCTAATAAATACTTAAAGAATAATTTATATTAGCATGACATATTTTGTAAAGAGCGTAATGCAAATTAATCAATAATTATGTGTTACCATATCGATATGCCATTTTACCAACTGTTCAGTAAAGCTGTTTTAAGTTGGCGTATAACTGTCCCGCTGCTGGGCAAAGCCTCTATCATTGAAATCAAGTCAACCACTTTTATAGTAAATGTTATAAATAATTTGTAATACCAGGCTGTTGAAGTTTATAATTGTAAATTTATTTTTTAATTTATATTTATAAGTGTTGAAAATCATAAATAAACATAGCTTGCAAAATTCTTAACTGATCTTTAAATTTTTGTAAAAAACTAAAAATATTAAGTACGGATGTTGATGACGTAGTTGTCGACATTGAAGGAGCCCTTCCTTTGGCTTACAAAGTAAAAATAGATAGTGTTGATTAATTTCGGCGAGTTAGATTGAGCCACAATTGGTAGTTGGTAGTGCACCTGACCCGGCATGTCATGGGGTGCGGGTTCTAATCCCGCTCGTGGAATTTTTTCAACACTGACTTTTTTCAAATTGTAATTTGTTCGCAACAATATTTGCATAAATTATCACACTAAGATTATAAATGCGAAAGTTTGTGTGTATGTGTGTATATTTGTTGCTTCTTCACGCTGCAACGGATGGATGGATTTGGATGAAATTCGGCATACAGATAGTTTATAACCTGGATTAACACATAGGCTTATACTTTTCATCCCGATATTTTTAACCACGCGAGTGAAACTGCGGGCGGCCGCTAGTATGTAAATAATCTTAATTAAATTTGAATTTTTTTTTAAATACTTTAAAATCTGCTCACGACTGCGGCTTGTGCAGGTGTTGATGTGGATGCTGCGGGTGGGCGCGGTGTCGACGCTGCTGTCGGAGCCGCTGGTGTCCGGCTTCACCACGGCCGCCTCCTTCCACGTGCTGGCCTCCCAGCTCAAGGACATCTTCGGGCTGAGGCTGGCCAAGCTACCCAGCAACTACAAAGTGGTCATGGTGAGTGGAACTTGTTTATAATAGTAGGTTTACGAATAGTTCCGCTTTACGGTGTACCTAATGTTAAGCAGAAGCAGAGTCCAGATACGAAAGCTAGTTATATTTTTGTTGTTTGGAGAGAGTGGGCTGATTGTCTTACACGGTAAAAACAGTTTTCTTAAAACAAAGCAAAATTACTTCAGTCAAAGCATATTTCTTAAATTCAACAAAATGATCCACTCATATATACTGAAAATAATATTTTCTTAAATTTAATATCACAATAATCTTGGTTTTATTTCTTTACAATAAGATTAGTTTTGTTTGTTTTGAAAAAATATATTTTTTTCCATTCAAATCATTATTTTCTTGAATACCAAGTAAATATTTTTTTAATTGAAAATTTTTTTTTCTTGAACCAATACATGGAAGCGTTATTCTTAGATTATATGCAATTAAAAATAAATAAATAATATATTAGAATAAGTAAATGTATTCTTAGAATAAAAAAATGTATTGTTGAGAAAAAAAAATGCTTTTCTTTATTTAATTCTATAAATTCTCAAACTAAATGATTGTTGTTTTTATTAAAGAAAATTGTTTTTTTCTTCTAACTACAATAACGCCTTCACTCAATAACTGTTATAATTTATATCAAACCAACTCTATTTCTTGTTTTAAGAATAAAAAAATTGATCTACAGAATTATTATTTTGAATCAAGAAAAACAAGTATCATGTAGTTATTATTATTTCAAATTAAAACTACAACTTTTTTCTCTGAAGACGTTAATGTTTTGAAATAATATGATATTTTCTTGGGTCAAATAGAGGATGTTGTTCATTCAAAATGTTTTATTTTTGGAAGTTTAGGGTGTTCCTGCACCTTCTAGTCTTCTTTACATAGCATCCTAGCCATGCTATTTTTTGCATAGCATGGCTAGGATGCTATGTAAAAAAGACTAGAAGGTGCAGGAACATCCTACATTTCCATAAAAACTTAATACCTCTTTATACAAAACTATAAAACATTTTGAATGGAACTCCTACAAATATAAAAATTGAAAGTCATTATTACAAATTTACTGTTTATTTATAATTCTACTTATACTTAAATTAATTGCGTTTTTAACGTTTCATGTCAGGTACATAACTAACATAATTAATAAAAATTATGTATATATTTTACAAGCTTTTCAATGAAGCCTTTTCTTTCTGTGTGGCAATTATGTTGTCGTCACCAGCAATCTGTAAATATTTAAATATATTATTCACTAGTTTCCCATTTGACTAATATGGGTATGCAGGAATTTGTTGGCAAATTATATTATTTGGCCTATTAACACAGTAGATAATTATGATAATGTAAAAGAAAATAATACAATACACACCTTAGCACTGACAAATATGCTATCTAGGTATAGCTCCTGCGTCGATAATTTAAATTTCTTCGTAAGCCTTTCTTTTGGTAGGTACCTACTTGATGTTCCAATACATGAGGTGTGGATGGCATCTGTGAGGATTTTTTACTGAAATAAAAAGATGACCTTGCATTATACCAAATTAACTACGGTAATATTACTAAAGAGTTGATTCTATAAAATAATGTTTTAAAATATATAAGAGCTTTTCTGACTCTTACCACTAGTAAAGGGAATTTCCAAAATTCAATTCAAGCGATGAAAAAACTTATCACATCATCCAGATTGTGTATAAAGTTTATAACACTAAGTTGGTTTTTAAATAAAAATATTTTCAGTTTTTCCAGTTTATATAAAAGTTTAGTCCCTTGTTAGTATATATCATATCTAAATGGATTAAAATCTGAAAATTAAACATTAAATAAATTAGGGCTCAGTCAAGTCACCATAACAGCACACAATATTTTTCTTGTTTTTCAATTATTCTCTATATTTAGTACATACAATGTTGCCTTCAGCCCCTTCACTTAATTGCTTAGATCTTCTAAGCTACATAATGGATTATATTGGGGTTTTACCATCATTTATTGTATTTTATCTGAAAAGTTTGTGTATTTAATATTTAATATTAAATAGCGGTTGTATCATACTGCTTTTCGACCAAAGATGTGCTAAGCTATGTAGCAAGGCATGTGTATGATATCCACCAATAGAATCGCTATGATATGAAAATAATAAAATATACTTACGAACATCACTTATTTGGTCAAAGAATCTTCTATTCTTCCAGGACATTGTAAAGACTATCATGTTTTTTCCACTTCCTCCCATGGATCTGTGTTGTTTGCAACCACATCAATCCTGCTTGATTGCTTTCTGCAAAATACATAATTATTTTTACTATAAGAAATAAAGAGTAAATAGATGAAGTAGCAGCTAGGAATCCGAATTTTATGCAACGGTGACGGGTTTCGAATTCGAATTTTGATAGCACAAGCGCTTTAGCTACTTACTTTAGATCAGAGCATTGTATTTGATGTTGTCTTACATCTATATTAATTTAAAATTACTTCGATCCTTTACATGACGGAAGGACAATAATTTAAACAGTCTTTCTCATTAATAAATTAATTTCATCATTAACAAACAGTATTAACAATGGCTAAACCTTGGCATAGGTTTACAACACACAACAATAAAGGCACACAAACAGCGCATAATCTGATGGATAGATACGAACTGTAATATCAGTAAGTATTTTCTTCTTAAATGCTAGATTTTGGAAAACAAATTAGGTACTTACCTATGAAAATTTTAACAATTTCGTCGGGAACTAGCCACGCACGATCGTTGCAGCTCTGTAAGTTCTTCCATTCTAACGTCCTTAAGTAGGTAAGGTACAAAATACCTATGTAGTACTATGTACCTAGTAGGTAATGTAATGACACACACTTTACACTCGGTGAGCAGCGCGCGCGTTAAAAAGTGGCCAGACTGAATGTAAAATCCTCTTCAATAATAACTAAAGGTAAAAGCGCAACACAGCGCAACAGTGACCAACCAAACCCAGACAGCTCAAGGCAGAAAATGACTTGTGTAGCCAGTTCAAAGCGTTATAATCTTAACTACAGACTAATATTATTTCATTCTAGTATTTGTATAATTTAAGTCAAAAACATGCTTTATTATATCAAGAGAAATAATGGTTTTGTTAGTTTTACATTTCTATTGTATCAGATCGAATTGATATCCTCTAGGTTTAAATAAATATATGTTAATTTCAATAGTCTGATCTTCTTGTAATCACAAATAAAATGTTGAATTGAAATAACAGGTTAATTCGAATTAAAAAAACCATTTTTGTGGATATGAGATATTGTCGTTACTTGAGCTAACAAAATATATTCTTGCGGTCCAGAAAACTTGAGCGAAAGCAATATTTAGTTGATCCAATAAAATTAGTGTTTAGAGTCAAGAAAAGAGTTCTTTCAGATTGAATTAAATATTTTTATTTGATTTCAGTATAATAGTTCTGAATGCAAGTAAATTATTTCTTGGTTTTAAAAAGTATTTTTTACTTTGATGAAATTTCTGGTTTTGGTTTAAATAAAATCGATCACACTTCAATCAAACAAGCCTGAACTCAAATTAAATATATTGGTTTTAAATTTAGCAAATCAAACAAGAAAATATGGGTTTTTGGTTCAAAATATTCAGATTTTTGATATGATGCAAATATGCTTGAGCTAAGCTAATATTGCTAAGAAAATGACATTACTTGGTTTAAGAAATCCTTTTTACCCGTGTACGCGGCATTTTTAGAGGACGTTACGCTGTTTGTACCACGGTAGAACTGCCTAATGAAAGGGGCATTTGGCCGTTCATACCGTGGTACGAACGGACTAACGACCCATTTTTAGCCTCACCGGACTTTTATGGGGGTGGTACAACGTTTGTAGACGCCCTTCGTTTTCCCAACTTCTAGCTCTCTAGACGACTGCTTCGTGTATACAATCGTAATTTAATTATCTTCTTATTTTATTTTATTTTATTTGAATAAGGCACAGTAACAGTATTTGACAAATTCATTATTAAAAATAAAAATAAAGTAATTATAGACATAACATTATCGGTCAATTGACTCATTATTGGTATGCACAGCATTAAAAAAAAACAGAAAAACAATAATAATATGTGAAAATTTAAAACAACACTTTTTCAATAATTCAATACATGCAAGAGATAAAAAATGTTTAAAAGTTAATATAAAATTAATATAAATTACAATAAAAAATTAAGTCATCATTAATAGATTAAATTGGGCAAATTGAATCTTTACATAGTATAAAACAAAGTCGCTCCCGCTGTCTGTACGCTTAGATCTTTTAAACTACGCAACGGATTTTAATGCAGTTTTCAGCAATAATAGTGATTCAAAAGGAATGTATAAAACATGCATGTTATATATTTAATAAAATTTAACAGGTCAACGTCTAATCAGCTAGTGATCTATAAATAAATAATGTTGTTTCAGACGGTGGTGGAGATATGCAAGAATCTAATGAATTTGAACGTGGCTGCGTTCACGATATCGTTCATAGCGTGTCTCATTATCGCACTCAATAACGAGCTGCTGAGGGTAAGCCAATACAAGACATGTCTGTTATTTATATAACACTTAAGCAGAATAAATACACCCAATGCAAATGCGACCTAAAGTCCTTATAGTTAAAGTGTACTTTAGAATGTCATAAAACTCAATTTTGTGATATGAACGCATGCAAATCATTCTATCTAAAATTGACAAATTTCTTAAATAAATGTTCATATGCCATAGAAATAAAGTTCAAACTCTAGGAATTTCGCAGTGTGTGATAGTCTGTTTAAAATCGTTGTCAGCTGTTGATGCAGTAGTAATAACAACATTTTACAAAATCTTATTTAAATGTTCAATAATTCGTCTTAAATAATTAGCTTGCTTACTTCTTAACTGATCTTTAATATTTGTAAAAATATTATGATCGGATGTTAGTGACGGTAGTTGTTGACATTGAATGGGCGCCTTTGGCTTTCAAAGTAAAAAGTGTTGAATAATTTCGGCGGGCTGGTTAGAACCACGATAGCTCAATTGGAAGAGCACCTGACCCGGAATGTCAGAAGGGTGCAGGTTCAAATCCTGCTCGTTTTTCAACATTTGTGTTTTTGTAATTCGTCTTTGGTAAAAATGACAAACTAAAAACTTAACTTAACTTTTTCATGTGTTGCAAAATAGACCTTATATTCTCTCATTAAAGTGTATTTTCCAGCCCTGGGTGAGCAAACGGAGCCGCGTGCCTGTACCCATAGAACTGCTGGCCATTGTCATAGGGACCCTGGTGTCACGGTTCTGGGGACTTAAGGAGCAGTTTGGCATCAAACTCGTTGGCACTATACCTACAGGGTAAGAACTTTTGCAAGCCGTTTGAAGAGAGTTTGCTGATTGAGGAGCTCGATAGCGCAGTCGTTAACGCGCCCGGTCTGCGAGTGCTGAGGTTAAGCAACTTTCGCAAAGGCCGGTCATCGGATGGGTGACCAAAAATATATCATCTCGAGCTACTCCGTGCTTCGGAAGGTACGTAAAGCCGTTGGTCCCGACTGCATTAGCAGTCGTTAACAACCACCAATCCGCACTGGGCCCGCGTGGTGGTTTATGGCCCGTTCTCCCTATCCATCCATAGGGAAGGCTCGTGCCCATAAAAATGTGCTGATGATGATGATGTATTTTAAGAATCAAATTGTAAATAATGCAAAAATAAAAATAAAACAAAAATCGCCCTATTACATAACAATAGTTATTTGTGCAACAAGAGAGCAAAATCGTTTTTTGCTGCGAGTGCTGATTTTGAATCCAGAGCAAGCGAAGGATTCAAAGATTGAATCACGAGCGTAGCGAGTGATTCTAAAGTTGAATCCTGAGTGTGGCGAGGGATTTAAAGGCACGAGATGCAAAAAACTTTGCTCTCGTGTAACACACATAACTTTTCACTTCAGCAGCGAGAACACTTTAGTAGATAAAATATATTACGTAACATTATTGAAACTAGAAATAAATATTTACGGGTTAAATATCAGTTTTATTTGCAGTATATACTTATTTTCGTTTAATTACAACAATAAGTTAAACATTCAATAAATTACATAAAAAGACAATTATCTTTTTGCAATATTTTTTTAGTTAGTACGAGATTCCGAACGTGTTTGTCTTTGAGGTCGAATTCAAAATTGGAACTTCGAAAGGGCTGGTCTTTGTCTCTCTCCCTCTTTCTAATGGCGGGAAAGAGATAGAGTGTGAATGTTTCGAATTGTATGATTAACCCAAGGCTGAATAAGAAATTCCCAACTTTCTGAAAAAAAAATTGGTTGTCTGTAAAGTCGGTTTACTGACGATAGTTGAACGTGACAACGTCTTAAGAAGGTGTCGGGAGGTGATAACGTCAAAAAAGTCACGTTCGCCATCTTGGATCTCGAAATAGATGTTGTATTCGAAATCGGCGCCCCCGAAAACCATGGAAATGATACCCATATTGATTTTACATAAAAAGTTGCGTCCGCCATCTTGGATCTCGAAATAAATGTTGTATTCGAAATCGGCACCCCCGAAAACCATGGAAATGATACCCATATTGATTTTACATAAAAAAGTTGCGTCCGCCATCTTGGATCTCTAAATAAATGTTGTATTCGAAATCGGCACCCCCGAAAACCATGGAAATGATACCCATATTGATTTTACATAAAAAAGTTGCGTCCGCCATCTTGGATCTCGAAATAAATGTTGTATTCGAAATCGGCACCCCCGAAAACCATGGAAATGATACCCATATTGATTTTACATAAAAAAGTTGCGTCCGCCATCTTGGATCTCGAAATAAATGTTGTATTCGAAATCGGCACCCCCCAAAACCATGGAAATGATACCCATATTGATTTTACATAAAAAAGTTGCGTCCGCCATCTTGGATCTCGAAATAAATGTTGTATTCGAAATCGGCATCCCCGAAAACCATGGAAATGATACCCATATTAATTTTACATAAGGCATAGCGAGGTAACGCGGCATTAGCGAGCGAGGTAACGCGGCATTAGCGAGCGATATAACGCGGCATTAGCGAGCGATATAACGCGGCATTAGCGAGCGATGTAACGCGGAACTTTTTCGTGCGTGCAGCCGGCTCTATCGAATTATAAGACGTTGTCACGTCAAAAAAATTAAAAAGTTACTTTGTCTCACTCAGTGAGCAAAATCGCATTTTGCTCACTGATTTCAGGCAGCAAAACCTACATGTTTGAGCTACTGAAGTGAAAAGATAATTATATCACTATAATTATGTCGTGAGCAATTTCGAGTGAATAGTGACTTAGAAACCGGTGGTACGGGCGTCAAGCGCAAAAAACGACTAGGAAGAGGGTAGATCGTTTTGTCTGCTCATAAAAATCCGTGATCATGGCGCATGCAGCTGTGCCGAAATATTGGATACTCACATATTATCAACATGATAAGAATCCCGTTAATAATTATTCTAATGCAAGTGACCATGATAATTTTTTTAAATATAGTTAGCACGTCAAATGACTCCATTCCACCTGATGTTAAGTGGATATGGAGTCCGGTAGTGGTAGTAACTTCACAGTGACGTAATACCGTCTTGCAGCGTAAATCACTAACTACTAGAAAAAATGAGTAAAAAAAATTTTTAAGTTAAACGGTTTTATTGAAAATAAAGATTTAAAAAAATTATGTAGACAATGTAATAAAAGCTAAAAAATAAGTTGATAGGTCCTAGGTACCATTGAACACACCCCACTCTCCTCATCAACCTTGCTAGGGCATTGATCAGACAAAATAAAATCGTTGGGCGTGTGGAATTTCTATCAAGTCAACCGCTATATCATAATAAAAATGCTATTTACATATTTATGCAGATTACGCACGTATTTTATTACCCAATAATTTAATTTTTTTGTCTGATCAGATCAATGCCCTTGGTTGATGAGGAGAGTGGTGTGATGACTGGTACCTAGGACCTACCGATTTTTTTGCGTTTAGTACTTTTTTATTAAATCTTTATTTTCAATAAAACCCTTTTAACAAAAAAAAAAATTTACTTATTCATTTTTTATTTTCAAGTTTTTAGTTTTTTTTTATTTTGTTCTCGTAATGTAATCTATTTTACTAGTCAAGACCTTTTATTTGATACCCATATTGAAGAGGTTGTGAAGAGGAAAAAAATGAACCTGCCATTTTGTTGGCAGCCATATTGGATTTTCATTTTATTTTCTTACAGAACTATTCTGCTAATCAAGCCCTTTCATTTGATACCCATATTGAGGTAGTACTGATAAAATATATGTAACCCGCCATGATGTAGCGGCAGCCATCTTGGATTTACAATGATACCGAATGTATTGAATTATATTGTCATCAGAACTAAAAGTGTGTACCAAATTTCGGATCAATCCGTCAACAGGAAGAGGGTCAAATTTCAATTACTAGATTTGACCCCAACAAATAAACAAATAAATAGACAGGGCAAGCTAAATAAAACCGTTTAAAAATAAACACTTTTGCTCAGTGGACCTATTCCATAATAATAAAGGTAAATTTAAAAAATTAATTGTTGATATACTTAATAACAAATGAAAAGGTAGTATAAAGTATAATATAAGTTATAATTAAATATTCAGACACACACACACACACACACACTCACCTTCACACACACACACCCCCTCACACACACACACCCCCTCACACACACACACACACACACATCACTCACACCAAGCACACGGATATAAACTGCTCTCAATTAATTTAAACAAAGTAAAACTGTAATTGGCTGTATTATTTAGAATTAAGTCTATTTATGTTATAAAAGAGCTGTGGTTTTTGTTAAATAAATAAAATAAAAATAAAAAATAAAAAAAAAAATCAACGTGTCATCTGGAGCCTCAGTAGCTCAGTGGTCAGAGCATTAGACCGGTTATCCAAAGGTCGTGGGTTCGATTCCCGCTCGAGCTTCATAAGGCTGGTTGATTTTTCAAGTAAAATTTTAATATAAAACATTGTGAATAAAAAATAATAATAAATTAAAATAACAAAATTAATAAATTAATTTATCCTGTAACGTTAAAATAGCGTATAATTATAACGTAGAATTAGCAAGTTGAAGTGGCAGTGGGCCGGCCATATCTGGCGAAGAAACGACAACCGCTGGGGTAAACGTGTTCTTGAGTGGAGACCACGACTCGGTAAACGTAGTGTAGGACGACCTCCGGCCAGGTGGGATGATGACCTGCGAAAGACTGCAGGCAGATGCTGGATGCGTCAAGCTGAAGACAGGGCGCTATGGCGCTCATTGGGGGAGGCCTATGTCCAGCAGTGGACTAAGATAGGCCGATGAAGATGAAGATGATGTTAAAATAGTAAATAAACAAAGTAAGTTTAAATAGTTATAGCTAAGTGAATGCCTTCGTCCACCGCAGGCTGCCGGTGCCCACGGTGCCGACGATGGCGCTGTTCCCCGCGGTGGCGCTGGACGCGCTCACCATCACCATTGTCACGTACACCATCAGCATGTCCATGGCGTTCATCTTCGCCGCCAAGGAGAAGTACGAGGTGGACGCTAACCAGGAACTGTTGGCGCTGGTGAGCGGATTTTAATATAAAAGGCTGTAGGTAGCTATAGCTAGCGGATCAGTAGGGCGAAGAGGTTCCTTGAAAGACCACAGAGTGCGTAAGTTTTGTTTACCGTCCGTATTTATTCGACTACGTTTACAAAAACGATAATTTGTTTGGCAAAATTTTAGCTCTTCTCGTATGTCGCCTGGATGCTTTTTTTGGGGGCTGCAACAAACTGAAACGGTTCCTCGAGCCGTGTGTAATAAAGTACCGTCAGAAGTTTTTTTAGAGGGAACGGCATCACGCACTAGTGCTGTCCCCGTGCCCTACTAGATTCTCCGAGGGGTTCGGATCGGTTCGGGAGCTCGCCAGGAGATGCTGCTCAATGCCATACTAATTTTTGTTATCGATATCGTGATCGATTGTCAATGAACCTCACACTAGGCACCCTGGGCCTTAGAAAAAATTACAGGATGACTCTTAAGGTAGAAACTGACCAAAGCTCTTTGCCGTAACGTAACATAATTAATGGAATCAGGCGTTATTTTGCGGAAATCGATTATTACGTACAAAAAAATGTAATTGAAAAAAATATGTAGTGTTAATTCCGCTATCCACTCGTTTGTCTCACTCTTTATCCAGCTTCTTTATCGTCACTCGTTTATCCAGCTTGAATGTAGCACGCATGCACCGCCCTCGCTAATGTATGCACATGCGGAAGAAACAATGGATGCAAACGAACATGCACACCACCACCCATACCCGACACGTGTTTCGGCGCGCTATGCGATGGCGATGTACTCTTTGAACTTTTCTACTGATGAGCAAAGGCCTCCACCTCCTCCTCCTATGCCTTGATAAAGCGTTGTTATTTCCAGGGCGCGAGTAATGTGTTCGGGTCGTTCTTCGGGTGCGCCCCGATGTGCGCCAGCCTCTCTCGCTCCTACATTCAATACCAAGTAAGTAATACTGGAGAGAAGAGTGAAAGGATGGGGTTGCACAATGTCGATAGGTGGAAGTGCTTCTGGGAGAAGGAAACCTCGGCAGGTTCCGCTAAAAACTAAAACTATAACTGCCTAAATTTCATATCATTAAATAATTTATTAGACAATATCACAATTTATTACAACAACACATAATTTTCTGACTTAAGTATAAAATTCTAAATCATTGTCTAGGTTTTTCTTTATTTTTCTTTGTGTAAAAAATCAATATTATGATTCTGGCGAAACTCTGTTTTGCATTAACTCTGTATCTGTACTGGATAAATTTTGTCAGTAATTCGTGGATCTTAAATATCTAAAAAGGAAAACTGACTTAATGGGGTGCGCCAAAGTTCACCTAAATTTTCAACTCCGATAATTGGAACTCCTCTTCTAACAATCACAATTCCTAACTACTCTGTTTCTATTGTTCGTAATTCCGAATCATTCAACTTCATAATGCCAGTAGCAATAAACATCTATTATACTATTATTTGTTTTCCTATATTTTCTCAACATAATTGTCTTTTATACTATTATTCAAAGTCATATTTTTTTTATTTGAAGCGACTTTAAAATAAATTCGCTTAGGTTAGCGAGGAGCGGGTTAGGTTCACATAAACACAATGCCAGAAGCGACTTTAGGGTGTTTCTCACATTAATATACACCACTTTACAATGGAAATTATGTTTAGGGACAAAAGCGTTATGAAAAACGACGGTAGAAGATTAAATAGATTTACATTAGTGATATTATTAATTACAATTTTCGGAGACATGAGTGTTATGAACATCGTCTGTAGTATTACAAATTGTATGAACAACGACTTTAGGAAGAAAAATTTTAGGAAGAGTGATCATTCGGATTACAAATCGGTAGGAATAACAATTTCGGGTAAAAAACTTTAGGTGAGCCAATATGAACCCGATTTAATGACTGACTGGCTGACTGGCTAACATATCAACACACAGCCCGATCTACTGGAATTAGAAACTTGAAAGTTTGCACCATTCTTCATTCTAGTGTAGGCGAGCACTAAAAACGGATTTTTGTAATTTCCCCCTATAAGGGGTTAAAAAAGGGGGGGTAAGTTTGTATGAAACTCTGTATTTTTGACATGACACCATCAGGTGTTGACCTGTCACAGATGACAGTACGATTTGTTTGTTTGTCACGCCGGGTCAGCTAGTTAAATTCTATTAAGTTTTTATTAGTAAGTAAACAATGTGATTGTTTGTTTTCCTTAACAAACGGAAAAAACTATTAGTTAAGATAAGATCCCCTTGACTTTGACCTGTCCCCAGGCGGGCAACTAGACGGGTCTGACGTCGGTGGTGCGCGCCTGACCGTTTAGCATAGCATAGCGATCTCGCTATTTATTTCATCGTTTATTTCATCATCATCATCATCAGTGAAATAAACACAATAAACATCTATTTGACTTTGGCCTCAGGCGGGCAGCAAGACGGGCGTGACGTCGGTGGTGTCGGCGACGCTGATCCTGTGCGTGCTGCTGTGGGTGGGCCCGTTCTTCGAGCTGCTGCCGCGCTGCGTGCTGGCCAGCATCATCGTCGTCTCGCTCAAGGGGATGTTCATGCAGGTCACCGAGCTGGCTAAGTGAGTGCACACCCTGTACTTTGGTCCTGTTTTTTTTGTTCTCCCTGGGGAAACCCGATCAAAGAGTCCCCGCGGGAGCTGGAGCGCTCCGCGGAGGATCTTAATCCGGGAATGGCCGAAGCCAATCCGGTAAACCCCTAGGTTGTTTCTTTCTTCCGTCGATAAGAAGCAGCGCCCCTCCGACGGGCGAACGCTGGCGAATACCTGGCCTTCCTACCTATGACGTGGTTTTTTTTTGAGAGAGTTTGACCACTAAGCATTTTCAGCTTCACCGAGCTTTATGGGGGCGGCGAGAAACTTAAAGGGTTCTTCAAGCCGTGTGAAACGAAACACCGTCAGAGGTTTTCTAGAGGGAACGGCATCACGCACTAGTGCGTGTCCCCGTGCCCTACTAGATTCTTCGACGGGGTTCGGATCGGATCGGGCCCTATGACATGGGGTCCATCAAACGAGGCGTGAAGTAGAGTGGAATCATTTGCCGTGCAACATATATAAAAAATTACCCGAACTACTAATTAATTGGCACCATGTCATATTTCTTTAACGTCTGCTTATTGTTTGCCGCCATCACCGCTAGGTGACGTTCGTAGTCGTATTATTGACAATGTATTATGAATTGGTGTCCCAGGTTCTGGAAGCTCAGCAAGCTGGACGCGCTGGTGTGGCTGGCCACCTTCCTCGTCACCGTGCTGGTCAACATCGACATCGGGTGAGTCCCAACGCCAACACTTTCGTTTTTATAAGTGCTATTGACAACTTAGTTTAGGGAGTATAAGTATAATATCTCTTTTATTATATTATATTATATTTATTCATATTTTTGCTGTGCTTGCTCTGCTCTGTCATAACGCTAGTATTCAACGGCCCAAAATTTCAAATAACACATATATATATAACAAATATTTATTAAAATTAGACGACCTCCTTGGTCGAGTGGCTTGCACACCGGTTTTCATGGTGTCGCTATCTCTGAGGTCCCGGGTTCGATCCCCGGTCGGATCAATTTAGAAATACCTGTTTTTCTATATTGTTTCGGGTCTGGGTGTTTCATATGTATAATAATACGTATTTAAGTATATTAAGTATGTTTATCCGTTGTCTAGTTAACCATATAACGAGTTTCTTAAGGAAGCTTTTCTTGGGGCTAGATAATTGGTGTGAGTGTGGGAAACATTTATTTATTACATTTATAATGTAACTGCCCAAAATCTGACGATTTTAAATGGTGGCAACTTAAAATACTGACCATTTGAATGTCTGACGCTTAGAAATTATAACCAACTTAAAAAAACGCCATCAGATGATGATATTTAAGTCATCCTGAGGCTCATCTAAGTCTCATTCAAAATTTCGTGGCGTCTAGCTCTAAATCATCGTGTATCTACTTTATTAGCAGCATTGTTACATTCCGCTAGATATAATTTAAAGTGTGCCATTAGGATCATCATGTCAGCTAAAAGCGTCCACTGCTGGACAAAGGCCTTCCCCAAGGATCTCCACAACGACCATTTTTGTGCTGCTTGGAATCAGCTTATATGTAATCTGTTCCGCTTGATCCGCTTCCCCAGGCTGGGCTCTTAGTCATCCTGCATTTACTTTATTAGTCGTCATCATAACCGCTTGTCCCGCTTCCTAGGCTAAGCGCGGAACTGGTAGCGAGCGTGGGCGCGCTCCCACCATCCTATCTAGCTCTAAGTCATCCTGTCTCGATATAATTTAAAGTGCGGCATAGGGGTCGTTTCATCGGTAATCTGTCTTGCCAGTATAGGCTGGTGGCGAGGGTAGGCGTGCTACCACCATCCTTAGCAATTAAAAAAAAGAGGAAGGCTCGTGCCCCCCACTGGGGACATAGATAAGCTGGTGATGCGTTTTAACTGTGGCATCGGGATCGTCTCATCACAATTATATTATAAATGCGAAAGTTTGTGTGTATGTGTGTATATTTATTGCTTCTTCACGCTGCAACGGATTTTTTTTTTAAATTTATTTAAACTTTTGCAACACAGCTATTACATGGCGGACTTAATGCCTGAGGCATTCTCTACCAGTCAACCATAGGGTGGTGCTGTCGGCGCGCGAGTGGCGTTCGGCCGCTCTCGGCAACACGACGGCGTAGCGGCGGGCGGTGGGAACAGGTTTGGACCCCTGGCCCGCCGCACACCGCCGCACTTGGCTTCGCGACAGCTTAGGCACCGGCCGATTTTACTTTGTACGGACACACGAATTAATTGTTGAAAATAATATTATAAACCTTGAAATACAGTCCGCTTTTTACTCCAAAATCCATTGAGAATAACATAATGGTCCTTTTAAATTAAATCTCGCCGAGTACGTCCAGTTTCGCAAATTAATTCGTCTTCACGTCTGAGAAGCGCGGTTAAGCGCGTGGACTTTGACCGTGCCAACGTGGGATCGCCGCCACCGCCTGCAACGTCGTGGAAGCTGATGTCACCTTATCATACGGGAGTATATATGGTTTAACAGTGAGTTCGTTCCAATTAATTGCTTCCCAATCTTTTTTTAACCCCACTTTTGCCGATTGATAAAATCATATTTTCATTATCATCTTATTTTTTCTAAATTTGGCCCTTAAAATCTATTCATTAAAGTTTCTTATAGCTATATTTAAAAATCGCATCACGATATTAATTCTTTCTTGCTAACAACGCGCACGCGGTGAACACATTTCGTCAGTGCGTAGGCACTCGTTATCGAGCGCATCGGCCAGCGAACAAAAGATTTTTACCTGCTTGCACGCCTCGCTATTGAGTGACCCTTTTTTATGCGCATTCCTTAACTCATTAGTGAATTTTGCTACTCATTTCATTCATTTGCACAGTGATAATTTTATTATCATAATGGCTGAACTTAAAACCTTAGTTAAAAGGCGCAGTTCAATGAAATCCAAGCTTACAATATTTAGCAACTATCTTAAGATAATAAACGACGTTCAAAGCCTTTCACAGTTGCAACGTTTAGACTTAGCGGAACGATTTAAAAAATTTGAAACTTTATATGAGGAATTTGATACATTACAGACCGACATCGAAGTATTATCAGAGGAGTCGGATGCCGTGTTTGCTGAGCGAGAGGAGTTCGAGTCCCAGTACTACGAGCTAGTGGCACTCGCGCGCAGCATGCTCGGGGCTACTTCCAAGGACGCAGGTTCCGTATCGAGCTTCGAAAACAGTAACTCAGGTGTACAACATAAAAATAATTTCGTTCGTTTGCCCAAAATTAATTTACCTACTTTTGATGGTAGCTATCAATACTGGCTGGAGTTTCGTGATACATTTATTTCTTTGATTCACGATAACAGTTGCATAGACGAAATAAATAAATTTCATTATTTAAGAGCTTCACTCCAGGGGTCAGCTGCTTTAATTATTAAAAATATTGATTTTAAGGGGGATAATTACAAAATTGCATGGGACTTATTATGTGAGCGCTTTAACAACAATCGTCTTTTAATTAATAACCATATTCAGGCACTTTTTGATGTTCAACCCATATCAAAGGAATCTAGTGTTTCTCTTCGTAGCCTTGTTGACATCACAAATAAAAATATAAGGGCGCTTACAACTTTGAATCAGCCTACCAAACATTGGGATACTCTTCTTATATTTATAATGGCCAAGAGGTTAGACATCGTTACCAGTCGTCACTGGGAAGAGTATCGCAATGGATTGTCTGAGGATCCCACTTTGTCACAATTTTGCACATTTATAAGCAGGAAAGCCGATTTATTGGAATCAATCGAAACAAATTTTAATATGTCTAATACTACAATAGTGGCCTTAAATAATAGTCATTATTCGTCAAATAAAACACCTTTTAATAATAAAAACATAAATAATAAATCTTATAATCGTAATCATAATGAACAAAATTTAATCACTTGTCCACTTTGCTCCCAACCTCATTCTTTATTTACATGTGAATCCTTTAGAAAATTGACAATTCAAAATCGTATAAAAAAGGCTAAGGATCTTAACGTTTGTCTTAACTGCTTGCGACTGGGTCACGGTGTCAAACAATGCAGGTTGACACATTGTAAATATTGCAAATATAAACATAACACGCTATTGCATTTAGAATCAAACGACCCCGAGCCTATTGCAAACCCTTTGCCTTCTACATCCGATACTATCGCTTTATCTGCCAATTCCATGCAGCTTGCTACTTCTGCGAATATTTTACTGTCCACAGCACTGGTGAAAGTGGTGAGCGCGGCGGGTAAGAAGTACACAGCTCGGTTACTGCTGGACAACGGTAGTACGGCCAACTTTGTTACTTTGAGTTTGTGTGACAAGCTGGGTTTGTCACGACGCGGTACGAGCACCAAGGTCACAGGTATCAATAATCACATATCTAATAGTACACAGTCTTGCAATCTTACAATTCAGTCTTTATGCTGTGCGTACGTAAAAGATATCGAGTGTCATATCTTGCCTGAGATAACTAAGGTCTTACCGTCTTCTTTCATAAACATCAACCACGTTCCTATCCCATCAGGTCTTAAGTTAGCTGACCCGAATTTTAATATTCCGTCGGTCATTGACATCTTGGTAGGGGCCGAAGTATTTTGGAACGTCTTGGGTACCAACACTATAGACTTAGGTAAAAATCTACCAAAATTATGCGAAACCAAACTTGGCTGGCTAGTGTCAGGTACTGTTTCTCGTCATAACGATTTTACCTCTTCGCATTTCTGTAACTTTAGCAATTCGTTTCCCGACCTTACTCAATTTTGGGAACTTGATAACGTTTCAGTTCATCATTCCATGTCTTTAGAGGAACGAACTTGCGAGCAACACTTTATTCAAAATACCAGTCGTAAAGACGATGGTCGTTTTGTGGTCACTATGCCTCTTAAAAAGGATCCCAGTATCCTAGGGCATTCTTATAGTGCCGCTAAAAGTAGATTTTTATCCCTGGAACGTCGATTCCAACGAGAACCTCTTTTTAAAAATAAATACTATGAATTTATGCGCGAGTACGAACAATTAGGCCATATGACAAAAGATATTGAGCGTATTTCTTCATCCGATGATTCCCAAATACAATATTTTATTCCACATCATGGGGTCATTCGTGAATCTAGTACTACCACTAAACTTCGGGTGGTGTTCGACGCTTCGGCCCCCACCACTTCAGGCAAGTCACTGAACGATCTTCAAATGGTAGGACCTGTTGTTCAGAACGATCTTTTATCAATTTTAATTCGTTTTCGTCAACACAGGTATGTCGTTTCAGCCGACATAGAAAAATTTTACAGGGCTATCGACCTTTCCATTGAACAACGACCTCTTCAAAAAATTGTTTTTCGTTTCGACCCTCAAAACCCTATTAGTACCTATACCCTCAATACTGTTACGTACGGTACAGCTTCCGCTCCATACTTAGCAACTAAATGCTTAAGTACCTTAGCCAATGAGTCACAAGATGAGCGCGTAAAGTCTGCTATTTTACGTGACTTTTACTGTGACGACTTTTTGAATGGCGGGGGCACGATAGAGGAAGTCGTAGAAGTATCCCAGCAGGTACAAAAAATTCTTTGTTCTGCAAATTTTAATTTGCGCAAATGGCGCTCTAATAACTTAAAAATACTGCCTTAATTAGATAATAATTTTTTAAACGAGTCAAATAATAATTTAGTTTTTTCCGAGCAGGGTCAAGGCACTTCGTTATCCAAAACATTAGGTTTAAATTGGATCTGTGACTCTGACTCACTTACATACACAATTAATATAGTCAAATATACAAAAAATATTACAAAACGTCGTATCTTATCAGTCTTAAGTCAAATATTTGATCCTCTTGGTCTCGTTGGTCCATGCATCGTAGAGGCAAAGCTTATTATGCAACGCCTATGGATCGAAAAGTACGATTGGGATCAAACAGTCTCAACAGAAATTCAAAATCTTTGGTCAACATTTGAAAACACATTAGTATGTCTAAATTCATTATGTATTCCTCGGTGGGTCTTTTGTCAAAGCTCTACTACTCATGAAATTCATGTTTTCACAGATGCTTCCGAAAGAGCGTACGGAGCATGCCTATACGTGCGATCGAGCAGCAGCTCGGGTTCAGTGCGCGTGCGGCTGCTGACGTCTAGGAACCGTGTGGCACCGATTAAGCCAACAACAATGCCACGGCTCGAGCTCTGCGGAGCCTTGTTAGGTGCAAGACTGTGTACTAAGGTTTTGGAATCTTTTAGTTTGCGCATTAACACATGTAGGTTCTGGTGTGACTCGACCATCGTCTTAGGATGGCTAGCTACTCCAACTGCCCTATTGCAACCTTTTGTGCGCAATAGAATTCACGAAATTCAAGACAGTACCTGTGGTCATACCTGGAGCTACGTACCGTCGAAAGACAACCCAGCTGATCTCGTTTCACGTGGTCTTAGGGCTGATGTCATTGGCCATACCCCATTGTGGTGGTCTGGACCATCATTTTTATTACGCAATGAAAATGATTGGCCTAAAATGCCCAACAACGTGAAGCAGGATCAATCTGAAGTAGTTGCGCATTTAATAAATAACAACAGTGCTTGTAGCAATAGTAGATGCTTTCCGCTTAATAACCATTCCGTAGTGCAAAATATATTAGAAAAGTACTCTAGTTTTACAAAATTAAAAATAGTAGTTGCTTACATAAAAAGATATTTATTTAACCTAAAAAACAAAAACAATAAATTGTGTGGCAATCTCTCAACAACCGAGTTACAAAATTCACTTAATTACATCTTACATTGCGCTCAACTTCAAATGTTCCCTCAAGAATATGAAATACTTAAAACAAAAAAGACATTGTCGCGCAAAAATAGATTGATTTCCTTGACACCCTTTTTAGACGATAATGACCTCATTCGTGTGGGCGGGAGGCTTGATAATTCCCCTTATAACTTTAATATAAAACACCCCATTTTAATTTGTAGTAAGCATTATATAACAAAACTTATATTTGAAATGCAGCATAAAACTCTTTTACATGCCGGTCCCCAGCTTCTTTTGGCTAGCATACGCCAAACTTATTGGCCTCTTAAAGGCAGAAACCTGTCTAAGGTCGTAGTCAATAAATGTCTCATCTGTTTCAGGCATAAGGCTCAAATCGTGCAGCCCATTATGGGCCACCTACCTAGTTCAAGGACATATCTTGATTATCCATTTCAACATTGCTACGTCGACTATGCAGGGCCAGTACTGATAGCTGATCGTAAAGGGCGCGGGTGTAAGCTCATTAAATCATATTTGTGCATCTTTGTTTGCTCCGCAGTGAAAGCTGTTCATTTGGAGCTCGTTACGGACCTCACGTCAGACTCTTACTTGGCCGCACTCAATCGATTCGTGGCGCGTCGGGGCAAGCCTCGAAGCATCACGTCCGATAATGGGACAAACTTTGTTGGCGCATCAAATGAAATGCGTAGGTTCTTGCGTTCGTCAAACGTTGCAGCTGCGATTGCGCAGGAGGGCATTGAATTTATTTTCACCCCTGCCTACTCTCCACACTTTAATTCTTTGGCTGAGGCAGCTGTTAAATCCTGTAAGCACCATCTTAAAAGACTTCTTCATCTCACTCATCTTACATACGAGGAGATGATTACTTGTTTACATCAAATAGAGGCAGTACTTAACTCTCGCCCTCTCACTCCTCTTTCTTCAGATCCCAATGATTTTTCGGCTCTCACTCCCGCTCACTTCTTAATTGGACGACCACTTTTATCCGTACCAAACCCGCAGGTGACCAACGCCAACATCTCCCGCCTGGACAGATGGAGAAGAACGCAGTACATCGCGCAGCACTTCTGGAGACGATTTACTAACGAGTACATTTCTCTGCTGCAGAACAAGTCAAAATGGTACTCATCCACAGGCGAGCTCAAAGCAGGGTCACTCGTCCTCGTCAAAGATCGGACTACGCCACCGCTGCTGTGGTGCTTGGGGCGAGTGACGAAGACGTATCCTGGTGTGGACGGCGTCACGCGGGTGGCTGAGGTCAAGACAAAGAAGGGGACAATTCGGCGAGCCTTCAACTGCTTCTGCCCACTTCCATCACCTTGAAGTCTTCTCTTCGCTTCCCACTTCAACCCGGGGAGCATGTCGGCGCGCGAGTGGCGTTCGGCCGCTCTCGGCAACACGACGGCGTAGCGGCGGGCGGTGGGAACAGGTTTGGACCCCTGGCCCGCCGCACACCGCCGCACTTGGCTTCGCGACAGCTTAGGCACCGGCCGATTTTACTTTGTACGGACACACGAATTAATTGTTGAAAATAATATTATAAACCTTGAAATACAGTCCGCTTTTTACTCCAAAATCCATTGAGAATAACAGGTGCAGAGATAACATTGGCAGGTGCAATTTATTTGTATATAAGTGAAAGTAAGTATATAATACATGCATAAATATTATTTATACATAAACATATAATAATGTGTATTGTAAATACATAAACTACAATAAATAAACATACATAAAATACATATTTCTATATAATAGGAAGTTATTGAGATGATTCTGCCATGATGTATGGATTTGGATAAAATTCGGCATACAGATAGTTTATAACCTGGATTAACACATAGGATACTTTTTATCCCGATATTCCCACGGTAACGGGAGACACGCGGGTGAAACTGCGGGCGGCTGCTACTTGTTAATATGTTCCGCTCGCCAGGCTGGGCTACCACCATCCTATCTAGCTGTCAACCTGCATCTACTTTATACGCAGCTTTGTTGCATTCCGCTAGATATAATTTAAAGTGCGCAATTGGGTCATCATGTCAGCCAAAAGGCGTCCCCCAAGGATCTCCACAAGGACCGGTTTAGCGCTGCTTGGGATCAGCTCACACGTAATGTGTCCCCCAGGCTGGGCGCGGGGCTGGTGGCGAGCGTGGGCGCGCTGTTCTGCCGCTCGCAGAAGCCGTACACGTGCCTGCTGGGGCGCGTGCTCGACACCGACCTCTACCTGGACACCAAGCGGTACCGCGCGGTCAGTACGCACCTCTGTACACACTGTCTTTACATCCGAGTGCCTAGTTTGAGTTTTGTACGAAAATTAGTATGGCATTGAAGCAGCGCCTCTTGGCGACATACGAGAAGAGTTAAAATTTTGCCATACAAATTCTCGTTTTCGTTAACGTGATCGCATGGCGTATGAATCTCGCACTAGGCACCCAGTGGGTGAGTAAGTATTTATCTATCAATCTATATTGTTAAATATAATATAAAGTGATCCAGCATGTAGAAAAAAATTCAATACTTTTCCCAATTTATAATTTGTTTGCTACAAAATTTGCGTAAAATTTTATAATTATACCACAAAGTAAATGTATTATAATTATACATTTAATTTGTGTTAAAATTTAATTAATTTTGCTAGTGGCCGGTGCACTACCTCTCAGTTTCTCTTTATTTGTCATACTTATGTGTTAAAGGATGTTTGGAAGAGATCACTTTAAACGATAAGACCACATTTGCATACTTTTACATGAAAAAAAAATTGTTGTCTGTAGGTATATAATGAAAGCTACAAAGTATAAATCTATCTTGAATTAGTGAATGAATGAGTGACTGAATGAAAGAGCGAATGAGTGACTGAAAAAATTAGCGAATGAGTGACTGAAAAATGAGCGAATCAGTGAGTGGATGAACAGTTGAAGAAACGTTTATTTGTATCCAGTATCCACTCAATGAAATTAAATTAAATGTACACATTTAGAGATACATTGACCGAGAAAGGTAAATTAGAAACAACAACACCGGAGAACTTTTTAGGGCCAAAGTGAAGAGTCATGTTTGCAGTTTGATTTATTTAAAAAAATATGTTTAGTCTATCAGGCTATGGGCTTTAGTCGCCGGCTGCCCTTAGGAAAACTCTAAGGTTGTTTTGTTCATCTACTCAGCTTAGGAGCTTTACTCACCAACCAAAAATCCGCTTACACTGTAAAGGTTATCTACAGCAAACAGCAAACGAAAGAACAATCAATATAGGTAAAGGTATAATCATGAAAATTCCACGTAGTATAAAACTAAACGACACACCATTTTACTCCACCACCACTCATCATCCGGACATGAGCATGCCCCGGCTGGCCATGTCCATCTCCCTGTCGTCATGCACCAACATGATGAGGAACTGCATGCTGTTGAAAGGATACTGGTCAGTGATGCTGGCCAGCTGCAACATGCTGGCCAGTTGCAATCAACACTCTCTTGACATAAGTTTAAATATTGTCTATGTTCTTAAAAGAAAGAGAATAGAACATATGTGTCTGTGTCATTGTGAATTGAGTCTCGTTGATAGCTTCTCATAGTAAACATGTTCTGAGTCTAGTTTTTATAAGTTTATTGTTATGTTGTTTATTTCGGTGTGTATATAATTAAATCATCTTTGGAACGCTCTCTTGTATTTCCTTTTACAGGTTATGGGCCCAGAGAGCGTTCATAACATTTAAATAGATGTTTGTGTGATTTGTGTGATTTATTGTTTTCGATGTTGTTTTGTAACTAAGGAATAACAGACATGCCAGAGTCTGATAAACATAGCAACCAGAGTTGTTGACATTTTAAGGCGGTAACTAAGGAAATATTTAATAGCCATGGAAAATATAAACAAGTTGAGAGATCAAAGTAACTACAAAAATTGGAGAAAAATAACAAAATTATTCTTGGAGTCGAAAGGACTAATTGATGGAGCGAAAGATTATAATGATGCAAAAGCAAGATTTCTTATAATTAGTCTTATTGATGAAAAGTTTCTACACTACATTATTAATTGTAATTCAACCAAGGAAATTTTTGATAAATTGGATTTGATATTTCGTTTTGATAGCAAAGAATATAATCATGAAAAAATAATAAAATTTTACAGCTACATTTCAAAAGGGAATGTAATAGATGACATAAGCAATTTACAGAATTTATTTTCAGAAATTAATTTAGTAGACCCAAACAGCATAAGCGAAGATATGCTAATGAATAAAGCATTAACAATACTACCACAAAATTTAAATTATTTTAAGACAGTTTGGGATATAACACCAAAATCAGAAAAGACCATCTTCAACCTTATCCAGAAGATACAAAGACAAATAGAAAATTCAAACATGCCTAGTACTTCAGAATGGAGTAATCAAGCATTTAAAACAGACGAAAGAAAATGCTATAATTGTGGAAAAATAGGACACATCGCTAGGGCATGTAAACAAGGCTGTGATATTTGTCATAAGATTGGTCACAATACAAGAAACTGTTTTTCGGGAAAAATTTGTAAGAAATGCAATAAGAAGGGTCACATAGAAAAATTCTGCCGCAGCTATAATTACAACAATAATTATAACCCTGTAAGTGAACAATTACAGATTCCAGTCAAAGCTGTAATTGATTCAGGCGCCTCATCACATTTCTTCAGCAATAAAAATTTAATTCAAATTATAGAGAAAATAGAAGTGCAAATTAGGTGTGCGAATGCAGAAAACTTGGTAGCGCAAGGGACTGGTATAATAAAAACCGACTTCGGACAGCTGAAAGATGTACTTTTTGTCCCGGATATATCAAGAAACCTGATCTCGGTAAGCGCTATCACAGACAATGGTGGCACCGTACATTTTTCTGGAGACAAGGTATTTATAAAAAATTTTAATAGAACAATTTTAATTGGTTATAAAACTAAAACCGGACTTTATGAAACGAATTTTTTGGCTAATTATACTCGCGAAGCGCTACTCACTGAGAGTACCAATATCTGGCATCGGAGACTAGGTCATCTATCCGACGTGCCTCGTCTGGCAAAAATGGTAAATGGTATAAAAATTGGGGGGGAATATTCAAATAAATTTTGCGAAATCTGCGTAAAAGCAAAAATGACTCGAAAATCGTTTGAAAATAATAGAATCAAAGCAAAATTCCCTTTGGAAATAATTCATACAGACATTTGCGGTCCAATTGAAGTTCCCACTTGGGACAACAAAAAATATTTTATCACGTTTTTAGACGAGTTTACGCATTTCTGTGTCGTGTACTTGATCGCCTTCAAAAGTGAATGCCTTAGCAAAATTAAAGAATTTGTATGTTTAAGTGAAAATCATTTCAATAGAAAAGTAAAGAAAATTCGATGCGATAATGGGGGTGAATACTCGAGCAATAACCTACATGCGTGGTGCCAGGCTAAAGGAATAGTATTGGATGTAACCATACCTTACACGCCTCAACTAAATGGAAAAGCCGAAAGATTGAACAGAACCCTGATGGAGAGAACGAGGGCTTTAATGTTTGACGGCAAGGTTCCGAACTATTTGTGGGGGGAAGCACTTTTAACAGCCAGTTTCCTGATCAACAGAAGCCCAACGGAAGGTAGAAACGAGACACCAGCAGAAATGTGGTTCAAGATAAAACCTAACCTATCGAACATCAGAAGATTTGGATCTACAGCTTACTACAAAACAAATTTTGGATTAAGAAAACTTGACGAAAGATGCAGCAAAGGAATACTCATTGGCTATGTTCGAAACGGCTACAAAATTTGGGTGGACGACAAGAAACAAATAATAAGAGCGAGAGATGTAAGAATAAACGAAGAAGAACAAGGAATATGTTTAGATGATGAAGAAAATATGGTTAAAATAAATGGACTCTGGCAGATGGATGACGATAAACAAATAGAAGAAGATGAAACAAGGCAAAACTCATCAGACCACAATGAAGGGTGTCGAGAAGGTGAAGATAGGAGAAGAATCATCAATATAGATAGTGATCGAGAAGGAGAAAAGTCTAGAAGATTCAGGAAAACAGTTGAAGTTAGAACAAATGATGATGAAACATTCAGGAAAACAGTTGAAGTTAGAACAAATGATGATGAAACAAATGGTGAAACAAGTTACAATCAAACAAATGAGAGTGAGAGAATAAATGAAGAAGCTGGAAATGAGAATAGTGTAAATAATAGAAACCTTTTTGAAAATGAGTTAAATTTTGATAACGTTTTACAACCAGAAGAAGATGAAGAGTTTTTAGATAATGAACAAGTTGAAGAAAGTCAGAGTCGAGTAGTAGAGATTGAAGCAGAAAATAGAAATAGTAATGAAGAAATTGAGGGAAGTCGAGCAGTGGAAAATAATAGTAGAAGAAATCAACCTGCGAGAGAACGTAGATTACCAGAAAGATATAAAGATTATGTTATGGAGTATGATACGGAAGTTTCCTTGTTAACGTATGAAGAAGCAATAGAATCAAGAGAAAAAGGTAAATGGAAGAAAGCAATAGATGAAGAAATCAAATCGTTAGAAGAAAACAACACTTGGACTTTTGTGGATAAGAAAGAGGCTGAAGGAAGAAAACTAATAACAAGCAAATGGATCTTTACAATAAAGTCAGATGGAAGATACAAAGCAAGACTAGTTGCAAGAGGATTCCAACAAAAGTATAAGATAGATTATGATGAAACTTATAGTCCAGTTGTAAATACAAATTCTTTGAGAGTTTTATTGTCAATTGTTGCAAATAAAAAATTGAAGATGAAACAGTTCGATATTAAAACAGCCTTTCTACATGGAGACTTAAAAGAGTGCATTTATTTAAAAGTTCCAAAAGGTTATAGCGATAAAGAAGATAAAGTATGCAAACTAAATAAGAGTCTCTATGGGTTAAAACAAGCACCATTAATGTGGAACATAAAATTTACAGAACATTTATTTAAAATGGGTTTTAAGCAATTAAAGTTAGATCAGTGTATTTTTGTAATGGAAGGTGAAAGAAAAATAATTCTTGCGATTTATGTTGATGACGGACTAGTAGTTGGTGAGAGAGAAGAAGACTTGGTGCATGTAGTAGAAACGTTAAGAAAAGCTTTTGATCTAAGAATCTGCGAAGAAATATCAAACTATATTGGGTTGGATATAACACAAGGAAAGAAAGGAGTTAAAATTTGTCAGGAAAATTATATTGAAAAAATGTTGAAGAAGTTTAATATGAATGAAGCAAGAGAATGCAAAACTCCAACCATTTTGATAGAACAACATCCAAAATTGAAAATAGATACAGAGAGTCATGAACTCTATAGGGAAATGATAGGGTCTTTGTTATATTTAGCTAGTAAAACAAGGCCAGACATTAGCTTCCATGTAGGGTATTGCTCGCGTCAGCAGAGTACTCCAAATTTAAATGATTTAAATAACGCAAAAACTATTTTTAAATTTTTAAAAGGTTCGAAAAACAAAGGTATTCATTTTGGTGAAGGTGATAAAGTGCTTCGAGGATACTGTGATTCAGATTTCGCGGGGGATCCAGATACTAGACGTAGCACGTCGGGCTACGTGATTTGGTTGAACGGTGGACCAGTGGCATGGAGCTCAAGAAAACAGCCGATCGTAGCGTTATCGAGTACGGAAGCAGAATATATAGCCGCAGCAGAATGCTGCAAAGAACTTCTTTTCATCAGAGATTTCATTTTTGAAATGACTAATGAGAAATTAGAAATTGAAATGAAAGTAGATAATCAGTCCGCTATTTGGCTTATGAAGAAAGGAATTATGAATAAAAGAAGCAAACACATAGATGTGAGATACTACTATCTAAAAGATCAGATTGATGCAAACAGAATAACGGTTAAATACTGTCCAACGGGTTCGCAGATAGCAGACATACTAACAAAGTGTTTGCCACCTGTGAAATTTGAGAGGTGTCAAAGAAAACTCGTATCAGAGTGAGTGTTAGGTAGTGATAAGTGTGGGCTAAAGTGAACTAAGTGTTTTTTTTTCGGTCTTTATGTGGGGTATTAGTATGTAAGTTTTTATAGGGGTGTAATGTTGTATAAGAAAGAACTTATATAGAGTTGTGATGTAAACTTAAGGAGCCAAGTCAATTCATATTATCAGTTAAAGAGTTAAGGGGTTGCGTTAACATACAATGTTTAAGGGGGTGTAATTTTTGGCATATATAATGATTAATTTAAGGGGGTGTAGAGTGGATATTAGAAGAATTTTTAAACTAAATTAATCATTCTTTATAAATACTATTAGAAAGGAGCTACCAAACGAAACACAAAACTTGTAACTTTGATCGAGTAGGAGATGAGTTTATTGGAAGTTGTTAGTCGAGTAGGAGTTAAGTTAGGAGTTAGATTGTAGGTTTGTTATAAAGCTGGTTGAGCAAGAGATAAGTTAATTGGAAGTTGTTATTTTTAAAGTTACCGTTAAAATTTGAAATGTTTAAGTCTAAGGGGAGACAGGGGTAAATGGGATATGAATATAAAAAAATATTTTCTTTATATATGGAAGGCAGTATGTCAAGGGTAGTTGATTGAGGGGGTGTGTTGAAAGGATACTGGTCAGTGATGCTGGCCAGCTGCAACATGCTGGCCAGTTGCAATCAACACTCTCTTGACATAAGTTTAAATATTGTCTATGTTCTTAAAAGAAAGAGAATAGAACATATGTGTCTGTGTCATTGTGAATTGAGTCTCGTTGATAGCTTCTCATAGTAAACATGTTCTGAGTCTAGTTTTTATAAGTTTATTGTTATGTTGTTTATTTCGGTGTGTATATAATTAAATCATCTTTGGAACGCTCTCTTGTATTTCCTTTTACACATGCAACACATGAGCATCAGGTTCAGGAACACAGTTAGCAGCCAGTGCAGGAGTCCTCCTACGCTCAGCTCACGAGTCAAGGTGAAAGCGTACTTTTCACAGTTACAAAACTTCATCTTAAACAAGAAGTTCAGGAGTTACGAGTGCCTTTAAGAAAACGCTCTTCAGCTTCATATACGTACGCCTTCACCGAAGGTCTTAGCGTAGGCTTTCACCATTCCATTTTAAAGGTTATGTCTGTCCTTTGGCAACCTCCGTGACTGTTTGGCTACTTTAGAGGTTATGTCTGCTTCTTGAAAACCTCCCAGGTTGATACACCATACAGACCAGAAGACTTCACTCCAGGGGCGGAGTTTGCTCTTAGAAAAACCTTTGAGATTCTTCTTCTTGCAAACCTATCAATTAGTTGGGCTTAAAAGGCTGAAACACTTCACTCCTGCAGTAACTTGTACCGCTACGTAACCTCTCGCAGTTTAAACATCTTTAGGTAGTACTTCTAGTGGTGATATAGCTTAATTTTGGTGACACTAACTAGGTTGTCTATGAGATATCTAGGTCCCTTGGAAAATATCCCTTTTAGTGATAAACTTCTTTTTTTTTCGTGTTATAACGTGGCTGTGTCGAGTGTACAATAAATAATTTTGTATTCTATTATCTCTGCTTTTCTGCGGGTGTTCAGCTATAAAGGCTTGGGAAACATCTTAAGGTTTTAGCGGTCCATGAGTCTGGTCATGCTGTAAATGCCATCTGCAGCTAGCAGCAAGGATCTTTCGTAAAAGTGGTACTTTAAATCTTTGAAGATTTTGAGGTGCTATGTGTTTTACTTGTAAACAGATAAAACTTTAGGAATATCCATAATTATTGTTATATACAATATTACCTACCTACTGTTGGGAAGATGTTATTTTTTTATGTTTATTTATTACATTGTAGTCTTAAATGTCACATTGAATTTTATTGACAATCAGATTGAAACTGACACTGACATTTTTGGCGATAACTGACAATCTATGTGAAATAGTTTCAATAAAAGTTTTATATAGCTTTAAAGACTCAACTGTCCCGGATTCGATTACCAGCGTGGTTTTTGGTTAGTTTAAGTCGGCCTGGCAGCTACCATAGGGAAGGCTCGTGCCCAGCAGTGGGGACATAAAAATGATCTGATGATGATAAGAATTGTCGAGTAGTGTGTTTGTTTTAATAGCTAAATATAGCAGACATTAAAAAGAAAAAACATCAAGTCCCTTTAAAGCTACAGCGAAACAAAAGGTCAATTCCGCGAACAAAAAAAGAAGTCAATTTAAAAAATATTGGGCGATAAAGACACAAAATGAATAATCATTGTTATAACTGAAGCCTAAGTAACATAGTCCTAATTAAAGGTGTATAATAATATTAACAACCGGTATTGACTTTTAGAAGTAATACACCTATTAATAAGTAAAAAAAAAAATTTTTGTATAAAAAACTTTTACAAACCCTCCTATTGAACGCTACCTCATCTCCTCAGGCGGAAGAGCTCCCAGGAATCAAGATCTTCCACTACTGCGGTGGACTGAACTTCGCCAGCAAGAATCTGTTCCGATCGACGTTGTTCCGCAAGATCGGGTACATGAAGCCGGCTGAAACGCTCCCCGAAGAGGACAACACGCTCACCAAGAGCGAGTCGTACGAGTGGGACCCCAGCATTGGGCATAGGGTGAGTTGGGGCACAAAATAAGAAGACTGCAGGCTGCAGCTTCATACAAACAGCGCTCACATAGACAACCTGTCACGGACACGAAATCTCACAACAAATGCGGTTTTTTTTTCGGAGAGAGATTGCTGATTGCCTCAGACGGCATTTTCAGCTTCACCGGGTTTGTTTGGGGGCGGCGAGAAACTTAAAGGGTTCCTCAAGCCGTGTGTTGTTCCGCTCCTCGATCCGATCCGAACCCGAGGGCGCCTCTAAAGGCTCGGACCTCGGCTCGGGTAGACCGGGCCGTGGAGGAGGAGAGAAGCGCCCAGGTACATATCTGTACCTGGTATAGAGCGCGTGTGAATCAGTTCTTCGTACCCTTGTTCTACGAATACGGTGTCTTGAGCCTAAACTAGTGTGCATGTTTAGTGTATTCTATAAATGTGTAGTGGCATTTAGAGGATCGGGCGGGGCAACAAATGCGTTCGCACTGTTCCGAGATGCGTGCGTTGCTCGATCGCAGTATGTATCGGAGCAACCCTGCCGGGTCTCCAAAGCATTCGATATAAATTTTAACCGTATTTAATGTCAATGAATCTCTTATGTCAATAGGTAAACGGTTATATAATTTAACTAGTGGTTAAGGCCACCGGTTTTGACCCAGAGGTCCCGGGTTCGATTCCCAGCGAGGGTTACATGTTTGTTTACTCGATTTGGTTGGTGACACGGCTTGTGGGTCCGCCTGGCTAGCTACCACCATCTTATCTAAATATGTCGCCATAACATCAATGTTTATAACATCGTTATGTTCCGGCAGCTAGAGATAAGATAACCAGTGCCTCACTAGTTGAAGATCCCGGGTGTGCTTCCACCGATTGCCATTATCATCACTTAACATCAGGTGAGATCAAGGCACTGTGCTTACCCGAAAAACCTTTAAAAAAAGTGCTATTTTGTAGCCTAAACTGAATAAATGATTTTGAATTTTGAACTTTATGCCCTTATGTAAAGGTCCAGTGCGTGATAATCGACGCCACCGCGCTGTCGTACGTGGACGGGCCCGGCGTGAAGACCCTGGTGGCCGTGCAGAAGGAACTGGTCGCCAGCAACATCACCGTGCTGTTCTCCGGTGCCAACGGTGAGGAACATATACACCCAGCCACACACAAATGAAATATACAATTTTCTTATAGATACTTAGAAAGAAGCTCGATGGCGCTCTGCGATTTCTGAAGTTCAGCAACTTTCGAAAAGGCAAGGCAAATTTATCATCTCCACTTACTCGTTGTTTCTTTAGGGGTTCTTTAGGGTTCCAAAGGGTAAAACGGGACCCTATTGATAAGACTCCGCCGTCTGTTCGTCTGTCTGTCAGTCTGTCTGTCTGTCCGTCTGTCACCAGGTATCTCATGAACCGTGATAGTTAGACAGTTGAAAGTTTTCACAGATGATGTATTTCTGTTGCCGCTATAACAACAAATACTAAAAAACAGAATAAAATTAATATTTTAGGGGGCTCCCATACAACAAACGTGATATTTTTTGCTCGTTTTTGCTCGATATTGATAACGGCAACAGATAGACGCTTGAAATATTCACAGAATATTGAGTTATATTATTCACTTTAAAAATAAATAATTAAAATAAAATTTATATTTAAGGGAGGGTCCCATACAAAAAACGTGATTTTTTTCCAATTTTTTCTGTCTTAATAACGATAACAGGTAGAGACTTGAAATATTTTTATAGATAATGCATGCTGCTCGTGGAAATTTTTTCAACATTTGTTTTTTGTAATTTTTAAAAATAAGCGTTAAAAATTATTTGAACATTTTATACCTATCGATCTTCCTATGTGTTCCCTTCAAAACGTATATAAAAGTTGTAACTTCCACCACAGGTCCCGTGCTGGAAATGATCGAGAGATACAACTCCCTGGAGACGGACCAGCTCCAGCTGGACACGTTCCCCACCGTGCACGACGCTGTGGTCTTCTACAAGCTGTCACAGTCCAGGAAACCAGAAATGGCGATTACCGTCACCGCCTGATACCGGCAACAGCTGTGTTTGCCATGCGATCATTTAAACAATTTGTATGCATTCACAATGATGTTATATAGTTACAAGATAAAATGTTACTAGATAATAGTTAATAATATCGCTGGGTTGCAGCGTAAATCACAAAGTACTAGAAAGATTCAACGAGTCTTCTGGGGTCTTGGTAACTCATTGGACCGGTTATCCAAAGGTCGTGGGTTCGTTACCCATCCGAGCTTCCTGACACGGGTTGATTTTTTAAAGTAAAGTATTAAAAAAATCTTGTAAAAGTAGGTACTTAACTACTTAGAAATAATCTTATCCGGCTTTCTAGCCGGTACCTCACTAGTTGAGGATTCCGAGTGAAGTGCGCTTCCATTTTTCCCTTATTTTATTTTTTATTTATTAACTAGCTGACCGGCGGACTTCGGACCGTTTTGACAGTTTCCATGACAACAACACAAACAAAACATTCGTCCGCTTAAGAACACCCGTATCCCATGATGGACCTTTATAGCAGCGCCACCTACCGGGTCCAATTGTAAATCTAAACCATTCTCGAATTTACTTGAACACACACAGAAAATTTCATCCAAATCGGTCCAGCCGTTTAGAAGGAGTTCAATAACATACACACGCACAGAAGATATACAGGGTTATTTGAAAAACATCAACAACCTCGCACGACTAGATAGCTAACATCATAGACAACAACATTGGTTCTACGAGTTTTATCATAACTCAATACATTAATTAAAAATGATTTTCCAAGCTTTTATTGTACTGTCGTGACACTTGTAAGCCTATGTTCCATTCACATACGAAAAGGCGGCGCGTGCGACGGACGCTCGCGAATTCTACTATATGCTCGCGATGCGATGCGCACAGAGATAAGAACATTCAGACGTAAGATTTAATTGATGTTTATTTTTGTATGAAAGTAAAATGTGTCAAATTATCAAAAGTCGTAGAACAAATGTTGTTTTTTATGATGTTAGCTACCTAGTCTTGCGAGGTTGTTGATGTATTACAAATAACCATGTATAAAGATATGTCTCCAGAAAACGTTAAAATTTTTGTCATTACTTAACATCAGGTGAGATTGAGGCCAAGTGCTTAGATGTAAGAAATGAAAAAAAACCTAACGTGGCTATTGTGATTTTATTTCACAAAGGTGGAAGCGCACTTCATCCAGAATCCTCAACTATTGCGGCGCTGGCTAGTTGAAATGATATAGTCAGTACGCCTTCACTATTGAACTGGTATAGACAAAACATTTATAGTACAAACATTTATAGCGAATACCAATTCGTAAAAAAATCATTTCGAATTAGAGCACTTACAGAGTAATTGAGTATTGTGCATCGAAAGGAATTTCAAGAACAAAAAAGTCTTTAAACGCCTTTACGATTATCGTAAGGTATGTTTATAAAAATCACTCGGAGGGGAACGGTTGATCTTAACCCTTTTTTTATGTCCCGGACAATCTTCCCCTGGTTCCTGGGTGCCCAGGACTAAAACAACTCACTAAACTTCGAAAACACACCAACTCGCTACTACGTCGTCTTTTATTTTCTATATAATCAAACTGTCTTACTTCCATCATAGACAGCAAAAAGACATATCGGTACAAAAAGGCTCGAACATATTGTTCTGTTATTAACATATTGGGGGCCTAATTAAACGTAAAAAAATGAACATATTGTCTCTTCTTGGATGCTACTTCTTCTTCCGTTCTGCTTCATCACACACTCACTGAAAGACAAAGTATGCTGTTCAACAGCGTCACCGGATATATTTTAGGCGGCGAGAAACTTAAAGGGTCCCTCAAGCCGAAACACCTTTAAAGGGTTTCTACAGGAAACGGCATCACGCAAGCATGTCCCGTAACCCATTCAGGACGTCTTTTAGCTGTGGAGAAGAATGGGCGCAAAAATCTGCACAGCTTTATACAGGGCTGTTTGGTAACACCTAAATAAAAAAACACATGTACCGCGCATAAAACCAAGGAAAATTATTTAAATGCCTGAAAAGCAACATATTGAGGTAGTTTGTTACAAAGTAAAATTGTATGGTGACAACCCTAGGTCCAGCTTTGTGGTAGTCTGTCGTGCAGACGTGTATATTACGACTTAATTGTGATATAAAAACAAGTGTAGCTAAAATGCGAAGCAGTGTATTATTGTTACTGCAACGAAAAACTTATAACATAATACCTGTCTACTCGAGTGTAATATAATACGTTTTATTTAAACTCGTAGTTTCGAAACCTCTATGATCTATGGTCACAGAGACTATGGTCACATTAATATGTTGAATAAACACGAGTATATCCGTATACAGTGTTTTATTGCAATGTTTACTTAGGTTCAAAACTTTGAAAATACTTTTTGTTGTTATGAACAAAGTATGTTAAATAATTTACAATTAAGTACCTATATAAAATCAAAGCTACGTATATTTTAAAATTTTATGGTAGGTATGTACTGAAATAAGTTTGATATTGTTAACTTATTTAACTGGTATGTTTTTCACAAATTTAGGATAATGCTATTTATTCCTTTCTGTGCTAAAAACAAAATTATCAATTTATAGTTATTATTATAGTTAGTTATTTAGATTACGTTTGAAACTATCATTAGAGGCCATTATGAGTTTATGTTAATTTTGCTGCTTCTAATTAAAGACTGCTTAAATATTTTATTTTGTAAAGAATTTAGCTTATGAGGTTCTTTATGAATATGTAAAGTACCGTAATAAAAAAAATATTATACAAAAGAGTTTTAATGAAGCACGTTATAATATCAATATTTTTAAACAATTCGATTTGATTCGATTCAATTCGAATATGTACAATTTAAATATAAAAGTAATTTATTGCTTCACAAAATACTAGTTTTAGGTAAACTTATTTTTAAGCAAATTATACTTATTCAATTATATTTAAATTATGTAGGAATATGAGTTGGTCTTTGTTTTTAAAATAAACTTAGTACAATATGGCTGAAATAGTTTTTCTATTAATCTGGAATTCGCAGATAATGTGTTGGTTACTAAAATTTGTATCGTATTCCAAATATGTGATAAATGTGTATTTAATCAGAGAACATATTTTTTTATGGTTGTTATTTTTTTTGATGTAGGTATAATCTATTAGTTCCACTCCGTTAATCACTCCTACTAATCCATCTGTTTTAGTGTTATCTAAGTTCTTAATATGAGTTTTCGTTCACTCGAGTACCTATCGATCAAAATTCGAAATTTAGCTACAATCTGTACGGATCAAAGCAGAGCCACCATTTTGTTTACAAGTTGATTTCGAAATTACGTCACTAGGTGGCGCTGTTTCGATTCCATACGAAGTGTAGTTGAATTTAACTCAATGGTAAAGTGACAATAAACTGTCGATGGAATTAAAGAACGAGATCACGAGAAACGCAAATGCTTTTGGTTAGGTGTATTTTGTAAGAACTAAAAGAGTTTTAATGAAATTATTAACACTGTAGATATTCATTGTTTTAGTAAAATATAAAGACGCCATTACAATGAAAGTGCGGTGTGTGGGTGCGAAAAAGTTGCAAGGTCACAAAAGAGTGCGCTGCCGTTTCAAACAAATAGTAGTTGGATTTTGTCGCGTACTTTTTTCTTTATAACAATCGCCATACGCCCGATCTTTCATTGTGAGGGTCATTTAGGGTTGACATTAAGGGCGTTTTAAAGTTGATGAAAGCAAATTTATTATTAAAAAATAATGCTTTCATCTATTTATATTGTTACAGATTTAGCACGTTATATGTATAATATTTTCTAACGAGCTATGTAAATATATTTAAGTACTTAATAATTGTACATAGTATGTATGTGCAGTATGCTCCTCTAAATGTAGTCTGTATAATATTGACCCATGCCGTCTATAAATATAAACAAATACCTTGAAAGAAATTATTAAGACATTTTGTCAACCCTACCAATTATTATTTATTGTAAATATCTTCGATATTTGTGATCTGTTGTGATATTTTGTACCTAATAAAATTGTATGTACTTAGTCGAATAGGCAATATAAAATGTTTGATATTTTATACTGATGTTTTTATTTTGTATACCCGACTGCAAAGGAAGATACCCGATTGTTTTTCGCGCCTATCTTGTATGTAATATTCTTTTCATCCCCCCATCTCGGAAAGAGTATTTTTGCTCTTCGATATCTGAGTGCAAAAGCCGTTTTTATCCGCTAGAGGATAATGTAAATTGAATTTAGAACATCGTGTGCACTAAGTTTGTGAATTCAAAACACCATTAAACCTATTTACTTCTATCTCCATGGTGCCGAATTTATCAGTACACAAGTCACTAACACCAACATTACAGTACCTAACAAAAATATTACACTCAACTTAAGTAACTGTGGCAACGTTACTTTCAATTTTTCTTAATTATACCTAAGTATTATTTGTTATAATTTAAAGATTATTCTGTAATACTTACCTATCATAATATAGTAGTTAATACCTAAACTGAAATAAAAGTATCTTGTAATTTTAAATGTTTTTTTTTTGCATTTAGTCATTTCCTCGCTGAGGTGAGATGAAAAGTTACGTGTTGCACTCGAGTGCAAAGATTTTTCACCTTGTACTCTTTTGATTCCCTCGCTAACGCTCAGGATTGAAACATTTAATGCCCTCTATCGACTGCTTTATTATCGGAGGATTATAATCAGCTTAATAAGTCTGATTATTTTTCCTAATTATTATAAACCTATAATAATTAGGAAAAATAATCAGATATATAAAGATATAAATCTATAATAATTAGGAAAAATAATCAGACTCATACTCAATCAATCAAATAATAAATTATCTACATTGTGGATTCACAATGTAGATAATTTTGAAAATTACCTATATATATACCTAGATAAATACTTTAGTCAGTCTGCTGAGCACCGCGATCGAAGATGGCGGCATTACAAGTTTTTGGCGTTCTACTGATCATTGGATTGGCTCTGGTAAGCATAGCATTGCAAACCAACGAAAACTGTATATATATGTGATAGGTTTGATGTCATGTTAAAGGAAACGCTAATAAAGAAATCCTATTATAATTTTAAAAAATATTTTGGGGTGCGCCGACCAAAAAATGCCAAAAATGCAGTCACGGTTAAGTTGATATAATTGAAAATACTATCGTATTACATAAACAAAATATATATTTAGTATCAAAGGGAACGTGCTTACAATTAGTCATAAATTCATAACACACTATAATTTTTTCAACAATATCATTTAAAGTTGGGCAAAAATAATGAAAACGAGTGGCGGCGCCGTTTAGTTGATATCTTATAAAAACACAAATGTTGAAAAAATTTCCACGAGCAGGATTTGAACCTGCACCCTTCTGACATTCCGGGTCAGGTGCTCTTCCAATTGAGCTATCGTGGTTCTAACCAGCCCGCCGAAATTATTCAACACTTTTTACTTTGTAAGCCAAAGGCGCCCATTCAATGTCAACAACTACCGTCATTAACATCCGATCATAATATTTTTACAAATATTAAAGATCAGTTAAGAAATAAGCAAGCTATTTTATAAAATGTTCAAAATGATTTTTAACGCAAATTTTGTTGCGAACAAATTTTTTCAACATTTGTGTTTTTGTAATTTGTTCGCAACAAAATTTGCGTTAAAAATCATTTTGAACATTTGATATCTTATAGTTTATCTAAATTATTGTACCTCTGTTTTGTCTTAACAATCACCAATATCTAAACTACAAATCGTCCGTCTCACATTTTCGATTTATCAAGCGGTTTTTTAAATTATTATTTTTCAAATTAACAGTTAAATTCATCATACAAAATTAGTACATATGGCCGCGCGGCATCAAATAAATATGGACGAAGACAATTCAAATAAAATATATGACACTTGTCATTTACGGACGGCTGTTACGTATGATGTAATATAGCATATAGCCTTCCTCAATAAATGGACTATTCAACACAAAAATAAATTCGAACCAATAGTTCCTGAGATTAGCGCGTTCAACCAAACAAACAAACAAACTCTTCAGCTTTATAATATTAGTAATAGATTTAATGTAATTTCTTATTATTCTTTAATTTTCTTATATTCTTCATTATAGTTATCATATTAGTAGGTAATTAATTAAATATTAGAATTAGAATCAAACGTCACTGATGCCTTAAAAAGGTCGTTTTGTAATAATATTATCATCTTTATTGACATACTCTTAGTGTTTGAACTACTACATAATTACAAAATTAAGTGAATAAATTAATAAATATAAAGAATACAAAAGTTCAACCGCCAACCGGCCCGCATAATGAATGGTTTATGGCCCGTTTTCCCTATCCATCCATAGAGGCTCGTGCCCCAGCAGTGGGGACGTATATGAGCAGGTGATGATGATACAAAAGGTATGGTCAGCAACAAATTTCGCTGAACACTTTAGAACCGTATCATTATAACATCATCAGAGGCTGGCAACCGAGGCGTGAAGAGGCACCTTGTGGGCCGGCAGGGTGAGGGTGACTGATGCGGCGTTGTTTTCACGCTGCAGCAGTTGTCCTTGCGCCTGGACTCCGTTTCCACTTAACATCAGGTGGAGTGGAGTCATTTGCCGAGCTATGAATAAAATAAAATAAAACCTTCTTTAGTAGCTGTCACCTGTAAAATTTAAATGAAACTATGTAATTTTTTTTGCAACGAAAACTGTGTCAAACTCTGGTGCCTATTACCCTGCTAAAAACGTTAAGATATTTTTTTTGCTGACAGTATATTATTAATTAGTAAGTATAGTAATAGCTGACTTTATTTTAAACTATTTTATGACAATTTATCATCTCGAGCTCCTCCGTGCTTCGGAAGGCACGTAAAGCCGTTGGTCCCGGCTGCATGAGCAGTCGTTAACAACCACCAACACGCTCTGGGTCCGCGTGGTGGTTTATGGCCCGTTTTCCCTATCCGTCCATAGGGAAGGCTCGTGCTCCAGCAGTGGGGACGTTGATGAGCAGGTGGTGATGATAATGATGATTAGCTGGCACTATTTATATAAAATTTTAATTAATTAATTAAATAAAGGCGCCACTAGGTGAGAAAGTTGAAAATCAATAATACCAGCTAATTTGCAAAACTTCTAACTTCGTTTACAGGCCGAGCCAGTTGAAAGAATAAATGCTAAACCAGCTATCATAGAAGATATCCGCAGTGGTAAGTTGAATTATATTGCTTATTATATTGCTGTGTCCGTTGTGGGGTGCGATTTTGGAAACGCTATGATATCAATTATGATATCAAGTAAGAGTCTCATTATTTTTCATAGGCACTGGCAAAGAGATTTTGGGCACTGGTAACAAATTTTTGACACCGAAAATTTTCGAACGTTTGGTATCGAATAAAATTATAAATTTAAGGTACCTACCACTTGACCACTTGACGTCACAAGATGTCGGAGGCAAAAACTACTATATAAGCACGATTTATTTTTTAATTTATTCAAAATTTACTTTTCTTATTTTTTTATTCTTATCCTTATTGTTAACATAATGGTGTCCAATTGATAGTAACTAGTTAGATAAAATGTTATTATTATTATTACAGTGATAGTTATTGCCCTTGCTTCGTTGTCTATGCCTTTTTCTAGAGAAGCATTTTTGTATAATTAAGTTAAGCCTATTTACAAATTTAGAGCTTCAAATATTGGAAAAGCGTCGTTAGTATTGTTTAGACTAGGTAGGTATAGGTCGCGCCAAACTTCTAGTCCCCTCTGAAGTTGGCGCGATTCGCGTCGCAGTAGTAAAAAATAGGCGTCAGTAGGGCGAAGGCGGGGACTAGCGGTAGGCCTGACTGTACAGCTGCGCAACGAAGCAACTTCAGAGGGGACTAGAAGTTTAGCGCGACCTACACCTATCTATGTCTATAGTCAAGACTAATAATGACTAGATCTGTTCTTATCCGTTTCCATCGTGCAAGAAGCTCTGTTTCTTATAAAAAAAAACCTCCTAAATCTATTTATACTTATTTAGGCAAACAAATGCAATGTGGAAATCATTCTCTGCCGTATTTATTCAAACCTTCAAATACTACATTTAGACGACAGCTGTGTCATTGTGGACCCTTAGATTAATAACGCCTATTCTAAGTGTGGACCTTAAAAAAATATTTTTCCACAAGAAAAGAAAGTTATATTAAAATTGTTTTATTGTTTTGAATACAAACTTCAAAGTAGTGTGTCAGTGCATATTAAAAATAGAATTCCCGTCATTGACCAAACGATAGCTTATCTTAACTGGATTACTTTATCAGAACTAATGAGACGTCTGTGCGATGTACATTAATAATCCGTGTAATCCTGTAGATACTGTGGAAATTGATCACCTATTCATACCTAATAGTTATTGTATGACTAATAGTTTAATATTTGACGTGGATGGATTTAAAAAATTATCGACGACGGCTGTAACCATGACTCCTTTAAATAACAAGGTGAAGCCAGAGTAAATCATGTTGGCTTTCCATTTGGCGAAGGATCGGGTTTTATGTATTTTAATAATTAAAGTAGTATGGAGAGAAATGAAACGCAGCCATCTTACGGTGCAGAAAAAATCAAAGAGAATGTATTCTGTTTACTAACCATAGACTACAAAGCAATGACAATAAATCCAACACTCCTCCTCAATTTCAAATCTCTATTAACAACTCAAGATAATATATATATATTTGAAATTGACTTAAATTTACTTCAATGAAATACTGTATCTCTCTATAAACTTAATTACAACATTAAATAAAAATTAGTTGACTCTGCTCAAACTAAAACAAACATAAATAGCTATTCTATTTCAACTTACAAATAATGCTTTTAAATTAACAAACTTAAGAAAATTTCCATAGTAGTAGTCGAAGCTACATTGTATACAATAGGTTAGGTACCTATCAATATGTTTTAACTTTTGATACATTTTATGCAGAATTACAGATTAAGTTGATAGTCTAATGGCAAATATGTTGTTAGGTCATCCGTTACCTAATCTTATATATGTATATATTATTATCTTATCTTATATATGTATATTATTATCATATATTATTAATACTTATATTACATTTTAACACATACCTACACAGAATTACAAGTTAATTTAAATATTTTTGTAGTTAGGCATTCTTTGCAATCTAATTTAAATTAAGTACATATCTTTATAATTTTCCTTTACAAAATTTTACACAATAAAGAGTTAGCAATCTACAAATTGTTTTAATTTATCTCCCCTTTTTTTTTTTTTTTTTTTTTTTATATTATTTTCATTTTATATGTAAGGTAAGAATGCTGACTTTGTGACAATGCTTTAGTGAAAATATCTGCAATGTTTTTATTACTTTGTACATAACTTAGTGTAAACAACTTTTTAGCTAGAATATCTTTAATGTAGTGTGCTTTAATATCTATGTGTACCTCTTACTGTTCTCATAACTTTCAATCAGTCTCAATGTACTTTGATTATCGATAAATAGAGTAGTCAACATGTGGTTTGAATGAAGATTGGACAAGACACCTTGCAAATTAACAATCTCACAGACTGCCTGCGCTCCAGCAATATATTCCGCCTCAGCTGTAGACAAAGCTACACATGCTTGTTTTTTAGAAAACCACGCAATTAACTTACCACAATAGAGGATAGCGCAGCCACTGGTGCTCTTTCTGTCTGCTTTGTCGGATGCCCAGTCGGAGTCTGAAAAACATTTTAAATCTTGTTCACCTTCGTTTTTCCTATAGGTTAGACCCATATTTTTGGTTCTTTTTAGGTATCTTAATACCCTTTTTCCCGCTTTCCATAGACTTTCTGTGGGTTTGTCCAAATAACGGCTTAAATATGAAACAGCAAATGTAATATCAGGTCTGGTATTCAAAGAAATAAATAGAAGTGATCCTATCAGCTCCTTGTATGGTACATCAATAGTTTCTTCCTTCTGGTTTGCATTAAATCCTACTTCCATGGGTGTACTTGCTTCTCTGCATTCTGTCATTTTAAATTTTTCTAATATTTTCTCAATGTGTGAAGTTTGGCTAATTTTAATTCCATCTTTTATTTTCTCTATCTCCATTCCCAAGAATTTATTTATCTCTCCAAGATCTTTTGCGTTGAACTCTTCATATAATATTTTCTTTATTATCTTTATTTCTTCCAATTTACCTATCGCTAGAATGTCATCCACAAATACTAGTAATTTTACACCCTCTTTGTAATACAGACAAAAATCATTTCCTGACCTTTTCAATCCTGCTTTTAACATTATTTTATTAAAAGCTATGTTCCAACATTTTGGACTTTCCTTTAGTCCATAGAGGCTTCTATGTAGCTTCAAAATCTTGTTTCCTTTTATGTCAATTCCTTGTGGTATTTTTATGTAAACATCTGTCTCCAAAACTCCGTTCAGAAACGCTGTTGGTACATCTAGTTGATATACTGGCATGTCTTCTTCAACTGAGTATGCCAAAAATGTTCGAACTGTCGCCATTCTCGCTACTGGTGCATAGTTGGTCCCGTAGTACTTGTCCGGTATTTGAAAGCCTTTTACCACTAACCTAGCCTTTTTGATTCCATTATCTTTTAATGTAAATACCCATCTCGTATCTATTGCCTTCACTCCTAGATTATCTTCTAATACTGTCCATGTTTCTAGTTTTTCCAATGATTTTATTTCTTTATTTATCGCATTTGTCCATTCTTGGTCTCTAATAGCTTCTTCATAGCTCTGTGGTACTTCATCCGGTGAATATGACATTAAACAATATGCCGTATAGGCCTCTAATTCTTCATATCTTTGTGGTTTCTTTATTACTCTTCCATATTTTGTTTTTTTTAATGTTTCTTTTTCTTTATTTTCATTTCCGTCTTTATTTTCTTCGTCTTTTTCAGAAGTATTGTAATCATCATCATCTGTTTGTTTTAACTTTTCTTCATTCATAATTTTCTCTTCTTGTTTCTTACTTGGTCCGTGCTCTTCTTCATCATCATCTTGATATATTATTCCTCCATCAGTCAGATTTTCATTTTCTAGTCCTTCATACAAAGTTTTATTTTCATCAAAAATAACATCTGTGGATAACACAATTTTGTTAGTTTCAGGATCCCACAATCGATATCCTGATCCAGAGTATCCTATCATAATCATTTGTTTAGCTCTCACATCCAGTTTTCCCGGTTTCGGTAACATCACTTTCCAAGCTTTAGAACCAAATACTTTCATTTTATCAATTTTATTTATACCATACCATAACGACGCTGGCGTTTTGTACTGTAATACTCTGCTTGGGCTCCTATTTAATTCAAAAGCTGAGCAGCATACTGCTTCACCCCATAGATGTTTAGGTAATTTTGTTTCTGCAAACTTAGTTCTTACTTTCTCCATTAAAGTCCTATTCATGCGCTCGCTCACTCCATTTTGCATTGGTGTGTGAGGTGAAGTGTACTGCAATTCGATGCCTTTTTGCCTGCAGTAATTTTTAAAATATGTGGAAGTAAACTCACCACCGTTGTCTAGTCTTAATTTCTTAGTTTTGTTTCCTTTTTGTGTCTTCAAGTTTGTGATGTAATCAATTAAATTTTGTTCGGCCTCATTTTTTTGTTTCAAAAGCTTTACTGTAACAAAGTGTGAATAATCATCAACAATAACCTGAAAGTATTTTTCACCATTAATATTTGCAGTTCCTACAGGTCCACAAATATCTGAAAAAATTAAATCACCAATCTGCTTTGAATTTCTACCTGACTCATGAAATACTCTTCTTGTACTCTTACCTGCTGTACAGGAGTCACATTTCTCATCTGAAGTTGGCAAGCCTAAAATTTTCAAACAATGACGGTTTAAATGCCCTAGCCTTCTATGCCAGAGAGTTTTGTCCAATGCTTCATTCGAAATCATGCATTTATTTTCCCTTATTTGAAAGTCGATGGCATATAGCCTTTCATTCAAAGTACCTTGAACTGTCGATTGATTCCTATAAATTGACACAATATTTTCATGAAATACTACTTCAAAACCTTTAGATAATAACTGCCTCACAGACAACAAATTATAAGAAATGTCTTTTACTATTAAACATTCAATAGTTATGTTATGGTTTTGCCACATGACATTTATTTTACCTCTTTCAGAACTGATTAAATGATCTCCGTTAGCTACATAAATTTTAATATCAGCACATTTTTTAATATCAAACATACAATGTTTATAGCAGGTTTTAATCAAATGTTCCGTTGCACCCGAGTCTATAATGAATTGAATATTACCTGAACTTGAACTTTGTGTATACTTTTCCTCTTCTTTCTCACCAAACGCTGTGAATAGCATTGCATCAATGGTTTCTTCTGTAGCACAGTTTGCTTGTGGTCCCCGTCCTCGCACAGGTGGTCTTCGCTGCCTACCTCTATTCCATTGTCCTCGTCCATGAAATGTATTTGCTTGACCTTGTCCTTGATTATATATCTGTCCTCGTCCTGGTGTCACAATTCCTTGTTTCCTTTTACAATTATAAGATTTGTGTCCCCGCATACCACATGTAAAGCAGTTAAAACTTTGTGCTGTTGTTGTTTCATTTGATTTATTTAATAATTTCATTTCAGCATCTAGTAGACGTGACTTAATGTTCTCAATATTCACTTTTTGGTCACTCGTCATAGTTTCAATTGAGGTTATGACATTTTCATATACTGGTGGCATTGCCGCCAGCAGGTAGCATACCTTGTCTTCGTCTTCAATTTTGCAGTTTATGGCAGATAATTGACCGATAATCCCATCAAATTCATTAAAAAAATCTTGTAACTTCTTACCCGGTACACATTTGAGGTTAATTAATTTTCGTCGAAGATACAACTTGTTCGATACGCTTCTTCTTTCAAACTGTTGTTCGAGGGCCTGAATCATATTCAATGCACTTTTACAGCCTTTTACTATCTCTAAATATTTGTCACTTAAGCATTGAACGATGAGACAACGTGCTTTATTGTCCGATTTTACAAAGTCCTTGTCGGCACTTTTGTCATCAGAGTAGTACTTAATCGTATGACTTACTTCTTTTTCTTCCAGAATTAGTCTTATTCTGAATTTCCAGTTCGAAAAAGATTCGCCCTCCCGCAGTATGGGCAAATTTAAAAGATTTTTCTCCATCTTGTTTTTCACAAAGGGAGCGGTACCGCAGCACACGCGTCGGTTCACTATGTGATGTTTTTACCTCTCGTCGGCTCTTAATTTTTAACAGAAATTTTCCGTGGCGCAGTGGAAGCGTGCTGTTGGCTTTCCATTTGGCGAAGGATCGGGTTTTATGTATTTTAATAATTAAAGTAGTATGGAGAGAAATGAAACGCAGCCATCTTACGGTGCAGAAAAAATCAAAGAGAATGTATTCTGTTTACTAACCATAGACTACAAAGCAATGACAATAAATCCAACAAATCAAACCAAGGATGTTAGGATATTCTACTGTTTGGGCCTGCTTAGCCTCGGTGGGCCTATAAATACAAATATAAATATACAGATACAAATGTATTTATTGCATATAAAAAAAGTGCTTTAGATTGCATTGACAGATTTGAACTTAAATTTAAGTTTGATGAGGAGCTCGATGGCGCAGTGGTTAACGCGCCCGGTCTGCGAGTGCTGAGGTTAAGCAACTTTCGCAAAGGCCGGTCATCGGATGGGTGACCAAAAGTTTATCATCTCGAACTCCTCCGTGCTTCGGAAGGCACGTAAAGCCGTTGGTCCCTGTTGCATTAGCAGTCGTTAACAACCACCAATAGGCACTGAGCCCGCGTGGTTATGGCCCATTCTCCCTATCCATCCATAGGGAAGGCTCGTGCCCCAGCAGTGGGGACATAAAAATAAGCTGATGATGATGATTATAATGATGATTGAATAAACGATAGTCTTCTTCTATTCAATTACTATTGGTAGTCATTTTCCTCGTGCCCCACATACCAACTTCGCATAGCTCTGCTGGAAACAGCGTTAAACAGCCGCGATGTGTCTTGTGTTGCAGCCAGCGGGTCAAGGGTCGTGGGCGGCTGGGAGGCGAAGGATGGCCAGCTCCCGCACCAGATCAGCCTGCGCATGGTGAGCAACGCGGGCACCGTCTCCTCGTGCGGCGGCTCCGTCATCCACTACAACTGGGTCATCACCGCTGCCCATTGCGTCGCCAAGTTGAGTCCGAGGGTTTGACACTTGTCCTTTTGATTACAATAGTTCTACCCCCTTACAAATAAATAGAGAATAAGCTCCGAATAGTTATTCCGTGTTTTGTCTCTTTTAGGCCCGATTTTTCAATCCTCAGATAAGTTTTATCCAACGAATAACATTGTCATTGTGACATATTTCCTAAAGAGAATCTGTCATTATATCAAAATTATTCAGTTTATTGAAAAATCAGCCCTTACCCACTCTAATTTGAAATGACTTTTACATGACAGAAACAAAACACGGAATAACTATTCTGACCTTAATCTTTGTTTATTTGTAAGGGGGTTAAAGTTTGAATGAAGGATGAAGTTTTTGTATGAAGGATACATAAATTAATTCTATTTTGATGGAATTAGATGAATATGATGAACTTGTTCTAAATTAAGTACCTACTCAGGACTTCAGGAGTTAAATTGTCAAGTAACTTTACAGTTACTCAAACTAGGTATATAGGTACCTACCACGAGGAATACATGAATTCGAAGCTTTGTGCAGTCACCATTAAAGTAATAAAATGTAATTTTCCTTTAAACTGTTATCGTTGAAATCATGTCTTTGTTTTACAATTGATGGAATGTGATTGATTGACACAAGCTGAGGCCTGATTGACCTATTGTTCAACTGGTTGAGCGCCAATTGGCCTCTGTAGCGTTTCAAGAAAAACTAAACAAAAACTTGTTGCCCGCCAGCCGTCACACGTTCGTTGTCCGCTTCGGCCTCACGAACCTCACGAAGCCCGGGTACATCGCCGAGTCCACCCGCAAGTACATCCACCCGCGCTACAACGAGATCCAGGCTGGCGTGCAGACCGACGACATCGCGCTCGTCGGCGTCGACCAGGACATCCCCTACGGACGTGAGTACCAACTACTGAGTGCCTAAACCAAGACCAGGTCATCTCGAGCCGAGGTCCTAGCCTTTTAAGGTGCCCTCGAATTATTCCACTCGCGATCCCGATCTGAACACTTCGGACAATTTAGTTGGCGACGGTAACTCGCTATGGACCATTCCCAACAGACGTGAGTACTCTACACGGCGTCTAGTGGCAACTTAGTGTGCCTTAGTGTGCGAGTACATCCACCTGCCACCATCTGAGATCCAGGCCGGCGTGCAGACCAACGACATCGCCTAAGAGACGCTCGCCCACGGGTTGTTCCACTCTCGATACCAATCCGAACGCCATGGAGTCTCTAAAAACACTAAGGACGTGAGTAGTTACACTACAGGGTGCCTAGTGGCAGACGGAAGACATCACACACGTCGGAGTGGACTAGGACATCTCACTAACTGTGAGTATTAATTACAGGGTGCCTGCACCATGACCCGGTCTACCCAAGCCGAGGTCCTTCGAGTTATTCCACTCGCGATCCTGATCCGAAAGCCTCAAAGAATCTAGTGGAGGATGGAGACACGCTTGCATGATGCCAATACCCTCTAGAAACTCTTATGGACCATCTCATAGAGACGTGAGTACACTACAGGACGCCTAGTAGCAGACGCATGACATCGCGCTCTTTGTTGTGAACCAGGATCTCAGAGAGTGCCTCAACCATGACCAGATCAACCCGAGCAGAGAACCAAGTCCTTCTATAGGGAGGTTTTATTTTTGGTGCCTATTGGCAGGCGAACAACATCGCGCTCGTCGGCGTGGACAAGGACATCCTTTACGACCGTGACGTGAGTACCAACTACCAACTACTGCCAAATAATCAATTAATCATTGTGCATTGGGCAATTTGTTCGCAACAAAATTTGCGTTAAAAATTATTTGAACAATTAATCATTGTTTGTACATATAAACACACGTTACACAAGACGTATACAAAAATTACTGAGTACCATTTTAGCAATGCCCAGTTGAAACCAACCTGGATCCTAGCCCTGGAAGGGTCCTTTTATACTAGAGGATATTTAGGTTAACGCGCTCGGCCTGCGATTGTTGAAGTTAAGCAGCTAAGGCCGGTCATAGGATGGGTGACCACTTTATCATCTCGAGCTCCTCCGTGCTTCGGAAGGCACGTAAAACTGTCGGTCCCGGCTGCATTAGCACTCGTTATCAACCACCGCACCACACTGGGCCCACATTCTCCCTGTATTTTCATTTATAAGGAAGGCTCGTGCCCCAGCAGTGGGGACGTTATATGAGCTGGTGCTGAAGCTATCGCATTCTGCATTTACTGAAGTTCGTGCCCCTCTTGGAAGACCTTAAGAGCGCTTTTACATATAGGCGTTTTAATCGCGCGGTTGCAGCGCTTCTAAGTCGCGCTGCAGTAGCACGACTGGGTATCCATACATATTTAAGTAGCGCGACAGCCGCGAGGCCCGCGCGACAGAAGCGCGAGTGCAGCGCTCCGAGCTTGTGGTGGCGGATACGCCGCGTAGCCGCGTGCGATCATTGTGCCAGTGTGTCTCCCTTAGAATCCATATTGGAAATGAGCTAGTCACCCCCACGTTCAACGCACGTCTGCAGTGCGACTGTGAAGCGCGGCTGTCGCTAGCGCCAGCGGGCGTCGCGACTTACCCGAGCCACGAAAGAGGTGTTGACTATTCAAAAATGTATAAACGCTCTTATAACTCTTAATGACTGATGATTCGTTCCTCCCCACCTCAGCCTACGTCCAGCCGTGCCGCCTGCAGAACTCTGAACAGAAGAATATAAACTACGACGGCATAGTGCTGACGGTCAGCGGGTACGGCCGCACTGACGACCCTTCGAACGGTAAGTAACCACCTGGTTTTTTAGGGTTTCGTACCCAAAGGGTAAAACGGGACCCTATTACTAAGACTCCGCCGTTCGTTCGTCTGTCTGTCTGTCTGTCCGTCTGTCACCAGGCTGTATGTCTCATGAACCGTGATAGTTAGACAATTGAAATTTTCACAGATGATGTATTTCTGTTGCCGCTATGCACGTAGAACGAAGCACTTATGGCCTTCATTTCACCTGTTTCAAGTGACGAATGGTGGAAGAGCACTTCACTCGGAACTACAGAAAAACTTATAAGGAACCTTCAATTACTGTGGAGCTGGCTATCTTATCGATAACTGTTGGGACAATTAAAATGTTATGGCGACATATTTAGATAAGATGATGGTAGCTAGCTAAACGAAAACAAAACACTGAATATCTATTCCAATATTTTAAAAGAAAGAATGTAAAACATTTATAGGTATGTCATACCAAACATATAATTAACATGAACAACAAGTAGGTAACAAAAATTTAAATAATAAATACACTTACAACATTACGCTCTGTTATGTGATGCCAACACTGTGTACAACTCATTATACGCAGCATGCCGCTAGCAAGCGGGGCATGCAAATAAGCCCCGCTTGCTACACTTGGGTACTCCTCTTTATTAGTAAGGCCGTAAGTCCAGACCACATACGCGATCTACTGTCAGCGTTTCAACCGTTCTTCTACCAGGTGGCGCTACGTCGGAGATTCTCCTGTGGACGCACCTTCGCGGCATCACCAACGAGGAGTGCCGCTGGTGGTACAACAACAGCCCCACCGTCCAGGCGCAGACCATCTGCGCGGCGTACTACAACGACACATCGCAGTCCTCCTGCCAGGTAAGGGAGATAGGTAGAAAAAAGTCAATGATCTCGCAGCACATGCTTTTTCTCGTTCCTATAACATGGAGTTTTAGGTGTGGTGCTCGATGGCGCAGTGGTTAACTACTAAGTACTTACTATTCTAATTGTATCGGTGTTAGGTACACTGGTAACATACATTTATTGCCACAAACGAATGCTCCACAATATGCAACTGTCAACTAACAATACTTTGCGTGCGACTGTGACTCCCTGGCTAGGAAAAGACATGGGACTCCGTTGTAAACACGTCTGCACGTCAGGTAGTCTGGCTGTCTTTCCTCAATAGACTTTGAACAAATGTCAATGGCATGAACATTCATTGTAGAAGTTTGAAAGTTTAAATGAAACAACTTTTACGGATCTACTCGCGTTTATTTTACACATTACTTTTTTAATGTTTATCCTGACGTTTCGAACCCTTTGCAGGGTCCGTGGTCACAGGGAGACTGAGGTGTTGGTCGTCTCATAATTAGTTAGTAGCTTGTATACCCTCATTTAAATTTAATCAGGTGCGTTCCGTTTTACGCAGAAAGAGCTTACAGTATCTTTTGGTCTTGCAGTATGGTGTTGGTGCTGGGATTTGATGATGGGATCCCAGGTTGGTGGTAGATTCCAACCATCTTCTCTACTAAAATTAGGATGTTTTTTTAATTTCAATACTCAGGATAAACATTAAAAGAGTAATGTGTAAAATAAACGCGAGTAGTACCGTAAAAGTTGTTTCATTTAAATGATTTTTTCATTTAGATTTCGCGAAAACAATATTTGACAGTTTAATTAGTAAATTTTACTTTTTATTTTTAAGTGCTAATTGCTGCACTGAAGCCAAATTAAATATTTTTAAAATACAGTGAAAACATTTGGCTTCAATGCAGCAATTAGCACTTAAAAATAAAAAGTAAAATTTACTAAAATATGAAGACTTATTATTTTTTACCCAAACGCCTATGATTTTACGAAAGTAAACATTGCTCTAATTAAATCACCAGCCTACTCTGTACAGATATTAGTGTGCGTGCGTATTCGTAGTCGTGCGCCGTTGTCACACCACTGCCCCGCGCTGCTCGCTCGCTATCTTATAGAAACTTGAAACTCGCAGTTTTGCGTCCGCGCTGCACCCCCATTTTCTGCTTTAAGTCAGTCGCAAAAAGTAGTTATATTTCAACAGACCTAATGCAGATGGTCCCTTATGCGACTTTGTTTACTAAGACCATCTGGCGCCTCTAGCATAAGCTATAAGCTGTTGGTAGAAGGTGCCAATAATGTAGTTTACAGGTTTGTTGTTGCTTTATTCCAGGGTGACAGCGGCGGCCCGCTGACGGTGGTAGACACTGACAGCAAGCCCACCATGGTTGGAGTCGTCAGCTTCGGCTCCTCAGCCGGGTGCAATAGTCCCTTCCCGTCAGGTAAGCTACTATGAGATAAATCACGGACTTATGTAAGTAAAAAGAGTAAAGAAATAAAATAAAAAAAGAAAGAAATAGTAAGTACCTATTACTCAAGTAAAAGTTTGGAAAAATGTTGAAGAAATATCCACAAGCGGGATTAGAACTCTCTATCCGGGTCAGGCGCGCTTGCAATTGCGCAGTGCCGTCTAACCCGCTGAAAATCTTTTACTTTTGTCTCTTTTACTCTAATCAACAATCAATTTTTTGTTTGATGGCTCTCGTATGATTGAGCCAGTGATGTGAAATGAAGTTTACACAACGAGAACAAAACACGGAATATCTATTCCAAGCAATTCTTTGTTTATTTGTAAGGATTTAATAAGATAAAATAATACCATTCAGGGAGCTCGCCCACGAGCGACAATCGCTGAGCGATTATTTTGTAGTAGAATATGGAACATATAGAATTCAATACTTCAACGCCCACCGGCTACAAAAAGTCGCTTTAGAACAAAATCGCTGCCTCCCGGGCGACGCGATTGTCGATGTGAAATGGAACGTTCGGAAATGTACCTAGCAACGCAGACGCACACTACTCAGCGACAGTCGGCCGCGTACTCTAGCTAAGGAAGGACGTGTCTTGACAATGGGTGTCGATATCGACATTTTTCTGAGGATGATTCAGAATCGGGTCTAGCAAGATACAAGAAAAATATTGAAATAATTTATATTGTAAATTCTTAGGTGATAGTTATTTGAAAAAAAAGGTTCCTTTTAAAAGTTTTAACGCTCTGTATATTATTATTACTTTAAGATCAAAAGCAAAAAGTACATAAATAGAATTCAAGAGTTTTAAATGCGTATCGATGCAAATAATTATAACTATCTTATATATAAAGAATGCCAAAAAATTAAACGGCTAAAAATAAGAAAAACCTTTTGAGATTTTATAATTGTACGCCATATTTTCTTATATTTTGATAAAGAAGTTTAAAAAAATATAAATAAAAAAATTATAGGTATTAAATTAAAATTCCTCTGTATTTTACTCCCATCACGGATTGATAATGAAGAAGAACTACCGCATTGTCAGCAAATAAATACATAAATAAAGACACCTTTAGCCGTCAGATATCTGATCAGCCCTGTGAGCCTGCTTGACTGGCAGTGAGAAAATCCATCCTTATACCTTATTCCTTCCACTATCCGCTTGTTACCTTAGGTCGCACTTTACAAGCATCCTTATTTATTTATATGTGTATTTATTAACTTTATGGTGAGGGCTAGGGCGCTAGGGCTGTTAGGGCAATAGGGTATAAACCGTTCTTCACTTTCCAATATATATATGTGTAGTGTGTTAGGAAAATAGCTAGCTCACTATACACAAGGTAAGAATTGTGATAAGCTTAAAAACCTTAATTATAATCAATCATCCAACTTCCTCTGTAAATCCATGACGTGCACTTCCCACGATAGCCAGCGACAAAGTGACGCAAGTGTGCGTTGAGTCGCTCACAAAATCGCTTACAAAAGTCGCCGAAGAAATAGTTGCGATTTTGTGAGCTACAAAAAGTAGTACGTGGGCGAGCAGCCTTAATGTAATAATTATAATGTTATATTATTATAACGATTTACTGGTTCCTTATCTTGGAACCAGTGAAAATTTAATTGATACCCACTCGATCCTTTATTGTGGGGCTATCGCGGTGTGTCGCGTTGCTCGTGTCAAATTTCAGGATTCTGGCCGAGTACCGCGGCAAACCGGGACTGTCCCTGCTTGGCAATTGAGGATCGAGGGTCGTATTATTAGGTTCAGGACACTCATTGCAAAGCTAATTTGCTTCAGAAATGGCAATAATCGGCCTCGCGTCATGCGATTCGTCACACAAGCCTTTGTTGGGACTGATGTTCGTCCGGAAAACTATATGGCTTGTGTGACGGAACGTATTGACTTTCTGAAGCAAAAAGTCTATGCGTGGGCAAACCGTATACGTCGCTACAGAGTGCGTGTGGACCGATACCAACAAAATCGCCTCTTTCAAAGTGACCAAAGAAAAGTATACAGACGCTGGGAAGGAGCTGATCAACGTGTGAACGACGGGCAGCTACCAGATGTTGATGCCATGACTAATTTCTGGCGCAGCATTTGGTCGGTGCCCGTTGAGCACATGGAAGGTGAATGGATGAGTGTTATCAGGGAGGCGTGTGAACCTATCGAGACCATGCAGTCTATAAATATTAGTACAGCTGACGTAAGTTGTGCGATCCGTATGGCCCACAATTGGAAATGCCCAGGACCGGACGGATTGCACAACTTCTGGATCAAATGGTTTCGATGTTCACACGAGTTACTGGCAACACAATTTCAAGAAGCCATAGAGTTCGGCTCACTCCCAAGTTTGTTGACTACTGGTGTCACTTTTCTGCTCCATAAATCAGGTAGTACTACGGAACCGAAAAATTATAGACCCATCACGTGCTTACCAACTTTATATAAGCTCCTTACATCCATTCTGAGAACAAAAATTAACTCGCACATTGTTGCAAACAATATTTTGGACATGACTCTGAATGGAGGGTTGGGTCCCGTGGTACTAAGGAGCTTCTCCTCATTGACATGACCATATGCTAGAAGATTCGGCGTGGCAGAGGGACTCTTTCCACAGCTTGGATTGACTATAAAAAGGCCTATGATTCGGTGCCGCATTCATGGTTGGTAAGGATTTTAGAGTTATATAAAATTGATATAACTTTAAAATCTTTTTTGATGTCATGTATACGGCAGTGGACCACGGTCTTGTGTCAACCAGGATGTCGAGATAGTGTTACCTGCCACGCAGGATTTTATAAGGATAGAGCGTGGCATATTCCAGGGCGACAGTCTGAGTCCTTTATGGTTTTGTCTAGCCTTGAATTCTCTCAGTACTTTGTTGAGAAATTCAAGGTTAGGTTGTCGATTACGGAGAGGGGGTGAAGTTATGTCGCATTTGCTGTACATGGATGACCTCAAGTTATTTGCACCAAACCGCCAAGACTTGATGAAACTGCTGAAAATTACTGAGACTTTCAGCAGTGCCATCAAGATAGAGTTTGGGGTGGATAAGTGTGCGGTTATGCATGTACTGTGTGGGAGAGTAGTAAATTCAACCAATTTACAACTCTCCGATACGATAAACATCAGATCTCTTTCTGAAGTTGAAACATATAAATATCTTGGTATGTCACAGTCTTTGGGTGTTGATGACGGGGACATAAAACAGTCATTATGGGAGCGATTCTTTTGCCGCCTGAGAAAAGTACTTAACAGTCTTTTATCGGGTGGCAATAAGACGCGTGCCTTTAATGGTTGGGTTATGCCTTTGCTAACATACTCCTTTGGCATACTAAGATGGACTCAGACCGAATTGGACGCCTTGGATAGAAGAGTCCGTCAAATGCTCACGACTTCCAGAATGCTACACCCGCGCTCATCTGTTATGAGGCTGTACATCCCGCGGAGATGTGGGGGCCGCGGCTTTTTATATGCCAAGGACCTACATAACCGTGAGGTGTGCAGTCTCAGGGATTATTTTCTTAACAGTGCGTGCGGGATGCATTTGGATGTCGTGGCTGTTGATAGACACTTTACGCCGCTGTCCTTGGCAACAGAAAATTGGCGCAAACCCGTGGTGCTAAGCACTCTTGATCGCAAGGAAATATGGAAGACCAAGGTGCTACACGGGCGCTACTATCGGGCTCTAACTGGGCCTGATGTAGATTTGCCTGCCTCGGTAAACTGGCTACGTTTCGGTGACCTCTTTGGGGAAACCGAAGGTTTTGTCTGTGCCATTGAAGATGAAGTTATCAAGACGAATAACTACCGGAAATATATTATGAGGGACGGTACGGTCGACATCTGTCGGGCATGCCGCCGTCCAGGTGAATCACTCCGACATATTATTTCTGGTTGTACTCATCTTGCTAACGGAGAGTATTTGCACAGACACAACCAAGTAGCCAGAATAATTCACCAGCAACTTGCTCTTGGATATGGCCTTGTTGAATCGGAAGTGCGCCAGTACTCGAAAATGGTCATGCAACGCTTTACTGGGATCGCTCTATCATTACGGACAGGACTATTGTCGCCAATAAGCCTGATATCGTGGTGGTCGACCGATCCCAGCGCCGGGCAATACTGGTAGATATCACCATACCTCACGATGAGAACCTTGTGAAAGCCGAGAAGGACAAGCTCAGTAAGTACCTTGACTTGGCTCACGAGGTTACCGCCATGTGGGATGTGGATTCAACCATTATTGTACCGATAGTCGTTTCGGCAAACGGTGTGATAGCGAAGAGCCTCGATCAACACCTAGAGAGGCTCTCGCTGAAAGGTTGGGTTAAGGGTCAGATGCAAAAGGCAGTACTCCTAGACACGGCACGTATTGTCAGAAGGTTCCTCACTCTGCAGCCCTGACCACCGGTAGCTTGGGCCCTGACCCGCTGCTGGTGGTACTCTAGGATTAGGTTTTTATAATGTTTTATTCTTTTTATATTAAAATATTGTAAAAATCTAGTTTTAAGAAAGAAAATAAATAAAGGAGATAATAATAATAAAACAGTACTCCTTGACACGGCACGTAGGTATTGTCAGGAGGTTCCTCACTCAGCAGCCGTGACCACCGGTAGCTTGGGCCCTGCCCCGCTGCTGGTGGTACTCTAGGATTAGGTTTTTATATTAAAATATTGTAAAAATGTAGTTTTAAGAAAGAAAATAAATAAAGAGAATAATAATAAAACTATAAAAAAATACCTATATTGATTTTTTTCCGTTCAGCGTACGTGCGTCCAGGACACTACCACGACTGGTATGTGGAGATCACTGGCATCAATTTCGACTGGAAGAACGAAGACATCCTCCCTCCGAAGTCCGAAGAAGATTCCCAAAATTCCTCATCATCATCACCATCATTATTGTCGTCGTCATCGTCATCGTCGTCAAACTCAGCGTCATCGTCGGCAAGTTCATCGTCATCTTCTTGTAATTGTAATTGTAGTTGTAATAGATAATGTTTATTATATATATACAATGACATATTATTATACAAATTTAAACAAGAAAGAAGCACAATGAACCTAAAACTAAAAAACCTTAAAAAATATAATACAATAACTAAAATAAATTATTAAAAGGAGTCCCTTTAGGCAAGGTTCCCAAGATACAGGCAGCGTTCCCCCTTTGAATTGTAATTGAATTGTTTATTTGCCATAAATAGGGTATAATACAGTTGGTCAAAGAATACAATGTCGCTTAAACCTATTTAGCTGTAAGCTACAGCATGCAAAATATTTAGGTACAGAAATACTTAATTTATCTAAATAGAGTCTATGCATCCACCACATCGCGTCTTTCACTTTCGTTTCAAAAATTCATCAACCGAGTAAAATGTATTTTCAAGCAACCATTGACGCAGGACACTTTTAAATTTCCTCAGCGGTAAACATTTTATGTTTTCTGGTATGCGGTTGAAAATGGTAATACACATCGCATAACAATTTTTTAGGAAGCGCGTTGTTTTAGGCACTGTCTAATACTAATCTGTTAGGATCTCTGTTACTCCTACATGTTAAAGAAAGAAGAAAGAACAAAGAAGATTCCAAAGAAGACTCCAAAGAAGACTCCAAAGAAGACTCGAAAGAAGATTCCAAAGAAGACTCCAAAGAAGATTCCAAAGAAGATTCTAAAGAAGATTCCAAAGATTCCTCATCATCATCATCATTATCATCGTTGTCGTCATCGTCATCGTCATCTTCTTCGTCTCCTTGCCTACTTGCGAAGACTCAGAAACTTATACAAAGAGTGCAAAATGCCTGTGCTCGTTTCTGCTTCACTATTCCGTTAAGGGCTCATGTAACTCCTTTCTTAATATGCATCATCATCATTATTATCTCAGCCAATACAAAGGGCGTCCACTGCTGGACAAAGGCCTCCCCCAAGGATCTCCAATATGACCGGTTTTCTGCAGCCCGCATCCAGCGGCTTCCCGCGACCATTACCAGATCGTCGGTCTACCTTGTTGGAGGCCTGCTGACACTGCGCTTTCCGGTACGCGGTCACCACTCGAGGACTGTTCCGCCCTAGCGGCCATCAGTCCTGCGTGCGATGTGGGGCACTTGAGCTTAGCAACTTTTCGGGCTATGTCATTATTATTGGCATCGACAAATTAAATCGATAGTGTCAAGCACTATCGACGTTTACATAAAGTTGCCGTCAGACTCGTGCACGGACAGGTTATTCCTGTGTGTGAATTTATTAGTGTGCATCTAGTTTATGCTAGTGTTTATTAGTTATTATATATATATTATATTGTCGTTCGCGTGCGTAGCGACGTCATTGAAAAATGCATCAGTGTGAAACCGTATTTGTGTGCGTTACCTCGTCCCCCGCAGAAAATGACAGACTTTTTTTCATAGAAATTAGTGCGCATGGCCTCTCCATTTGGTTTAATGCTCTAAGTGTTAACCCTTTCAGAACTGGCGTACACAATTGAGGACATAAAATATAAATATATTACTAAGTATTAATTTGGTAAAATTTACGATTAAAAACGGTTGTGGGTAGATTCGCGTTTTGGATTTTTTCCGATTTATTTTGAAGCTTTGTAAATGAATCTGAAATGCATGCAAAGTTTCAAAAATCGAAAGAAGTACTATTAAGTAAGATCTGCTAAACAAATGCACTCTTATTTAATCAAGAAATTAGATCCACGTGCCAAAAGATCCATGTAGCACTATACGCACATTTACAAAACGTAATGTTCATGCAACCGGAGACGCCACTGTCAGGCGTTCCCCTCTGCCAAGAGAATATGACCGCCGATCATATTCGTTATATAAAATTAGTTCCAGCGTGTACCTGCGTCATTTGCAAATCACGGCGCACGCGATAAGACCTGTGCAAAAAATGCCAAATTGCAGTGTATTTTTACGTAAAAAACGATCAGAAACGTCGATTGTACAAAAGGATTACGTTACTTTTCATCTGTAACTATTATTTTGTCTTAATATTATTGAATAATGCACTAAATTTGCAAAAAACTGAAAAAATATTGTTAATCAATAAGTGTTGCCACTAAAACGTTAAGTTGCAACTTTGCGTAACTTTTAAAGTTTAATGAGCCAACATTGAATTACAAATTTGAGTGTAATATTTTTGTTGTAGGTACTGTAATGTTAGTGTTAGTGACTTGTGTACTGATAAATTCGGCACCATGGAGGTAGAAGTAAATAGGTTTAATGATGTTTTGAATTCACAAACTTAGTGCACACGATGTTCTAAATTCAATTTACTTTATCCTCTAGCGGATAAAAACGGCTTTTGCACTCAGATATCGAAGAGCAAAAATAATCTTTCCGAGATGGGATGAAAAAACTATTTCTAGTTGATAAAAATTATATCTCAATTTTCAGTTACTTCTTTTGTTTAAGCGAGGTTTTAAACATAATTAAACGTAAGGTGACACAGTTACGAACCTTGTATTCTAAAAACTCATTTTGTAATTTAATTAAAACTGAGTAAAATATCCATCCATCTAAAGAAAATATATGTGCACAAAACTTTCATAATATATATTTCAATAATTAAGAGCGCCAAACCCGATTTTTTTGACTGTTTAGTAATCTGTATTTTACCTTAAACAACATAATAAATAGCGTTTATGATTCAGAACAAAATAATAGTCAAAACGAAATTTCAAAAGTTTGTAAGAGAAATTCGTCATTACCATCGCGCTAACGTCAAATTTACTTTCTTGAAAGATCTACGCGATGTTTCTTGCTGTCCCCACCAGTGCTTCCAGATTTACTGTAATTACGGTAGATTTACAGTATTTTAGACTTTTCTACTGTATACTGTAATGATAAAATACAGTGTATGGAATATACTGTATTTAATTTTCATATATCTTTATCAATTTTAATACGTAAAACGAAACGCAGCTAATCTACCTGGCAAATCTGAACTATCGTGGAGCACTCTGGGACGCAACTAGCAATAGTAGCTGTCTCTCTCTTACAAAGGAACATTGCATTTTTCGTCTTATTTATTTTTAAACTTGTTTTGCCATGGTGGGTAACATACATTTTATTTGAGATTTGTGCGAGGGGACTCCCCACGCACACCGCTCTCCTCAGTCGCTTGCACGAAATGTACCACAGCGCACGTCACGGTAAGTGCTCTTTAAATACTTTTTTGTTACAAATCATGTGTCCAGGAATTGGTTGTCACGTAGTTCCATCATTACCGGTAAATACGTTTTCTGGGTAACTATAAATTAAGTATAATTGTAAGCATTAGAACTTATTGTGACTCCCAGGACAAATTCTCAAAAAGGCGGTCACAAAATAGTAGCGCTAAGAATTCACGATTTGTTCAAAAAAATTACTACGTTTGTCATTACCATCATCATCATTACCGTTTGATTTGTGTTGATGGTAATGACGTTATGTTAATGGGAATGATGAATTAAAAGTTTCAAAATTTCGTATTAATAGCAATTTGTTCTATTTTACTTAAAATGTAATTGTTTTCATGCTTTAACATAACCGAAACACCAGCTGGAAGTTGAATGGGTTTTTTTGTGCGTTATCTTTATTTTAATTTGCTTAAAATACTAAATTGTCCGTGCTTGTCTGGATTATAGTATTGTAATAGCCAGCTTTTCTTGTCAGCATTTCGTAAGTGGTGAATCGAGATTATGCGCCAGTGCATCGAAAAAGGCGATTGGCCAGCATCCTGGCACTTCCTTTGCATAATTAACTACAAAGTCGCTCTTTTTGCTAAAAAATGGATATCGATCCAAATCATGGCTTGGATAGGATATGATGATCTCTTACCACCCTTTGGGCGATAATGGTCGTGGGTTTATGCATACATACACTACACATATTTTAACTTTAAAATACATCATGCAATATGATAATATTTTATTTCAGGTAGTTGCTGTTTTCAAAAATGAAACTTCAATATTACATAGTACTAAATATTGAAATTAATAGATATTTTTTACTTTTTATTTTTAAGTGTTAAGCTACACTTAGTTGTGTGTGTTGTGCTACACTTAAGCTGAATTAAATATTTATATAAAATACAGTGACAAAATTAAACGCTCACCCTGGCTGGGTCGAATGGGCGTTTAATTTTGTCACTGTATTTTCACATGTATGCACCGTATGCACGTACTATTCACTGTATGCTCACATCATAGTTAAAATTAATATTAAACATGCACAGATGCTGACTAACATAGAAGCCTATTTTTCTAACACTACCTAATATTAAGTCAGTGGAAAGGAAAAACTGCTAAAGCGCCAAAAATAAAAAAAGTAGTAGATTTTTGTTGCTTTAGCAGTTTTCCCTTTCAACCAACAAATATATATTTAATGCTTCTACATCAGTCATCAGCAGTGGTCGGCATAGGTAGTGCTATTTCACAAGATTCGTTGATCGTGGCATAACGTGGACATACCCTCTCATCTCAAAACCCTGTGATTGTAAAAATCACCTTTAATTAAATAATGCTTGCTTATGTATGCCTATTTTTGTAAATTAAATGTGTGCACCCTAACATTGTCACAAATGGTGACAATGTTTTTAAATTTTTAACTATAAATACTTACCTTGTTAGCAATAAGAGAATAGCAGTTTCATAAAAACAATTTCATTGCTCTATGGCCTATGCGTTACCACCAACTAGTACTACTATATATATATATTCTGTTTTATACACTACAGATTTAAAAATCTGTAGTGATTTCTATGTCTATACTATTTCTAGACAATGGGTCGTAGTTGTCTAAATGTACACTAATACTAGGTTTTTGACATGGCTTTACCCGCTTGTACTTGCTAAGAAAACAAACTTAATTCGGATTTAATATACAAGCATCGGCACGTTGTGATGTAACCAATAGTGCAGAAGAGCTATGTATTTTTCTTTCTTTTAGAATAGTGCATTTAACAATGTCCGTGTGTCGTTTTTGTATCAATAATTTGTATTGTATCTCAGTTGATAAGCTTAACGTGTAAAAGTATAATAATTATAGTTTCTACCTACTCATATGTTAAAAATAAGTAAACTCAATATCGATTTTTAAATCTCGAATCCCGGGGCATGTCCATTTTAATATATACATTTGTGGTCATTCACCCCATATGGCACTACCTACGCGGACCACTGGTCATCAGATAAACCAAATAGCTATAGAGTTGAAGGCAACATTTTGTTACAGGTATTACCCAGATTAACTACACCTACTGCTCAAGAGCTTGGCTATTGTGATGCTGTAAAAGTAGAAGAGTTGGGAAACACAAGAGTTGTAGTGTTTCGTATGGAGAGTGCGGAATCTCGCATCTCCACAATAGTCATCAGGGGCTCAACCGACAACTACATGGATGATATTGAAAGAGCTATTGATGATGGTGTCAACACCTTCAAGGGCATTGCCAGAGATGGACGGTAAATATTACAAATTGTCTTATTCACAACTACAACAAGTATTGCCGTAAAGGATTGCTATTAAAGATCTGCATTAAGTTAAGAAACAAAAGTACTTCAAAATGCATCAGAGTAACATACATCTTATGTAGTAAATGCCTATGTATTAAATAAGTAGTAATTATAAACTTTGTGACTGTTTGTTTCAAATAAACAATAAACTAAAAGAAAGAATAACAAAGTGGTGTAGTGTGGCTTTCTATAATAGAGATCTTTGAACTGCAAAGTGCCACCTTTCTGCCAAAACTTTTAAAGTTAATATTTTGGTATGTTAATATTACAACCGATAAGCTATTGCTTCTAGGTGTACTGGCTTTCGACCATCGTAGCTATATCAGCTAATATGTCAATGGTTTATTTGTTATAGTTTTCTGCCTGGTGCTGGAGCAACAGAAATAGAATTGGCACAACGGCTTCTTGATTATGCCGACACATTACCAGGATTGGAACAATATGCTGTAAGAAAGTTTGCAGTTGCCCTTGAAAGCATTCCTCGCGCTCTTGCTGATAACTCTGGAGCTAATGCCACAGAAGTCATAAATAACATCTACAAGGCTCACAAGGTAAAAATAAAAGGGTTCTTTTTTATTCCTTACCTTTCATCTCACCTGATGCTAAACGCTAAAAGAAGCTCACTTCACCCAGAATCCTCAACTACTGAGGAACTGATCTCGCAAGTTAAACAGATTGATCTACCACATTAGCGCGCCACACTTGCCGTATCGGAACGATGATATAGTATGGGACAAGTTAAAGAGATTGATCTACCACACTAGCGCGCCACACTTGCCGTATCGGTACGATGATATAGTATGGGATGTCAAAACTAGCTTAGTGTGAATTCAAAAATATTACTATATTTTATAATTTGATAAAACATCAATACAGTTTATCGTATTTTTAACATGTCTTTGTTTTTTATGTGTACAGTAAAGTATTTTAAATACATTTTAATTTGTTTGATAGGATGGCAACAAAAACGCAGGTTACGACATTGATTCAGAAAGCAACGGTGTAATTGATGCGAATGAAAAAGGAATTATTGACTCATATATACTGAAATATTGGGGTCTGAAATATGCGGTCGGAGCAGCCACAACAATTTTGAAGGTTGATCAAATTATAATGGCCAAGAGGGCAGGTGGGCCTAAGCCTAAGCAGCCAGCCGGAAGTGATGATGAATCTTAACTCTTTGTCTTACACATACACTTTAGTTTAAATAATATTATTTTCTTTAAAAAGTATTTTCTGTATTATGAAGTTAACAAAAACATTAATTTTATGTAGGTACTGTTAATTTAAAGGCTTGGTCAGTGTGCCTTTACTAATTTTATAAAAATAATAATGTATGCAGAATTTCACAAAACTTCTGTGGCTAGAACACAAATAAATATGTAACACACTATTTGCTTTTTTACTTAATAATTATTGTACAGTAATATGTATGATCGATCACAATAATTCGATTCTCTAGTAAGCAGTAAGCCCTGACAAGGTTGAGATCCGATAACGTCATAAATATCAAAAATCAAAATAGTGTAACGCTTATCTACAGCTTCATGGTGTAACGTAGTAAAAAAGATGCAAAAGTGTTCACACAATGCTTCGGGGCCACTACATCTCTAATAGGTCTGTGGTATACTCCTTTATAAAAAATAGGGGGGAGGTGAGGTCGCGGGGAACAAGAGTGCAATTTGCCATGGTGCGGCGGCTAACAGTAATTTATTTATTTTCTTCTTTAATATGAATACTCAAGTAGGTATTTCTAAATAGCTATATCAAACCTCGACGCATGCTGGCAACTAGCTCGAAACACTAGTCTTTAAAACAAAGAGTACTCTATGCTTTAAAAGTACCGGATGAAGAATGCGCTTCGGCGCGACTTGTCGATTAGTGTTAGGGATACACTAAGAGATGGCGTTAGTAGTACTGTATTCGGTTTAGTTTATTATGTGAACAAATGAATACAAGGCACGGTAATACTATCTACAGTATTGTAACTCGGCCCTATCTTTGAAATAAATGCCTACAGCCGCGCGGTACGTAAACACACGCTAGGGCTGGGCGTATATTTTCTTTGGCTGGGCTGCCCACCTACAACATTATTTTAATTACATCTCAAAGTAGGCACTTTGAGTTTCTTTCTATCTAGTTTTCTGAATGTATTTTGTGATTGTAAATATGATCCCCTTTATTCCTAAAAACTATTTAAGCATTATTTCGTTAAATATTGTTTTGTCAACGTCACACAAACTTCAATTTGAATTTGAGAAAAAGAGACAAAACACAAAACAGTGATGATTAACTAAATAAATGAATAAGGGGGTATATTTTTTATTTAAACAAATAAAATACGTTGTGAATGAAATAGGAAGTGTTCTATAAAAAAAATTGTTTTTTGATTAGTTTAAAAAATTAAAATCAATCAATCGTTTAATTCAATAATGTTTCCAACAACGGAGGTTTTAACACGAGCGTACCTACCGTATGTATCATAAACAAACCGCCTATAACTACCTAGTTTACTCGTGTATTACTTTATTTATAGTCTTACGTAAGTACCTTTCGGAGTTTCCAGGTAATCTAAAAATGTTATATCTGGGGGCGTTATTGACGAATTCATGCAACCAAAAACAGCACAATATATTCTACTATTAATCCTCGCCATAACTTATTTTAATCAAAACGATCACACGCTTACTGTTTAAAAAACAACACGCCGCGGCTAGTCACTGTGGCACATTCGCGACTGTTGCATGCCGAGCGCGTAGGTATAGCTCGCGCAGATTACAATTTATATTTCACGTTCTATAAAGTTAAAACTGTATTTTTACTATAAATGCTTATTTAATTAATGATAGATCACTTATAAATTGTAACTTATTTTGTTTTTCCAGATTTTTTTTCAACTTAATTGCATTAAAAATTCTCAATACTATGAAACTATTCTATTCATTAATATATTATATTTACGTTTCGTCACTTATCCCGAAAATAGGAAATTTTAATTTAATTACATTGGCCACACTGCAACAAAGTTAGAGCTGCGACAGTACAAAAACAAAATATTGATATCGACTTCACCATAATGTTTATTCTAGCTATTAAAGGAAAATAATAATATAGATAAATAAATAAAAAAACAAATTAGAGATCGGAACATACTTATCTCCATTTGGAAAAAAGGTAGTGGAATATAAAGCGGGCTTCGTAGCATTTTCTACTAAAAAATTAAATTATTATAATTAAAAACTAAAAAATTAAATGATACCCATATTGATTTTACATAAAAAAGTTGCGTCCGCCATCTTGGATCTCGAAATAAATGTTGTATTCGAAATCGGCACCCCCGAAAACCATGCCAAATGATACCCATATTGATTTTACATAAAAAAGTTGCCTCCGCCATCTTGGATCTCGAAATAAATGTTGTATTCGAAATCGGCACCCCCGAAAACCATGGAAATGATACCCATATTGATTTTACATAAAAAAGTTGCGTCCGCCATCTTGGATCTCGAAATAAATGTTGTATTCGAAATCGGCACCCCCCAAAACCATGGAAATGATACCCATATTAATTTTACATAAAAAAGTTGCGTCCGCCATCTTGGTAACGCCTCATAGCGAGGTAACGCTGAACTTTTTCGTGCGTGCAGCCGGCCCCCCAACCGCGTAACACTCTCGCTTTCGATCGCTTTGTAGGCGAAGCCCTCGCCTCGCTTTCTAATATAATATCGAAATATAATATCGAATAATATCGAAAGCTATAGCCTATAGCTATCGATATTGCTTTCATATTGCTTTCGAAATGACAAGATGACGCCTCCTCCTCGCCTCGCCTTCAAAGCGATTGAAAGCGAGAGTGTTAGGCGGTCGACCCCCGGGTCTATCAATTTATAAGACGTTGTCACGTCAAAATTAAAAAGTTACTTTGTCTCACTCAGTGAGCAAAATCGCATTTTGCTCACTGATTTCAGGCAGCAAAACCTACATGTTTGAGCTACTGAAGTGAAAAACCCTTTATGCATGTACTGC